>CM072520.1:48115309-48187809 GCA_036898135.1 Oncomelania hupensis
TAGCACAGAAGTCAGGATGAGTCTAAAGGGTTGTTTGTGTAAGTTAATTCAAAACCAGAGTGCGTAATTTCAATACTAAACGACGTAAAATGTGCAACGTAGGCCTACAAGACAACATCTATCCTATCCTATCCTATCCTGTCCCGTAACCAGGGGGTCGTAGGGGCACCACAGATGATCGTTTAACCAGCATACTCCATCTTTCTCTGTCCTCAGCAGCCCTGATGGCTTCGCTCAGTGTCAAACCAGTCCATTCTCGAATGTTGTCCTCCCACCTCTTTTTCGGTCTCCCTCTTCTTCTACCTCCTTGCACTGTGCTTTGCAGAATGGTCTTTGCAAGGCCTGATGATCTGTAACGTGGCCATACCATCGGAGTTTCCGTTTCTTCACCACTGTGAGCAGGTCATCGTGTTGTCCAATGGCTTGTGTGATGTTCTGTCGGACTTCGTCATTGGTGATGTGCTAGGTATAGGAAATGCCCAGAAGTCTTCTGTAGCACATCTCCATGCTCTGTATTCTTCGTTGTAGATCTGCTGTGAGGGTCCATGCTTCGCAAGCGTATAGAAAGATGGAGATGACAAGGGAGCGCAGCAGTCTTACTTTGAAATGTAGACTGATGGTCCTGTCTTTCCAAATGGGCTTCAACCTTGTCAGGGCAGCAGTTGTTTGTGCGATCATGGAGAGGACTTTCTGTCGGGACCCATTGTCTGATACAATGGCTACTAAATATTTGAAGCTATGCACTGTGTTGAGGGATTGGCCTTGGACTTTGATGTCCGTGTTGATGCCGTTGGTCATCTTTTTGGTCTTCTCTGCACTTATTTCCATTCCATAAGCTCTGGAAGTGGTGTCAAGCCTCTGTACCAGCTGTTCAAGTTCTTGTTCCTCTCCAGCCAATCCATCAATGTCATCCGCAAAACGAAGATTGGAGATTGCTCTACCCCTATGACTGTGACTTCGTGATCTGCAAGAGCATCTGACATGATGCGCTCCAGGAAGATGTTGAAGAGTGTTGGAGAGAGTAGGTATCCTTGACGCACACCGATTGTTGTTCTGAACCAGTTCCCGATGACGCTGTTATGGAGGACTGCACTGGTAGCCTGGTCATACAGGCTTTTGATGACTTCAATAATTTTAGGGTTGATGTTGTGTGACGTGGGGTTTTATTGTTGGTGGGCTCTGCACAATGGAATGCTGTAACCCTCACGCCTTATTCTATGGGGACCGCTAGTGAGTCACCCGGTGAATTACTTTAATACATTTATTAGTTTAGCTCGGTCTGTGTTAAGGCTGGGGTACAGAGATAGATAGAAAAATGGTAAAAGATCACTGTCACACTAGCTTTCACACGACTATGAATCATATGTAGTCCAGCCGCTTGATAACAGTTAAAATCACACATTTATTTCTTCTACTCTATACACGATCTTCGAAGTACAAATCTAACTTAAAAGTTCAATTGTCAATGCGAATG
Source organism: Oncomelania hupensis (assembly GCA_036898135.1). Taxonomy (NCBI): domain Eukaryota; kingdom Metazoa; phylum Mollusca; class Gastropoda; order Littorinimorpha; family Pomatiopsidae; genus Oncomelania; species Oncomelania hupensis. The sequence goes on from CM072520.1 coordinate 48,116,784, forward strand.
GTTCGCTCGCTGATAATCTAGGCAGCTACTTTTTCTTCATAGAGCACTGGCTACTAGCGTTCATGAAGATTGGACTACTGTGGTCCTTTTGATAAAGTTTTAGTGCACTGTTTCCTGGGCGCGACTTTTTTTTTCCTAAATAAGAACAGGTCCTGGCCTAAAAATAGCTGCGCCCGAACATTTCCGAAGTTGGCAGTCGTTACTCGTTACTTCCGCCTTCTGCCCAGAAAGTTTGATCAAAATGGCGCGATCAGCTCATCTATCTGTGTGTTCCTTATGCCCCCAAATTTTAATCGATGAAGCAATTTTACCTGCACTAGACTGTGGGCATGGCTGATCAAAACAAACAAACAAACAAACAAACAACCGAGCACTACTGTGCTAGGATTGTGACACTTGACATTTGTGACAGCCGAGAGGCCACAGGGTCACAGATTCAGACTGTAGTGTAACTGAACAATCTGTAGTAGGCCTAATGCACTAAATCTAAAGCAGACATATGTAGTATAGCTGGTTTACTACACTATTATTATTATTATTATTATTATTATTATTATTATTATTAATTAATTTATTTATTTATTTATTTATTAAACATTATTATTATTTTTAGTCATTATGCTTATATAATTTATTTATATTTATATTTGTATGTGTGTATTTGTATTTGAATTAATTATGTATAGGTCTATGTAGCGTAATGTTTGTGTGCGTGTAGGTATACATTGTTGCATACACATACATTTATGTGAAGATACACATATTCTTTGTAGTACTAGGTCTAGATGTAAATTGTAATGCCTATAGTTTACTTTTTGTTCATTTTTTTAAATATCTGGAATCGTTTTATTAGTACATAATAATGTTATGATCGCTTGTCCTATATATAGATATTTTGATTATCCATCCTTTCAGTGCTGTATTTGTACATGTATTTATGTAAGTAAAAAAAGGTGTTACTCTATTATTTATTTGTAAAGGAGAATATGAAATAGTTATATATACACATACTATATTGTAATACAATATATACGTAAATGTGTGTGTGCTTGTGCAGTTAGATAGATCTAAGTTATATAGATACAGATATATATTATCTCTCTTTAGTATTCATGAGCAACTGACACGTACATGAATGCAGGAAGGTAATACTATATAGGATGCCTAAAAAAGAATGAAAAAGCTTGTTTTTACATTAGTCTTTCTACATTATGAGTGTGCTTATTATATAGGCCTACGTACTCTTCACTTTTCATGTACACAACATTACAATGGGATTTTTTTTAATTGTGTGCGACATCGTGTATATAAGTAAGCTATGTTCCTACCACACAATAAAATAATCACAACCATTCTTCAACAAAGCTAATAGCAGACATTAATGCACAATTATTAAAATATATACAACAGTTTACTATCCTGAGAAGTCAATCATATTAATAATATTAAAAAAGAAGAAAAGTATATATTTTGGTAATCTGAAAGATAATTGTAAAAGAAAAATATTATAAGCCAAAAAAAATAAATAAAAACATTAAAAAATGTTTAATCCAATTTAAATTCAATTTAATTTATTCATTACCCCAAAACAATACAGGATATCAGAGAGAAAGGAATCTATGAGGATATGTAGAATATAATTAAACATCTTAATTAAGAGATGGAACACAATATCAAGTGCATGTATTTTTATGTAATGACTATATATGTAAGGCTCGGTGAGTCTGGTCGTAGGCTGGAGTACAGCACTATATACAAATCCGTTATTATTAGTATTAATAATACAGTATCAATAAGAAACAAACAAACCAAAAAAATAACAAGATAAGTCCAAATGCTATTATATCAAGCACATACGTAAAAATAAATTTAATAAGGTAATCATCTAAATTGAAAAAAATTTTTTGCTTTAATTGATAAACATAAAAGTAATTTTAATAAGCTAGTTATCTAAATTTTAAACAACTGGCTCTAATTGAGAAATATAAACACTCAGCAATACTGTACTATATTTTGCAAGGGGAAAAATATATATATATATATATACACACACACACACACACACACACACACACACATACAGAGAGAGAGAGAGAAAGAGAGAGAAAGAGAGAGAGAGAGAGAGAGAGAGAGAGAGAGATTTGTAATGTTACATTAAAAATATGAACTCTCGGAGGGGGGTGAATAGTATTTTATCATATCATGCACACATCATAATACGAATAGTGGTGAGATCATGTGCCTGTAATCCTATATATAGTACTGGGTTTATCTGATTGTCTGAAATCAACTTCGGAAATGTTCGGGCGCAGCTATTTTTAGGCCAGGACCTGTTCTTATTTAGGAAAAAAAAAGTCGCTTCCTGGGCACTCAACTGATCAGTGGTTTCGTGGTTGAAGCGTTGCGTTGAGGTAGCTTCTATGACACTCTGTGTTGTCGTTGCTTGTGTTCGACGGGTGGGCTATCTGCGCTCGATGCTGTAGATGCCTCAGCAGCCAACTCGAATAGTAGATTAGGTTCTTTTCTTTGTTGAGTTGGGCTCACGATATCCCACCTGCTCGTCTGTAACATTAGAGACGAAATTCTGCACAACCCTGAATAATAGGTCTGTGCAGAGCGTCTCACTGAAAGCCAAAGTAGCCCTCAGTGAGAGCTCCACATCTCTATACATAAGCGACGAACATTCTGCTAAGTCGGTGGTCCACTGGAATCTCCACTCTAATTTCCTATACATACATAAATATAAAACGTGGCTAACTATACACATAAAGAATTAATAATATTATAAACATTCACTGGGACAGCCACTGGTCTGCAAGCATACATATAGGTTAAACAACAGTGAGGCTGATGGTGCGGTAATTTTTACACTCCTGAAAGTTACCTTTTTTGCGAAGAGTGATGACAAGCGATTGGGTCCATGGTGTAGGCCACTCCCCACTCTGCCAGATCTTGTTACAGATAATGGTGAGGGCATCAATCATCCCTTCTCCACCTGCTTGTAGCAGTTCCGCGGGTATGTTGTCCACTCCCGCTGACTTCCCTTTCTTCAGCGATTGCACTGCTGCCTCAACTTCTTCCCGGAGAATTGGGAGGATTTTGTCTTCTTTTTCTGTTCTCGGGACATGCTAGACCTGATGGGTCTCCAATTGGTGTATGGTTGTAAAGGTCAGGGCAGTACTCTGTCCATCTGTCCAAGACTTCTTGTTCTTCTGTAAGGCATATGCCAGACTTGCTTTGGATCGTGGAGACTTTGGGCTGTTTAACACTTGTCAGCCGCTTCACAGTCTGGTAAGCCTTCTTGCTGTTGTTCTTGTTCAGACTGTTCTCTATTTCCTGGCATTGATCTTCTATCCAGTTCTCCTTTGCTGTGCGCATGCCTTTTCGGATGTCATTGTTGAGTTTTCGGTAGACATCAGCTCCCTGTGAGGTATTCTTTACATATATATATATATATATATATATATATATATATATATATATATATATATATATATATATATATATATATATATATATATATATATATATATATATATATATATATATATATATATATATATATTTTTTTTTTTTCTCTCTCTCTCTCTTCGTTTATGACACAATACACACAGACAACATCGATCGTGATATATTTGATCGGAGTAGAGGACAAAGTTGACAGTGTGTGCAGAATGAGGAACACTTTACTTCTGGCTTGATAACGCATATTTTACCCGTCACCAGCTATAGAAGCCGTCAGTGTATAGTACGTGGAGTATGTATGTGTGTGCGTGTGTGTGTGGTTAGTTGGGTGTGGGTGTGTGTGTGGGTGTGTGTGTGTGTGTGAGTGTGATCACTGAGTTGGAGATAAAGCATAGAGCGTTTAGTGTAACGAATACAGAACTAATACTTTTTGCTTGATGAAACATCGCTCTACATTTCAGCTAGGAGAATACAGTAGAATATGTTTGTTATTCAAGATTTTTCATGTGAAAGAGGGAGTACAGATGGGCGACGCCATTACAAGGCTGGTCCTGAGAAAAGAGAGGTACTTAATGACCCTCTTTTCCGACGCAAATGTTACGAGATGTCTTTACCTGACATTTTCTTTTCTAACAATGAGAAGCATGACATAGATATAGCCAATTTAGTATCAGGATTTTTCGCTCTAGTTATGCACTGAGGAGTGTACCTGTAAAAGCCGTTCAATGCACAGAGTAACGTATCAGACGAGGAAGGTGTATCGCTCTAGGTCGGTGACTGCACAGCATTATATGAATATAATCTACAAAGGGACCCTGGCACACGATTTACACAACTACAGGGATTGATTTAACCGGAAATTACCCGTATTTTACCGGTTTGAAAATAAAAATACCGGTTGAAAAATCAGTAGCCGGTAGAGCCTACCGGTTCTTAGTTTGTTTGACTGGTTTCAAAAATAAAGGAAAAGAGAAAGAAAAACAAGAGAAATGAAAGAGAGAGAGAGAGAGAGAGAGAGAGAGAGAGAGAGAGAGAGAGAGAGAGAGAGACAGCCAGCCAGCCACGCTGATTATGTGTTTAGAAAGTGTAGACGAGAGGCCTGCGAATGCGTTCAGTAGCCTTGCCATATTCTTTGAGGTAATTAATACAGAATGATAAAACATTGGCGGGCGCAAGGCTATCGTGAATAGGGATAAATGAAACTCACTCACTTTTCGATTTTTTTCTTTCCTCGTGCTCGTCAGTATGTATTGCGACAGTGGCAGATAGGCTAGTAATAATGAAGAAGCAAAAATCTATTTTGTTTTAATTTTTTGCTAAGGGGGAGAGGGGCGATAAAAGAAGTTTATGTGAAGACGAAGATGTTTCTAATGAAACAGAAAGTGCATTAACAGAGTCGCCATCTACTTATATAAAATAGTGACGTATTATTAAGCTTTGCTATGGGTCATACTGACTGGCCTACCGGTCGGTCCTGATTTGGCTCGGAAGAGTCCGCTGGACCTAAAGCAATAAGCATGGCCTACCGGTTTGCGTTCGAGTGGGTTTGTTTACTGTGACGTCGTACCGGTTTTGCAAATCCCTAGGACGATCACTGCAACTATAACTTCTAAGTTATTACAAGTGTTCTCAAAGATCTACCGATGGCAAACATACCATTTCAGCTGTGAACTGTTGTAGTGATACACTTAATACAACGAGATCTATTTATTGGCGTGTGTTGATGCTGTTTCTAATAGAGTGTAGACCTATGTCAGTGATTGTGTTACGTATGTTGCTTAATACTACACAACCTACCCAGCAATGTGAACAATTACAAGAATTCCACGTTAGTTAGTCCTTACACTTTGATGAAAACATATGGTATACAAAACCGGGACTTGCTTAGAGTAAACTAATTTGACGCTGAAGAACACATTTTTGTTGCATAATATTGAGACTGATGTGTGTGTTGATGTTATGACTAAAAGAGTGCATGCATGTTGCAGTTACTTTGTTAATAATAATAATAATAATAATAATAATAATAATAATAATAATAATAATAATAATAATAATAATAATAATAATAATAATAATTTTGTATAGCGCAAAATCAGACACAATGTTTGCTGTTATCACTCGCATTTGCTCGGACCAACCGCAAAACCGCAAAGGTCAAAACAAAAGAAACAACAACAACGACAACAACACACATACAAACACACGCACACACACATACACACACACACACACATCCACAGGTACGTAGAACATCAAAGCTGGATTTCTGTAAGAATGTAGAGGACGTTTTATTTTGTAACAGAAAGTGCAAAATGAATCTAGAAATGTAAGAATCAGATTTAAAAAAAAACGGGATCTTTCCATCTATAAAGTTGACATATTTCGTCTCCTATTTTGCCCGAAAACAGCTCGATTTTCTACGTCCCGGATGCAAACTTGTTTTTACCAACCTAGTTCCAGTCATTCGCCCAAAAAGGCAATCACCGAAGTCGAACGAAGCTCTCCGATGTGTTACGAAATGAGGCTTGCATGACTACGGCTAGTTGACATTAAAAATGATCGCTGTTGCTTCTAATTCTCTTCGATTTACACAGATTAGCATTTCGCAACGGTATACTTTGTTATTATGAGCATAATTATTATCGACCGTATTTAATAGTTGCGTTCCTTGATTTGCATTTTGTTAGTTCTCAGCAGTAGGCTAATAATAGCATTCCCCATGTCCTGCCTAGAACCAAGTAGACACTGTTATACAGTATACATAGGCTTAATCTACATTGTATATTATAAGTCAGTCTCCGCGCATCGAAGAAGCTCACTAGCTGAATATAATTATTTGACCTGTATTGTTTATTTTATACGTAAATTAATGTATAAACTATATCTATTCTAATTAATAATATTTAGGCCTATAATTTATAATATTCGAATCTTTAAATTTCCGGAGAAGGACGAGTAGGCTAAACAATTTTTTTTGTATAGAACTCGAGATCAGAGTTAAAGTAATAGCTAGTTAGTTATTCATTGCTTACAGGGTCCAGCGGACGGCAAAGAGCCGAATCAGGACCACAAAATCAAGACCACAACTTCGGAAGTAGTAGTAGTAGTAGTAGTAGTAGTAGTAGTAGTAGTAGTAGTAGTAGTATAGTTATTTAGTTAAATCTTTAATTTATTTATTTGTTTTGTTTGTTAATTATTATTATTATTATTATTATTATTATTATTATTATTATTATTATTATTATTATTATTCCTACTTTAAAAAAAGTGTGCTGCTGTGTGTGCTCAATGGTGTAAATATGGTCAGTGACGTTTTTGTTTTTGCAGAAGTTGGGTGTAACCCGAAATATTCACATGGTGTTACTGGTTATTTTTTTCTTATAGATTTACCAGTTTTCAGATGATTTATGGAAATTTCCGCCTGCCACGCAAAATTTTTTTAATACGTGTTTCTCATTAAAATACATATCATTGAAATACATATAACAAATTAACTGTATGAGTTAAAAAGAATAATATTAGTTAAATAATGCAAAGCAAAGTCACCCCCCTAAGCCTAACCTCACTCGAGAAGAGAGACGGGCCCTCAGTAACCTCAAGAAAAATGACTCCATTATGATTCTGCCGGCCGATAAGGGTCGTGCTACAGTCATCATGCCCAAGGGACAGTACTACGAGAAAGCGCACCAGCTGCTAGGCGACACCAAGACGTACCAACCTCTCAAGAAAGACCCCACCTCTAAGTACTCCACTAGACTCACTAAGCTGCTCCAAAGTCTCCGCAATGAGGGTGCACTGACGCAAGAGGACTACAGGAGACTGTATCCCACTGCTGCTGATGTCCCCAAGTTCTACGGCCTACCCAAGGTACACAAGAAGGATGTGCCCCTCCGCCCCATCGTCGCCTCCAGAGGCTCCCTGACGTATGAGACGGCCAGGTTTGTGGCAGATGTCCTATCCCCGTTGGTTGGCAAGACTCCACATCATATCGCCAACAGCGCTGAACTTGTGCAGAAGCTTTCCGCCCTTATACCCCGGTCAGATGAAATCTTGGTGTCCTACGACGTGACGGCGCTGTTCACCAGCGTGCCTGTGACGGAGAGCATTGAGATCATCAGGCACAGACTGCAGAGCGACCCTACTATGCACCAACGTACCACTCTTTCTGTCGACCACGTTTGTGACCTTCTCGCTTGCTGCCTCAACACCACGTACTTCACTTTCGAGGGAAACTTCTTCCAGCAGACGGAAGGGGCAGCCATGGGGTCCCCGGTGAGTCCCATGGTCGCCAATCTCTTCATGGAGGACTTCGAGGGGAAAGCCCTAGCGTCCTTCCACACTCCTCCTCGCTATTGGGGCCGCTACATGGACGACACCATGGCTGTGCTTAAGAAGTCGGTGGTGGAGGAGTTCAGCAACCACCTGAACAGCCAACACCCTGCCATTCAGTTCACGCGGGAGTTGGAAGACAACGGCAGCATCGCCATGCTAGACACACGCATCACTAGGACTGACGCAGGGTTTGCATTCTCTGTCTACCGCAAGCCGACGCACACCGACCAGTACCTCCAGTTCGACAGCCACCAACCTCTCGAACACAAACTGGGGGTCATCCGCACTCTCACCCACCGAGCCAACGCCATCTGCTCTACCGACGAAGCGAAAGAACGCGAACTCGATCACATCAAGAAAGTCCTCAGCGTGTCGGGATACCAGAAGTGGGCCTGGGACATCCCTGCTTCGAAGAAAACAACACCTCATCCTTCGATGGAACGTCAGAACCATAGCAAGGGACACGTCACCATCCCCTACGTCAGTGGCGTCACGGAAGCCCTCAGCAGGAAGATCAGGAAACGGGGGGTCATCGTCCACTCCAAGCCTATCAACACTATCAGAAGTAAACTTGTCGCTCCCAAAGACAAGTCCGACAAAATGGAAAAATCTGGGGTGGTGTACAAGCTAAAATGCAGCGATTGTGACGAGGACTATGTGGGTGAGTCAGAGAGAAAACTACATAAACGTGTAAAGGAGCACCAAAAGCACTCATCTCCGTTCGGGGAACACCTCCTCAAACATGACCACCACCTAGAGGACGACAACATCAGAGTGCTGGACAGGGAGCAGAGATGGTTCCAGAGGGGTGTCAAAGAGGCTATCTACATCGCAGCCCACACCCCCACCCTGAACCGTGACCGGGGCCGACACCAACTGCCAGCGACCTACACCTCGCTCATTCATTCACATTGCCGTGAGTGTACTCACGGTGATGTGAACTGAATCCAAGTTCTCACCTTCAGTCTGTGCTGATGAAGGCGACAGGATAGTCGCTGAAAGCTACACGAGTAAGTAGCCATTTACGCATGTGTGACTTGTCAAAACTCTGTAGCCGATATTAGTTAAATAAATAATTGCTTTGGTGCTTGCAATAAAAATGTCACTGTTTTTTGAGACCATTATAAACTTGCTTTGCCTTGTTGTGCTGAAGGGACATCAACGTATCCATAGCGCTTTGAAGTTTTGTCATGGTTTTATTGTTGATATATGTGTGCATTATGTGTTATGTATTACTTTTACTCTTTATTACTAATTGTGTCAGTATATTAATCATCATAAAATAATAATAATACTAACTGCTTCAAAATGCGAATCTCGACTTGACTTAAGCTCGAAGCTGTGCAGATCGAAACAGAATTAGATCTAGAAGCAACAGCGGCTATTTTTATGCAAGGATGTTTCACCATAGGCACTGAAGTCTTTTCTTTTGTCTTTGTAAACTCGTGGACCTCCTACATACGTACGTAGTATAAAATGTAATTGAGGCCTTTGAAAGATGAGACTTTCCAGCCTGTGGTTTCACGTAGTCCTGCCAGCATTCGTTCGTAAAACATCGGATAGCTTCGCTCGACTCGGAGAGCTTCGTTTGACTTCGGTAATTGCCTTTTTCGGCGAATGACTGGAACTAAGTTGGAAAAAACAAGTTCGCGTCCCGGATAGAGTACTCAATCCTATGTACTTAAAACCTTCTCATGCACTACAAGAGCACTCCCATGCACTTAACGAGCACTCCCATGTCCTTAGAAAAAAGTGGGTTACTAGCTCAGAAACCCATTTCCCGCGTACAAAGCAAGGTCAGTCACCCATTTCTAGGCTTTTGTGTAAGGCACATACACACACGTACATACACAAACTGCCATTAAATTAAAATTGGATGGGAGTAGGGGTGGATGATTTAAAGTGAAAATCTATTGTTTAATATTGAACCTAAATAAACTGCTCAACAATGTCAATAAATAGTCTATATTAACTTGACGCTGAAGAAAACATATCTGTTGTACAATATAATTATGACTGACGTTTGTATGAAAGTTGTGAACGAGTAAGACGGCAGACGCGTTTCAGTGACTGGTTAAGCAAACCTATACGGAACTTGATCAACCTACCCAGTTAATATAACGCGACTGATTTCTTTGTTGACCCTGCAAATTACAGCACAGGGTCGCCTGTGACATAAGACTTTATTAACAGAACCCCATAACGCGGAAGTTTACAATTCAATAATTTTATTTACCGTCTATTCACAGTTTGTGATATTAGACCATACACGCAAGCATACACACAATCACACGCAAAATGCAAAAAGCACATCCAAGGATCAGACAAAATAATCACAAAAATTTGCTCACTGGAGACTGGCTAATAATTTGTGCTATGGTAATAATTGTTGGATACTGCAGCAGTTCAACAGTGGAATGTTCACTTGTTTTAATATTTTTGTTTAAATATTGTGAAGTTAATATGGGGCAAGTTTTTAACAGATGTTCAACGGAAATTGGTTAAGAACATGGACACATAGCATCAGCTAAAAATGTAGTATTCCATGAGTTGACTCTTAGCTTATTGATTATTCTACACAAGTTTCTAGAACATGAGTAATGATCTATTCCTGTACTTTGTGATAAGGTGGAGTACATTGATCTTTCTACCAACGAAATGAGTTCTGATGCAGATGGTGTAACAATGATGTTGTCACTTACAGAGAATGACCCTTCCTTTGCTAAAGTATCCACAACTTCATTAAAATAAATGCCACAATGTGAAGGAACCCAACAAAAAGAAATTCCTACACCATTTGACATAATAGCATGAATTAATAATCTAATATCGAAAATACTGTCTGATCTAGTTTTACAATACCAATTTTGAAGAGCTTTGAGAACAGCTTTAGAATCAACACATAAAACTATGTTATAAAAGGCAATAGAGGTGTTGCTAATAGTGTCCAAAGCCATTAAAATGGCACACAATTCTGCTGTGAAAATTGATACATTCTTACCAACATAATACGATTTTTTTAATTTTTAGATCAGGAATGGTAAAACCGGCACCAGCAAGTAAAGTTTCAGACACAGATCCGTCTGTATAAATTTTTTAATGATTACCATACGTTCTTTCCAAATGTTTTCGAACCTCAGCTGTTAAGACATTTACATTTTCACCTTTCTTAACCGAGGTATAATCAATATCAAAATTAGCACTTAAATGTTCCCATTGTGGGATTTTCGGTACACTTGCTAAAACAGGAATATCAGAAATGTCAATGTTGCACTTGTCTAAAATGGCACTAACATAGTTTTTAATGGGTTGTAGATACGGTATAGATTTTGCTCGTTTTGGATAATCTACATTGCTGTCGACAAAAATCTCATCATGAACAGAATTAGGAACGGCCAAACTCCGTATAACATATCTAGCAACACTTAATTTTTGATTTTCTATAAAAGAGAGTTGACGAGCTTCCCTATATGATTTTAGTGTATTAGAGTGTACAGGTACACCTAAGGCTAATTTAAATGCTCTGCTATCTAAGCTTTGTATTTTCCTTAACAATGTTGCTGGAGCTGAAAAATACACTTCCTGACCGTATGTGAGTACCGATCTAACCAACGACATTGCTAAGTGAAATAATGTATATGTATCTTGACTCCATGGCTGAAAACATAACAATTTTAGAAAATTCAATCTTTTGGATGCTTTCTTGATTAAATATTGTATATGGCAATTCCAGCTTAATTTAGACGTTAAAAATACACCCAAAAAGTTTACCTGTTGAGTATATTTTAAAACATTACCCTCAAGTACAAACAATGGAAGAGCAGTGAGGTTTGCTCCGTTATTAAACAACAACAAACATGTTTTTTCGAATGAGAGTTGAAGCCCATTTTCTATCATGTATGTATTAAGTTTGTTCAGTTCTAACTGATATAAACTTTGAACATAATTAACAACTCGTTTCGGCGTATGTTTTCTTAGATTTGTGTTAATCCATAAAGCAATGTCGTCAGCATATTGAACCACATTACTATGTTTAGACATATGTTTGGGCAAGTCATAAATTAGAATTGAAAAAAGTATAGGTGCTATAATTGACCCCTGAGGAATGCCCATATCTATTTGTTTAAAAGATGAGTAGACTTTACCAACACGTGTACATAGTTTTTCTGTCAGTTAAATAATTTTTAATGTAGTGATACAAAGCACCTGATATACCAATATGTTTAAGTTTGAATAATAGTCGGGAATGCCAAACACTGTCGTATGCTTTACGAACATCGAAAAAAGTAGCTAAAACAGATTTTTTCCGAGCAAATTGTTTTTTAATGTGTGTAGTTAACTTTACTAAATGATCTGTTGTACATCTACCTTTTCTGAAACCAACCTGATTTGTTGGAATGGTATCTGTATTTTCACTGAAATATAACAATCTATTTAATATTATTTTTTCAAACAATTTTCCTATGTGTGAGGTTAAAGCAATAGGTCTATAACTATCTAATGAGGATCTTACTTTACCTTGTTTTAGAATCGGGATTACTATCGACTGCTTCCAGGCTTCTGGAAGAGTTCCACTTAACCAACATTTTTGGAAAAATGTGTGAAGTAACCGTTTCCAAACATCTGGTAAATGAAGCAATAGTTGGTAAGAAATGCCATCAATCCCCACAGAAGTTTTATTTTTAGAAAATGAACGTAAGGCTACAACAAATTCTTCATATGAAATAGCCGCATTTGTGTAAGAATGATCATCTGATAGGGGTTCTGTGTACTCATCTTTCTCTTCCTCTACCTTTCGGTATAGCTGATGAGTTTGAGAAAGACTAGAAGATAAACTATTTTGTGTAAAAAGAGTCAAGAATGCTTCTGCTTTGTCTAATGAATTTGGAAAATGATTACCATTAACTTTAACAGGATAATTTGGGAGGTGATAACCGTTTTTCATTTGTTTAACTTTCTTCCAGACTTTATAAGAATCCTTAGACTCAGATATTTCTTTTTGACAAAAATCTGTCCAATACTGGTTTTTTTACTTGAGCTATTATTTTATTACATTTAAGTTTTGCTTGTTTCATTTGGTTGTGGTTCTGTTCTGTTTTATTTTTTACCCATTTTTTGAATTGTACTTTTTTAAAATTTACAGTCTCTTCACATTCCTTAGTCCACCAGGAATTTGAGTGTTTACGAGTTGTGTTACATTTATGTTGCGGAATTGACTGTTCAGAATCGGTAATAATTTTCTGGACAAAATTATTATAAAAAACATTTACATCCTCATGTTCAATAATGTTTGTATTGTAAGAATTTAAAATGACACGATAAGAATCCCAATCCGCTCTATTAAATAAAAACGTAGGAATTTTGTCTTTAACGCTATCATCTTCATTTTCTATTTTTTCATTTATAATAATCGTTATAGGTAAATGATCTTTTCCCAAAGTATCCTCATGCGTAAACCAATGGGCATTGATAGCTTATTCAGGCGAAATTAAAGATAAATCAATAGCAGTAGCTTTTTGGGTAGATGTATCTGGAATCCGTGTAATAGCGCCATTATTCAGCAGTAATAATTTGGAATCCAAAATATTTTCCAAGAAACGATTTGAAGAAACATGAGTACAATCAAATTCCCACAATGGAGCATGTGCATTAAAATCACCAAGTATTAGCCACCTTTTACTTGTCACATCAATATGCTTAATCCAGTCACTATTGTCATCTCTAGGACCGCTAGGATAATATGTGCTGATTACATTTATGTTAGTAAACTGGTTTATTTTAATAAGGGCACCTACAGCAAACACCTCATTAAAGTCAATAGGAACAGGTAAGGAATTAGAATCTAATTTAACATACTGCAAATCAACTCTAATATAAAGAGCCGCCTGTACCTTACCAGATATCTTGCTACATGTGTATAATGGAGGGTAGAAATAATTTTTTATTTTGGGAAGATTTTGTGGAAAAACATTTAACGACTGCAAAGCCAATAAACTATAAGACTCTGAAAGTAAATGTTGATCAAAATGTAACAAGTTCGTTGATACCGACCTACAGTTCCACTGGAAAACTTTCAGTTCTGGATCTGTATGCATTTTTAGAAATGAAAAACAAAAAAAGAAAATGTTTTTTAACAGTTTCATTAACCATCAGTGTACTTTATGGAAGGATACATTTAGAATAGTGTTGTGCTGTCGCCCTCTCCAATCGTAGTAGATCTGCGGCTGTTGACGAGGTCGAACTGGTCTTTTTGGTCTGGCCCACAGAAGATGTTGAAGATGAGGGCCCAGTAGCATTTGGGTGGATGCGGTCGTAGAAAGCCCTGGACTGCTGTACATTCTCGTGGGCAACAAAGGTGACGTTGGTCTCATCCACAAGCTCAGCGAACACGAGAGCATTGAATAAGTCCCGCTTGGCTTGCAGCGCCGAATCTTGGACTGGGGCAACCCTGCTGATGATAATTTTGACTTGCGGACGAGATGCCTTGAATTTTTGCACAGCCTTGATGAAACACTTGCTAGCGTCAGAGGGGTTGCGGGTCATCATGGTGTTGATGCCACAATGCACAACTACGGCACTGAGGGGCTCACTGGAAAAGTCTTCAGCAGACTGCAGTGCGCTTTCAATCTCCTCAATGTCATAAGCCGGTTTCTTCACCATGAATGCACCAGAAGATGTCCCAAGCATCTTGGCATTGACTACTTTAAGAACGGAGTCGTGTAGAACTGCCACAACCGGACGCTTTGCTGAATGATGGCCGATCAAACGCTGAGACGTAGCTTTCGCACTTTGCTCGAGTTGCCGCAAGCCTGCAGAACTCTTGGGACATGCTTTATCACCGGTGACGTCATTTTTCAGTAGAGAAATATCAATAATTTTATTTAACGTCTATTCACAGTTTGTGATATTAGACCATACACGCAAGCATACACACAATCACACGCAAAATGCAAAAAGCACATCCAAGGATCAGACAAAATAATCACAAAAATTTGCTCACTGGAGACTGGCTAATAATTTGTGCTATGGTAATAAGTGTTGGATACTGCAGCAGTTCAACAGTGGAATGTTCACTTGTTTTAATATTTTTGTTTAAATATTGTGAAATTAATATGGGGCACGTTTTTAACAGATGTTCAACGGAAATTGGTTGAGATCATGGACACATAGCATCAGCTAAAAATGGAGTATTCCATGAGTTGACTCTTAGCTTATTGATTATTCTACACAAGTTTCTAGAACATGAGTAATGATCTATTCCAGTACTTTGTGATAAGGTGGAGTACATTGATCTTTCTACCAACGAAATGAGTTCTGATGCAGATGGTCTAACAATGTTGTTGTCACTTACAGAGAATGACCCTTCCTTTGCTAAAGTATCCACAACTTCATTAAAATAAATGCCACAATGTGAAGGAACCCAACAAAAAGAAATTCCTACACCATTTGACATAATAGCATGAATTAATAATCTAATATCGAAAATACTGTCTGATCTAGTTTTACAATACCAATTTTGAAGGGCTTTGAGAACAGCTTTAGAATCAACACATAAAACTATGTTATAAAAGGCAATAGAGGTGTTGCTAATAGTGTCCAAAGCCATTAAAATGGCACACAATTCTGCTGTGAAAACTGATACATTCTTACCAACATAATACGATTTTTTTTATTTTTAGATCAGGAATGGTAAAACCGGCACCAGCAAGTAAAGTTTCAGACACAGATCCGTCTGTATAAATTTTTAAATGATTACCATACGTTCTTTCCAAATGTTCTCGAACCTCAGTTGTTAAGACATTTACATTTTCACCTTTCTTAACCGAGGTATAATCAATATCAAAATTAGCACTTAAATGTTCCCATTGTGGGATTTTCGGTACACTTGGTAAAACAGGAATATCAGAAATGTCAATGTTGCACTTGTCTAAAATGGCACTAACATAGTTTTTAATGGGTTGTAGATACGGTATAGATTTTGCTCGTTTTGGATAATCTACATTGCTGTCGATAAAAATCTCATCATGAACAGAATTAGGAACGGCCAAACTCCGTATAACATATCTAGCAACACTTAATTTTTGATTTTCTATAAAAGAGAGTTGACGAGCTTCCCTATATGATTTTAGTGTATTAGAGTGTACAGGTACACCTAAGGCTAATTTAAATGCTCTGCTATCTAAGCAAATGTTGCTGGAGCTGAAAAATACACTTCCTGACCGTATGTGAGTACCGATCTAACCAACGACATTGCTAAGTGAATTAATGTATATGTATATTGACTCCATGGCTGAAAACATAACAATTTTAGAAAATTCAATCTTTTGGATGCTTTCTTGATTAAATATTGTATATGGCAATTCCAGCTTAATTTAGACGTTAAAAATACACCCAAAAATTTTACCTGTTGAGTATATTTTAAAACATTACCCTCAAGTACCAACAATGGAAGAGCAGTGGGGTTTGCTCCGTTATTAAACAACAACAAACATGTTTTTTCGAATGAGAGTTGAAGCCCATTTTCTATCATGTATGTACTACGTTTGTTCAGTTCTAACTGATATAAACTTTGAACATAATTAACAACTCGTTTCGGAGTATTTTTTCTTAGATTTGTGTTAATCCATAAAGCAATGTCGTCAGCATATTGAACCACATTACTATGTTTAGACATATGTTTGGGCAAGTCATAAATTAGAATTGAAAAAAGTATAGGTGCTATAATTGACCCCTGAGGAATGCCCATATCTATTTGTTTAAAAGATGAGTAGACTTTACCAACACGTGTACATAGTTTTTCTGTCAGTTAAATAATTTTTAATGTAGTGATACAAAGCACCTGATATACCAATGTGTTTAAGTTTGAATAATAGTCGGGAATGCCAAACACTGTCGTATGCTTTACGAACATCGAAAAAAGTAGCTAAAACAGATTTTTTCCGAGCAAATTGTTTTTTAATGTGTGTAGTTAACTTTACCAAATGATCTGTTGTATATCTACCTTTTCTGAAACCAGCCTGATTTGTTGGAATGGTATCTGTATTTTCACTGAAATATAACAATCTATTTAATATTATTTTTTCAAACAATTTTCCTATGTGTGAGGTTAAAGCAATAGGTCTATAACTATCTAATGAGGATCTTACTTTACCTTGTTTTAGAATCGGGATTACTATCGACTGCTTCCAGGCTTCTGGAAGAGTTCCACTTAACCAACATTTTTGGAAAAATGTGTGAAGTAACCGTTTCCAAACGTCTGGTAAATGAAGCAATAGTTGGTAAGAAATGCCATCAATCCCCACAGAAGTTTTATTTTTAGAAAATGAACGTAAGGCTACAACAAATTCTTCATATGAAATAGCCGCATTTGTGTAAGAATGATCATCTGATAGTTGTTCTGTGTACTCATCTTTCTCTTCCTCTACCTTTCGGTATTGCTGATGAGTTTGAGAAAGACTAGAAGATAAACTATTTTGTGTAAAAAGAGTCAAGAATGCTTCTGCTTTGTCTAATGAATTTGGAAAATGATTACCAATAACTTTAACAGGATAATTTGGGAGGTGATAACCGCATTTCATTTGTTTAACTTTCTTCCAGACTTTATAAGAATCCTGAGACTCAGATATTTCTTTTTGACAAAAATCTGTCCAATACTGTTTTTTTACTTGAGCTATTATTTTATTACATTTAAGTTTTGCTTGTTTCATTTGGTTGTGGTTCTGTTCTGTTTTATTTTTTACCCATTTTTTGAATTGTACTTTTTTAAAATTTACAGTCTCTTCACATTCCTTAGTCCACCAGGAATTTGAGTGTTTACGAGTTGTGTTACATTTACGTTGCGGAATTGACTGTTCAGAATCGGTAATAATTTTCTGGACAAAATTATTATAAAAAACATTTACATCCTCATGTTCAATAATGTTTGTATTGTAAGAATTTAAAATGACACGATAAGAATCCCAATCCGCTCTATTAAATAAAAACGTAGGAATTTTGTCTTTAACGCTATCATCTTCATTTTCTATTTTTTCATTTATAATAATCGTTATAGGTAAATGATCACTTCCCAAAGTATCCTCATGCGTAAACCAATGGGCATTGATAGCTAATTCAGGCGAAATTAAAGATAAATCAATAGCGGTAGCTTTTTGGGTAGATGTATCTGGAATCCGTGTAATAGCGCCATTATTCAGCAGTAATAATTTGGAATCCAAAATATTTTCCAAGAAACGATTTGAAGAAACATGAGTACAATCAAATTCCCACAATGGAGCATGTGCATTAAAATCACCAAGTATTAGCCACCTTTTACTTGTCACATCAATTTGCTTTTTTTTTCTTTTTTTTTTCAGTAGAGACATTGATCTAGAGAGTCCATTTCGAGAGTCGGTGACACAATTTTCAGGGCGAGACTCGGAGATTCTTTTGACGTCATCCTTAATGACGTCAATTTCTTTTCTTTTTTATTGCGGCTTTAGGTATTTTCCTTCTGATAAATACGCTTTGGCTCTGCTGAATCAAAAGAGGACGCGATTGAAGGAGTTTTGCCGGCGATTTTATTTGCGGAATCGGTCTTCGAACAGGATCGAGCGACGTCGGCGTATGATAGATTGTTTGACTCTTTCTCGTCGCGCTTCAAGGTTACCATTCGCACAACATCAAGATCCGTGATGATCATTTTGTTTAAATCATAGATCATCGATGCTCACGTCAGCGTCAGTTTACAGAAGTTTACAACGACTCGTGCAAAGTAGATAAAAGATTGACTTCAAATAACTGGCAAGTGAAAAGCAAAACATTATCAGTACTACTTCACTTAGGCCTATCCACTCGGCTCTGTAGTAATGGGCCAAAATATTAAAATTATTTCCCTTGAATATGCAAATGTTCAGCCGATAGGTGCGCCAATAGTCGCGTACTTCCATGTTCAGGTCGTGGATCAAAATCTACAGTTTTAAGTCTTTTTTGATGTCGGTATATATATATATATATATATCTCTCTTCAGCTTTCATAGGCGACTCCAAATATTTTTTTGCTTGGTGAAATGTTTGGAGTGATTATGTACATGTTGTCAGTACTACAAACGATTTATTTTGTGAAAAGTCTGTCAGGCCGAGCAAGACACATCTTACATGCTTACAGTGTGCAGAAGGCCCCATGCCTGCAGCGCATTCACACTGACATTCCAAAACTGTTCCTTTTTCTGTCAAAGAAATGTCAACTTTGTACATAAGACCAGTTTTCATTTCAGCCCGAACTTCAGCATGAATGTAAGTAACTGATGACTGGATGCAAGCTCTAACATAATTGACATATTTATTCTGGTACAAATCTTTAGCTTTTTTGTCTATATCTTTGCTCATGGGATTCAAAAAGGCTGCAACCTGCTCTGTGCTGATGTTAGGTGTCTTTGTAGTTAGTGATAGGTGGTAACTCCATTTTGAACTCCGGTGTTGCTATGTCTCCTTTGCCAAAGTTGTCATTTCGATCATACGACTCAAGTCTGAAATCATACATAATATTTTTTTTAACAGTCTAGTCATATAATATATATTAATAATAACAAATTTTTATAGAGTTCGGTACTCCAGCAGATGGCGTGACGTTGTTGTTTGTAGATTATAGTCACACGACACTTTCGCATATAGGTGACTACTGGACCGATTTATTCTGACACCAGCGGGCCAGTTGTTGGTAAAGGGGAAAATAATATGATCACACGTTGACCAATCCGGGATTCGAACCAGCGACCTTTCGGTTACTAGCAAGACGCTCTTACCAACTGAGCTACCCGGCCCCACATGGCGTGACGCAACACGGTGTACAGTTATTACAAGGGTCTCGATCACGTAGGCCTATTTACTACCGGAAGTACGCTACCCTAGGCGCACTCTATCGGATTGTCTTCCCCGAAGGTGGAGTTTTTTGGCTCATTCAACTTTGACAACTGATTGACCTTGTGCTAAAACACACATCAAGCATACAATCTTTTGTCTCTTCTCTATCTCTATCTCTCTCACATACACACACACTCTCTCTCACTCTCACTCCTTTTCTCCTTTCTCCTTTTGTGCGAACTGTGTGTGTGTGTAGGTGTGTGTGTGTGTGTGTGTGTGCGTGCGTGTGTGCGCGAAAGCTTTTGGGTTCTGGCCTATTATAGATATGCGTTTTAAGGAAAAGCTCGTATAATTTTTAGAAAAGTTGTATAGTAACATAGTCACTTGAACTGTAATTCTGTAGCCCACTGCCTGTCTTAGCTTGCTACATGTGTGCGTGTGTGTGGGTGTGGGTGTGTGTGGGTGTGTGTGTGTGTGTAGGTTTGTGTGTGTGTGCGTGCGTGTTATCTCGATTCTGAGACATATTCCTGGTGTTTTATCTTGGCAATAAAATTATTTGACTTGACTTGACTTGACTTGACTTGACTTGAAATTGAAGCTACTGTCCTGTGATTTTTGAGTGTGGCGTACATTCAGACGTTGCCATGAATTTAGTAAACATCTGGCTTTGGATACTGCTGCCAACTCAAGGTAAAGTCATAAAGGTTATACCTTATTAAACCAAAAGGTTGGTTGGTTGGTTAGTTGTTTTATTAAATCAAACTTTAATATAGGTTGGAACCTATCAGTTGACATTTTAAACACCAGTTGTTCTCTTTTCACGTGTATTTTAATAATAATTTTACCTGTTATAAGTTACTACTAAAATGAGAAAGCATCATATTTGTCAATGAAAAAAAAGGAATGAATAACACAATATTTATTAAGCGTACTCATGCCTTCACACAAAATGCATCATCAAAGCGTTGGGGGAAGAAAACAGCTTACAGTACCAGAAAATGCTGAACACTTAATACCAGTTGTGCTAAAACACACATCAAGCATACAATCTTTTGTCTCTTCTCTATCTCTATCTCTCTCACATACACACACACTCTCTCTCACTCTCACTCCTTTTCTCCAACACACATGCACACAGACACACAATACTTACAACCATTCTTTCTAAATATGTTCAAAATCCAGTTAGTTAAATAAGATGTGCGTTTATGGCTAAAGTAGGAACTGATTGAAAGTAGAAGATGGCAGGACATTTTAACGTTTTTCAAGCAACCACACACATTTACAAATCGTGTCAGGTTCTGATCTGTTTTGTTTACGTACATACACACACACACACACACCCACACACACACACACACACCATATAAACAGAAAGCAGCAAAAACAACTGCTGGACCCTAACTGGTGCAAAGTTCCCTTGCGTGCACTTAGGGGTCTGTGGTAATATAGGGGTTTATCTGTTCAGTTGGAGGTTCGGGATACACATGAATAAAATACACCTTTCCGTTTACAAAACCAAGACTAGAAATTTACATATGAAAAAACTACTGTATGATGGTATGGTGTCTGAAAGAGTGTGTAGGAGGTAGACACAGGGTGAAGAAGTCTCATTCACACATTCTCTCTCCCAAACGCCAGTTCGTTGGTGACCGTACCAAAGCGGTGTTATCACGAGCTGCGTGCGGTTCTAGAATCACGCCATTACGGCCAATTTTGTGTAATTTGCTAATCGTGATCTGAAGCATAATGCGTGAAACATAACGAATATAGTAAACATTGTATATCAGAGTAAACGCCTAAATAAAACCTTCCTACTCATATAACAATATTGGACCTATTGGCGACGAAATAAAAATAATCCGCCATTTAAAAGAGAGTTGGTTATTGATCTTAAGGGCTTCACGACTCTAAACTCAGAATAACTCTGTAATTTATTACAATTATAAACGATAATAATAATGAAAAATAAAGGACGTCTCCTCTGTCCAACGATATATAATATGGCATGGTTACTAATATGGATTTAGACTAGGACAGACTAGAACATAAATCATCTAAAACATCCTA
Source organism: Oncomelania hupensis (assembly GCA_036898135.1). Lineage (NCBI taxonomy): Eukaryota > Metazoa > Mollusca > Gastropoda > Littorinimorpha > Pomatiopsidae > Oncomelania > Oncomelania hupensis. The sequence goes on from CM072520.1 coordinate 48,138,492, forward strand.
CCACCAAGAAGTCTGGAACCTTCTTCCAACTGTGACCTTTGTGTATACCCTTATAAACTAATGTTTGATTTAGGCATCTACTGATAGAGTATATATTAAACTAATGCATCGGAAAATTTGACATTTAAGGTTGCACAGTGTAGAATTTTTGCTATAGTCGTTAATCACAATGCTCTTCTTATCGTGTGTTCCCCCCCCCCCCCCCCAAAAAAAAAAAAAAAAAAAGAAAAAAAAGGGAGGGGTGGAGGGGTGGAGGGAGTGGTTGGTAGTTATTCGACATGCGCGGCGCGGTCGGTTTTTAAACATTGTCTATAATAGAGCGGTGTCTTCAACAACGTGATATACATCGCGCTATTCTGAACATCGCGCTACCCTTCGAAGCTTCTACATAAATTAAAAAAAACAACAACATAAAGTTTATATGTTCTGATAGAGAATGTAATGATACATCTAATGGTGATGTTCTTTTATGGATCTGAAAAAAAAGTATATTTTAATTAATTGCACACAGATAGTTTAAACCTAACAGGGACAGAGTGAGGTCGACGTATCGTATGGTCAGAAATGATTGCAGCCAACACGGCTACAGTAGTAACATTAAGTGATAAGGGAATAAATAGAATTGTATAAATAGAAAGGGAATGGCTAACATCTGCAGTCCCCTATTCGCTTATGTGACGCGGGACTTTAATCTACCTATCGACCTACATCTGCACATTCACATTCCTCCACCCACCTTGCACACACATATCCCTGAATCACCAACCGTACTTCTTACAGCAAACGGGTATAATGACTCTCTCTCTCTCTCTCTCTCTCTCTCTCTCTCTCTCTCTCTCTAAAAAGCTTTTTTAAAATGCTTATATAAAACCTCACATTGATTATTATGCATCAACAATATGGGACGGCTGCAGTGATGCCTTGTTTAAAAGGATGAATTCTATTCACCGCAGAGCTGCAAAATTACTTATCTCCAACACTTCCATCAAAACTGATTCAAAATTAAAACTAGCTGGTATTCTTTTCCTTAACAAACATCTTAATTACAATAAAGCCGTTTAATGTACAAAATACTAAACAATAGAGCTCCTGATTATTTAAAAGTACTTTTTAGCAAACCTTCATCCCGTTATTCACTTTTCAGACATAATTTAACCTTGCCACAGCCACGCTTTAACATATTTAAAACATCTCTGTCATATTCTGGTCCAAGTATATGGAATTCTCTCCCACAAGAGATCAAGGAAAGTAAATCATTATCATTGTTTAAAATTATACTCCACAATTTTCTATTTCCCCTTGCTCCTGATATTTAAGATGATTGCATACAGTTTGTTCTTTCCTATCCTGCGACAGTTTAATTTGTTCATGTGTGAATTAGCTTGTGTACGTGTGTGGTTGTGGTGGAGGGGGTGGTGAGAGTGGGAGTAGGAAAGGGGGATTGGAGGGAGGTGGGGGGAGGGAGTATGTGTATTTTGGTACATTAATTTTCTTAGTATTTTTTAAATTCTTACCATTGTTAAAGTTTGTGTTAGTTTAAAATCAATTATATGTTATTTATTTTGTTTGTTCTGAATTTTTATTTTTATTTTTGTTATTTTTATTTTATTTTTATTTTACAATTTCATTAAGGACTAGCTGTAAGACAAGTCCATAGGACCTAATGCTATTATCCTATTAAAGGTTTCGACTTCGACTTCTCTCTCTCTCTCTCTCTCTCTCTCTCTCTCTCTCTCTCTCTCTCTCTCTCTCTCTCTCTATCTATCTATCTATCTATCTATCTATCTATCTATCTATCTATCTATCTATCTATCTATCTATCTATCTATCTATCTATCTATCTATCTATCTATTATAGGTAAGTTTTGTTTTAGGCTGAAGGTATATGTAAACTTTAATTACATACCAATTTAAAGATGACAATCACAATATTATTACGTCTCTCGATGCAGGCGTGAAATGTAGTGTTTACAGCAACTATTTATTTATTTATTTATTTCCTATCCTATCCTATCCTGTCCCGTAACCCGAAGGTCGCAGGGGCACCACATATAATCGTTTAACCAGCATACTCCATCTTTCTCTATCCTCAGCAACCCTGATGGCTTCGCTCAGTGTCAAACCAGTTCATTCTCGAATGTTGTCATCCCACCTCTTTTTCGGTCTCCCTCTTCTTCTACCTCCTTGTACTGTGCCTTGCAGAATGGTCTTTGCAAGGCCTGATGATCTGGTGACGCGGCCATACCATCGGAGTTTATTTATTTATTTATTTATTTATTTATTTTTTAAATTTATTTATATTGTTTTAAAACTGATTTATCCTACTTAATGGCAGTCAGAGCAATCCAGATTCGTGGCTGTGACTTGATAAACAACCCCATTGAGGTCATCGAGAACGAGGACCGTGTCTTCACCTGTGACAACATAGAAGGCACAGAACTGACCTGGATTCGCTTCAGGCTCGGTACATTTTCACAGACAGCTGGCCTTTGCTACAGCAATGGAACTTGTACTGTTTTTGCGCCAAACTTTGCCACAGTGTCCCGTACCAGCTACAGCACCAGCACCATGACCATTAAGAACCTGAATAGGATGCTGTATGCCAGCGGTTCTCAGGTCGGCTGTTACACGTTGTCTCCCAGTTCTGAGAGTTACTGCAGTGTGAACGTTATCTGTAAGTCTGTTTGTAATATTGAGCTGTTTTCCAAACACATCTTAATAAACAAGAAGCCCTATTTTTATTCAGATACAGGCATTGCAAATAGCAAAATAAAGCAAAAATGAAAAGTGCCTGTTAAAATCCTAGAACTATTCAATTTTTTTTAAATAATGGATGAGGCACTTACATTATTATTATTATTATTATTATTATTATTATTATTATTATTATTATTATTATTATTATTATTATTATTATTATTTTTATGCACCACAGACCCAGCAGAGTTTGGCGCCTCCAGCAGCTGTGTTGTGTCAGTGGTGAAGGACAGCAGTCAGTGGAAGCTGAACGGCACGTGCAACGTTGTCAAGGCTTACTCGAAAAACAATGATGGATACCGCTGTCTCTGGTCCCACACCACGCCCTCTGGATCACAGGTAAGATTATTATTATTATTATTATTATTATTATTAGTAGTAGTAGTAGTAGTAGTAGTAGTAGTAGTAGTAGTAGTAGTAGTAGTAGTAGTAGTAGTAGTAGTAGTAGTATGCTTACACTTGTGGTCTTGTCATGTGTAACAGATTATTTGTTCCATGCTGACAGGTGACTGTTCATTCCCGGTGCACTAACAGTCATTCATATAATTATGACTGTAACTTTTCTGAGGTCACTCATCCCCTTCTCCATCTTGTGGCAGTTATTTTCAAAGTATGACCCACTGTAGTCAATGTCAGTCTCAGATCCTAGTCAACCAGACCCAGGGACAGGTACACAGGACAGAGACAGAAGGATCCACCCCCACCGTAAAATATTTCAAGTTTCCATGTAACTTCCAAGTGGATCTGCCTTTAGAAGAGGGACGTCATCACTTCACTGTCACCGCCAATCCTGGAGCGGTTATCGGCCCTGATATGAACTTCACTATAGGTAAGACCAAACTAAATGTTGAGAGATGATTCACAGTTGGTACTCCTGTCTGGGTGAAATTGCAGGAAAAGCAACACTTGCTAATTGTCTAATTCGCGCAAAGAGATATATGCTCTGTTCATATAAGGCTGTGTGACTGATATTTGCAATATTTGCAATTTGAATCTAAGCGATGGGGTCTAAGCGTTCTAAAGATCTGGATCTGAAATGTTACATCTCAGGAGCCTTTATAGGTTATCGTCGTGATGGACTTGGGGGAACGTAAGTCTGTCTGTCAAAGGTCTTGTTTAAAAAATTACTGTATGTCTTTGAGTTTAAAAGCTGGTTAAAAGACAGCCCTGCACAGTTCGTGAAATTGGTCAGCGGTGTGACAACCTTAGCGGTGACGTCCTCAGCGCTGGTGATGCTGCGCTGCTGATGTCATCGTCGCTTAGCTGATTCCACTCGGCTGCAGTCCGTACAAAGAATGAATTATTGTAGTGTTCTGTCCGGCATTTAATTCACAGTTTGCGTGTGGACGATGTTGTCACTGCTGTAGTCTTCAAACGTTGTAGGGTGTAGTCTTAGTCGGACTGTTGGTACAAAGTGGAGGAACTTGTCAGGAGGTAGTGCTGAGATTTCACCATCTACTATTCTGTGGAAGAGTTTAAGGCGGGGTACCGGGGGTTTCTGTATAAATAGTATCCCTACTTTCTGAAAATTTAGTGCTTTAAATTCCCTCTGCCGCTGTCTTTCTCATTTGATTTTTCTCATTCCTACTCTGTTCTATCAATCTACTATACTATCTTCTTCCTCACTAGACCAGTCACCTACATTTTTTCTTGAAAGCTCTTCCTGGACAAAACTCACCATTTATGTGAGGTCTGTTGTATTAGCTTGGAAATAATGGAGGCTTTCTGCCAAATGGTCACTAGGGCTTCCTATGATATTATTATTTATCAATGTATGCATTTTCTATGTAGGCCTATGTGTTTTGTTGATATTTTATATAATTTTATTATGCTGTGTGTATTCTAGTTTTATTTTTGTAAACGGAGGTTTGATAAATTAGAGTATAGCCACAGCGTCCCCTCCTTGGGACGCCTTTATTGTACAGTGGCCGGCTGGTGGAGTGCCTTCAGTGTTACCACTAGGGTTGTTTCAGCAGATCTTTATATATTTTGCGGATCAGTGGCGAGTCCTCTTTCTCCCAAGTTGTGGTCTTGATTTTGTGGTCCTTTGCAGTCCGCTGGACCCTGTAAGCAATGAATAACTAACTAATTAAGACGTAGTTGCCTGCGTCGTTCTTCTAGTGATGGGAGTTTCAAGATCTCTAGCATGTCGCTCACATAGTCTGGATTCCGGGACTAAGTCACTTGCTGCTTCTAGCAGAAGATCTTGTTTGAAGAAAGATGTGGAGAAGCTCGGAAGAACCCAACGCCAGGCAACCCGCTTCACAATGGTCTAATTGGAAGGTTAGTGGAGGTTTAACAACTTTTTTCTCGAGGTTCCCAGATCTCGAATCTAGGTTCCTGAATCGTTTTTTTGATTTTTGGGTCCAAAAGGTTCAGCAACCTAGGTTCTGGATCTGAGAACCTAAAAACAAAGTTGTTGAACCTCCACGAACCTTCCAGTTAAGACAGGTTACTATGAAGCTGGCTGCCTAACGCTGGGCATCTGGCTTCAAGTAGAAGCAGCACGTGACTCCCTTACAATAAGAGCGCAGGTGCCCACACATCCTTCTCTGTCCTCAGCAACCCTCATGGCTTCGCTCATTGTCAAGCCAGGCTATTCTGAAATGTTGTCCTTCCCACCTCTTTTTCGGTCTCCCTCTTCTTCTGCCTCCTTGCACCGTGCCTTGCAGGATGGTCTTTGCAAGGCCTGATGATCTGGTGACGTGGCCATACATGTACCATCGGAGTTTCCGTTTCTTCACCACTTGAGCAGGTCATCGTGTTGTCCAATGGCTTGTGTGATGGTCTGTAGGACTTCGTTGGTGGTGATGTGCTGGGTATAGGAAATGCTCAGAAGTCTTCTGTAGCACCTCATCTCAAAGCTTTGTATTCTTCGTTAAAGATCTGCTGTGAGGGTCCATGTTTAGCAAGCGTATAGGAAGATGGAGATGACAACGGAGCGCCGCAGCCCTACATAGGAATGTAAACTGATGGTCCTGTCTTTCCAAATGTGCTTCAACGTTGACCGGCCAGCAGTTGTTTGTGCGATCCCGGAGAGTACTTCCTGTCGGAACCCATTATCTGATACAATGGCTCCTAAATATTTGAAGCTATGCACTGTGTTGTTGACACTGTGTGTGCTTTAGACTTTGATGTCCTTGTTGATGCCATTGGTGTTGTTGGTCATCATTAATGTAAATGCGTCACCCACTGTTATCTGTTGCAAGCTTTACCAGGCAGTAAAACAGTGTCGGATAGCGCAGTGGTTGGAGCACTCGTTACTGCGTCGCAAGTTAAACACCGTCCAGTGCGGTTAGCACTTGGATGGGTGACCGCAAAACGTGAAGCGACAAATAAAAACGCCCCCAGTTGACTCAACTGTGACTGAGTACCTACACTCTTAAGCGTGGGGAAGGTAAAGCAGCGAGGGAGAGAGATGGGCATCACCCTCATTACGCTGGCCCAAGATAAGTGTGATCTCCAACATCACTCTCCCCTACGGCCACAAGGCTATGGGACTACCTTTACCTTTTTTTTTTAAACAGTTAGGCCTATGTAATAAACCCCACCCTGTGTTGTATGTTGCCCAGGTAATGCCGAGTTACCTTTGAATGGTTTACCATCTTGTTGTTATTAACTTTTTAATAATCGTTGCAAGATGATTCAACTAGCTGTTACAAAACCCGGTCTGTCATGAAGAGAATGGTCTTCGCTCCTGCGACGTACCTGAATGGAAGATCCCAACTTTATATTACAAAACACTGTGATAATTTATATTATATTGTACTGCAAATTTGGCTTTAATTATGAAATTGAGTGTTCTTGTTTCGTATTTTCGCAGTACAAATTGTATGTACCTTACATTGATAATTACATTACGTGGTTATTAGGTTAGGTCCAGAGGACCCTTGAGCCAAACCAGGACCAGATAGTTAAGACACATTCACTTTAAAGTCGTTAAAGACTCTACATGTATTGTCTGTCAAACTAATTATGTTTAGAAGTAAATACTAAATAATGATTTCCTGTCGCCTAAGACACTTTATATTTACAGCATGGACCAGGGGTATAATTTCTGAGTGTGAACTTTAGACAATGTGGCAAAAGGTTTATCATTTTGTCACGAGTTGCCTAAGCAAAGACTTACGTAAAGTTACGTAACTATTTTGGCGGAAAGTCTGCGCAACCCCTATCCACGCGGAGAGCGCCCTTTAGAGGTCTCGAAATGTTGTTTGTGTAGAGAAAAAATGGCGGCCAGAGTGGCGGGCGTTTGATTTGCGAATGGTGATGTGTTCAATGGTGAAATAGCAAGGGAGGACTTTTTGTCATTTACAGTATGGTTAGACGTGTGTACTTGTTATTTGACGGAATAATTATGTTTATGTGCAATTGGTATGAATTAGTATTTATATCTGATAGTATTGTTGTGTCGTCAGTGCGTTTGACAGTAACTTTTACTTTCAGCCAACTTCACTTTGATTGGCTGTTGTGCAGCCAACATGTGCTGCGCCATTTTAAAAGCGCTCGCTTATGGCAAAAGGTTGTCCAGAAGCAAAAATAGTTTGTGGGGAGCAATCCAAACGTTTTGTGGCTGCTTTTTCTAGACAACTCAGGGCTGGTTTTTGTAGAGATTGAACTTAGAGGGGGTTTCACAACCTTTGAGAACACTGACCATCATTTCAATGGGATCAGTAACTGTGAGGTTCATTAGTTTTGTGTTTACCAACCTCCTCGGCCCAAACCGAACAAAAACACTCATTGTGAGTTTTATGAGGAGCTGTCATCATTCATTCTGGGTCTGCTTCTGCAACTCTGAAATTGGTTGGCATCGAGAAATTCAATTTTCACTGGGATGATAACTCGGATACTAAGGATACTGCAGATTGGACTTAACAAAAACAGTAATGAGTAATTAACGTAAAACACTAGTGAATCACCCTGTTTGTATTTAGTAGTTTTCTTTCATCTTGATTCTTTCAGCCCGTCCGTCATCACCAATAGCGAGCTGTACAACCCAGAATGGCTACGTGGCGGAGGACGGAGATTTGATCTGTACATGCAGTGATGGTGGTGGTAGCGTGGGTCAACCTCCGGGACGTCTGATGTGGATTTTACGTGACAACACCAACGAGCAAACGGTCAAGGTCGGACGTTACGGTGAAACCACGCTACAGGCGACCTTGACAGTCAACAAAACACACAACGGTCAACAACTCCGGTGTGACGTGGACTGGATCTCACGTGTGACTGGATCTCCTCAGGCCATCAATGTCGCCTGTAAGTTTTGAAGTGAGCATCTTTGGTGTCTGGAATAGGGTAGGGCCTATTTTATCAACCTAAAACACACCAAAACAACAACAACTTACGAGCAATTGTTTTTACGGGTTCTGTCTCTTACCAGCTTTGGTATAGGCTATTTTTATCTCCAGACTGTGGGCTGGCTAGGAAACTGCTCTAGCTAATAATAGGCCAAAAAAAACAACAACTACGGAATGTATTCCTTTTAAAAATATACTTTGGAAAGAGTTATTTATTTTGGTAATTTTTTAAGTGGGGCAAAACTCACTGTGAATGTTAAAAGGATCTGTCGAGGAGAAGGAGAGGGGTGAGGGGCGTGGTTAGTTAGTTTTATAAAGTTAACGTCCCTGGACACGTTAGCGTCTAAGGGACGGAGATACGAAGTTGTAGTATTTAAAACACTAAACGAAGCCATGAGGGTTGCTGAGAACAGAGAAAGATGGAGTACGCTTTGAGTTACGGGATAGGGTAGGATAGTATTTAAGAAGTCAAGGTGGATGAAGAGATTATGAGGTTCTAGACTATCTGGAGATGTGCGCACGGGGTGGCAAGGACTTACCTACCCTAAGACCTAGGCCCTACCCTAAAAAGCGCTATATAAGAACGATTAAATAAATAAATAAATAAATAAATAAATAAATAAAGACTTGTGTCTGCAGGCGAGCTAGGTGGGTTAGGTAGGTAAGACTTGTGAGGAGGTGTGGCGATGAACTAGAGGAGAGACGAAGCTGTTGCGTAGTGAAGGCGAACGCCAGCGCCGCCTGGTAGTAGAGACAAATGACAAGCGGCCATGGGTAGAGCGACTGGCAGCAAAACGGCGCGGTACCTTTTGCCGATCCGCCGCCGGTGACCAGACCATGGAGCCCACACGTGAGAAAGCGGAGCTTGAAAGATGATGTGGAGGGTCGTCTCGGGATCTCCCAGTCCGCCGAAAGTTGCGTGGTCAAATTGGGTCCATTTAAATAGTTGGACTCCAGCGGGTATCCAACCCCGACATACCCTACCGTCCGCACTGGCAACTTCGACATTGGATACTGAAGATCTACCTTGATGTTAACAGGCTAACCGGACAATACATCATAAATATATTAACCAAGCAGTACACACGTTGAGCTCCTGTTGAGCCATTTTGTTCCCATCTTATTGATCTCGCTCCGATCTTCTGTTGTCACAGACGGTCCCTACAATGTGACCATAACGGTACCTCTACCATTTGATACCAATGGAAGCACGCCCATGACCTTGACCTGTCAAACTTCAACCTCTAACCCAGCAGCACTTGTCTATACGTGGCGCCGCCTGTCGAGCATGTCTGTCCTTGGTGACCAGCAGAACGTCACGGTGGTAGCTTCACTTGATCTAGGCAATCAGCAACTTCAGTGCAGCGCCAGCAACCGACAGTTTGGGAATATCGTGGCTTCAAGCTCTTTGACTATGGATCTTAACTGTGAGTCTTTGGATGCTTCTTTGTTAGTATGCCATTTTATCCAGACGCAAACTACGTTGTAGAACTGAACACAAGTTTGCTTTCATTAGTCTCTCTTTTCTGAGTAACACTGAATCTCTGTGTAGGGAGTTTGAATTGATTTTAAAGAGAAAACGATTTAGGCCTGCGTCTGTTCTGTGATATGTTGTGTCATGTGCATGTAAAACGTTGTGTCATGTTGCAGACCCCCCTACGTTTCCGCCTGTAATACGTTGTGTCATGTTGCAGACCCCCCTACGTCACCACCTGTAATACGTTGTGTCATGTTGCAGACCCCCCTACGTCACCGCCTGTAATACGTTGTGTCATGTTGCAGACCCCCCTACGTCACCGCCTGTAATACGTTGTGTCATGTTGCAGACCCCCCTACGTCACCGCCTGTCATCGACTACAATGGAGAAGCGCTGTACGAGGGACACAACAAAACCATCACTTGTACCGTAGTTGGGGGCAAACCTTCTGTCAGAACTGTGACATTCACCTGTTCAGGTCAAGGTGGAGAGGTCACAGGAACCAGCAGCACGTTGACAGTAACGGCACAACGCAGTATGACGTCATGCTCGTGCACCGCCAAGTGGAAAACCTACAACTGGTACACACAGACTGCTAACGTCACGTTTCTTGTTTATTGTGAGTCTTTGTCTCTTTGTCTGTCTGTCTGTGTTTCTGTTTCTGATCTCTTTCTCTCTCTCTCTCTCTCTCTCTCTCTCTCTCTCTCTCTCTCTCTCTCTCTCTCTCTCTCTCTCTCTCTCTCTCTGTCTGTCTTTATCTGTCTGTCTCTGTTTCTGATCGCTGTCTCTCTGTTTCTGTCTTTGTCAGTCTCCCCCCCTCTCTCTCTCTTTGTCTGTCTCTGTCTGTCTGTCTGTCTGTCTGTCTCTGTCTCTCTCTCTGTCTCTGTCTGTCTGTCTCTCTCTCTCTAGCATTTCCACATGCCGAACGTTTGTGCAAGTCTGTATTACTTGTGTAAAATTGTTCATTTACGATATTTTTGCGCATAACAAATAAAAACAAAAACAAACAAACAAACAAACTTTATAAGTTGCAGTTTTTTGTTTACCAATGTCAGATGCAGCCGTTATAAAGGCGTTCACTTTGAACAACCACTCTGCCAACCTAACTGTCAACCAAACAGATGGAGTCACCGTCACCTGCACGGTGGAAGGACGTCCAACACCGCGCATGCTCCTAACCAAAGACAAGGAGCAAGTCAGTGTTAAGGACGAAGGACAAGTCAACAGCTTGACGGATCAAGTCAGCGTGGGTCACATAATTGAGAGCGCGAGGTGTGAGGACTCAGGCCTGTACACCTGCACCATGGGCGAGGGAAGTGCACAGTCAGCCTACACTTTGCTGGTCAAATGTAAGTGATCCGTTGTGTTTGTCAGTTTACAGCTCCATTTGTTCTGTCATGCTTTCTGTTCAAATATATATGATGCATGTTGGTTTAATACAACTCCACCGACTTCTATTTTTCTTTGTTCCCTGTTTATGCCCATGTCTTTTTTTGTGTTCGTTAGTGGTATTGGTTTTCTGTATTTGTTACGTCTTTAATTACATGAAAACCAAGGGTTTTAACGGTACGAACCACGTGGGATGGTACTTTTTAACTGTTTTTATGTTGTTGTTTAAACCAGAAGCGTTTTTGTTCTCTCGACCTTTTTCATCTACTGACCTTTGGTATTAATACTTGGATTGCTATCAGTATCACATCAACGAAGACTCCTTTAGAATACCTACAGTATCTGTCTTCAGGTCCTCCTCAGTTTGCAGTCATGAAACCTTCAGACATTGTGGTCTACACCGGCAGTGAAGTGCTGACCACTGTGGGTGTTGTGGCTTACCCGTTTCCTCACACCTACGTCTTCACCTTTCTGGGGCCCAAGAAAGACCTGTCACTGCCAGTACCACAAGGCGCCATGACCATCACATGCACGTACGTGTCACTGACAGCCCTACGTTGCATCATCACCGTAAACAACTTGACAACACAGGAGCTTGGCTACTATCGTCTGCACATAGAAAACGACCTGGGATCTACTGAAGTGACATTTTACGTCACTGATAAAGTGCCAGGTATGCAAACACAAAAAACTCGCGAAGGTCTCGATCTGCTGAGTTGTTAACCTACTTATTGTCATTCAAAGCGTAATTGTTAATGACTCGGTGATGTTAAGCTATATGGTTCACATCAACGAGTGATGAACGAATCTTATATTTTGTTACTAATGTTCGTTCTGAGAAAGAAGACACAAGACTTGTTAGCTTTATAATGCTGTAGCTTCTTTCTACTACTGTTCATGGCTAATTTAAAGTTTAATGTAAAGTTTCACACATACCCAATCTAGCTGGGGGTTTCTACTTTAAAACAGCCGGATTATCGCCATTGCTTAGATGCCTCTATTAAATAGAGAATGTAAGCCTACTCTTTCTTTTAGCAATCTTTGCCATTGTTTTTGGCACCTATATATATTTTACAAAGGAGGGGAGGTAATTTATTACTTTACCTTTAATCACATCCTGAAACTAGGCTGACTATAAATTATTGATCGTAAGTGGAGTGTTTGACCAACATTCATTGGTGCCCAGTAAGCATACAGTACTCTACAGTGCACTGTTGGATATGCAGTTTGATGCAAAGTCCTTTGATCCAAGCACAGCTTCACCCTCTGACAAGCTGAGTGCTGGTGCCGCTGCTGGCATTGCTGTGGCTGTGGTGGTGGTCGTTGTTGCTGCTGTAGTTGCTGGCGTGGTTGTGTTGATGTGGAGAAGACAGTGGGTGCTGCCATGTCATAAAGCAGGTAATGTATTAACAATGTGTTCCTATCCCATTGTATTAAATCATCTCAGCGACACAATGCATGAACTAAAGTATTTCTTACTTCGTTGGTTTTATTGTGTTTTGTTTTGATTTGGATAAACCGGAACCCCATGGTATATGTAATTTAAATTATTAATGAAGTTCCATTCACAGTATGAACAAGCATTCTGAAAAAAGTAGATTATTCATGTTTTGCATAATAAGATTAATGCGATGAGCTCTGAACATACATGTGCTAAGTTAGCCGCCCATTGGCTATTCCCATAATACTTTCCGTAAGATACCCAGCTTGTTTCTTCTTCTACGTTGTGATTATAGTCTTAATGCGTGTTGTTGTTGTTATTGTTATTGTATTTGCTTTGGAAAGTTTGCTTCATTGGCGAGTAAATAGTGTTGTAACCAAAAGTATTGTTTCAGAGACCACGTCCAGTGAACAACGGCCACAGGCAGATGGTGTGTATGAACTACAATTCCACAGTATCGCACCTCCTGCTAATGCTACACCTCAACCACAAGGTGATTTTGAACGCGGTAATTTTAGTGTGTTGATGTTGATGATGATGATGATGATGATGATGATAATAATCATGATCGTGATGATCATGAAGATAATGGCCTTGATGATGATGATGACTATGATGATGAGGATGACCATGATGATGATATTGATGTTTGTGATGACGAAGATAACGATATACCTATTTATTTAAAATACATAATTAATAAAATATACCAATTATAATTGTAATATAACGTAATATAATATAATTGTATAGTGTATGTTGTATAGCATATTATAATTTGTTTTAGGTTATTTTGTTATATTTTATTTGTTATTAAATTGATTTTTTGTACGGCTTGGTTGAATATACTCGTGAAGGAGATTATGCAGACCTGAACTGCCACGACTTAGGACAGAAATCTGTGTACGATGAATTTTCTCCTTACCAGAACACCGGTGTCAATAAAGGTAAGACTTTGAAATTAGATATTTATTTCACAGTATAACATTGAAGCAGAAGTGAACAGAGAAAAACTGGGTATTGTCACGCAATGCATTCCATAATAAAAAATGCCAAAGGTACCAATACACAAATTATTCTTCTTTCACAAGTCAATAACAATCCTTTAGAAGGGCAAATAAGAAATTTTATTTTAATATTTTAAATTCATAAGATATCTGGCGATGTATGCCAAACAAGAAAACCACTGGTGTTTTTAAGATGTCTGGTAGTTCTACGATTCAGAATAGTTACATTTCTTATTGAAGGATAGCATAAAGGAGATCTGTTTTCACGGCAGAAGGAAGTTGATATAACATGTAAACCTAAAGCACACACACTAACAAATAAATTGTGTAATTTGTCATACAAAGTCCTGTTTCAATGTTACTTATACATTTCAATTTATTTATTTCTTTGTTTTGGTATTGTGAACAGGCACGACAGCGTTTGTAACATCCATCCATAATACTTGATTATCAATTTTGGTTGTGAAGAGGGGAATATGGATGTCATGAAGATAAGGATGATTTAACATTGTGTAGACATTTTAGATTCGAGTCTTGGTTTCTTCTTTGGGTTAATGTATTTCAGCACCTAAATAAAAATGTATCTTGTCGTGTCAACGATCAAAATGTTTTGGGAAGTTTGTTTAGAGAAAGGCTGCAAAGCAAGGAGAACATATTTTACGTTCTTATGAATTCTTTTTTTTTATTTACTTGTACGTTATTGCCTTGTTTTACCTGGGGACGATGGATTTTCTGTTGAAGTCGTGTTACATAGGTATATAGTTCTTGCTTTATGGTCAAACGGATCAATTAGAACCAATGTTGTTGTTTTTTTCCCCTGAAAAATATTACAAGTGATGTTCTCAGTTCCTAATTTTATGCCTGCCGTAGTAAGAAAGAAAAAAATCTTATCCTTAGAGAGACCGGCCAAACACACATTACGCTCGCACATAAGCTACTGGGGACAGCTGAAGAATAGAATACGAGAAAGAAAAAAAGCAATTTCAGTTTAGAGGCAAAGTGCAAAACGTTTTAGCCCCTAAAAATGTTAATATCATCATCATCATCATCATCATCATCATCATCATCATCATCATCATCATCATCATCATCATCATCATCATCATCATCATCATCGTCGTCGTCGTCACCCATTGCACCAAGGTACCAGCGCACTAAAGATACACCTCTAATCTTCGCTGCGTAGCGTGAACAGGATATATCGTAATATCGCCAAGATACGCATTCTACCCGCTTCAAGCGCTATAGTGACAAAAAAAGGGCAATTTCACTGTAAATATATACAGAATGTTGCTCTACAATATTCAGCTCTTTCCGTCTCAAAAACCCAATTGCCTTGTTGGATTCATGAAACCAAGTGAGGACACTATCCGGCGTCAACAAACGGTTCAAAAACATTCTCAAACGGTTCGTAAAAGACAGTTGACCTAGAAACTAACTAATACAGTTTGACCTAATTCGTCCCCTAGAGGAGACGAAACTTACATTTTTCTATTTTCATGAGTTCACTGCAGTCAAATTGCGCTTTTTCCGTGATTTCGCAGGTAGCCTCGTCCGCTCATAGCGGGCTCAAGTTATTATCTGATGTTAGGATACTATCCTGAAGCGCTACTCAGCGGTACTTTCAACTGTATCTTGAAAGCGCTGATAGCCATGCGCATTACCTCTCGTCGTCGTCATCGTCGTCATCATCATCATCATCATCATCATCATCATCATCATCATCATCATCAGCGTCGTCGTCGTCATCATCGTCGTCTTCCTCATTTTCTTCTTCCTCCTCACCATTCAGTTCAATTCAGCAACTCCGTATTACATGTACCTCCTACAGGGAATGATGACAGGCACTAAACATTGCTCAAATAAAGTAAAGACATTTAAACCTGAAATACATAGCCCAGGCACGCTGATATACACCGCACACGCAACTTCCACACACATTTTGATTTACATTAGCAAATTGACGTTAGATAATATAACAGTCATAACAATCACCATAATCACAAGACAGATTTAATAACAGAAAAACACATCATGCCATACCATCTAAAATAAAATGCGAATTGAAATACTTATGTAAAACCATACCATTTTATAATGCAAACACACACATACACACACTGTTCATCATCATCATCATCATCATCATCATCATCATCATCATCATCATCATCATATTCATCCTTATTATCATCATCATCAGTCGGAAATCATGTTCAAATGCTCTGTTATGGTATTGACAGCTGCTGCTTCCTCGGAAACGACCGAGTACTCAGGCCTCCGGACTCAGGACATAAGTGTGAAATCTGAATATAGCCAACTGTCACCCACTCAGATTAGCGCACGCACACTCCAGGACACGAGTGAGTTGAACTCTTCTTAGTGAGGTACTTCTTTAGCTTTAAAAAAAAAATTGTAAACACGTTGTGCAGTTTTTATGGGTGAGATAAGCCACAGTACTTAAGCTTAGTGCACCTGGGAAAGCCTCAGATTTATTGTTTTCACCGTAGTGTTCCATGTTATTGATCAGTATTTTGCGGAGAAAGGACCGTAGTCCACAAGGGGGAGAAAACAACACAATTACTGTCCTGTGCTGTTTGTTTTTCGTCTCCATTCTTGTCATTTGTTTTTCAGAATTATTTTTAAAAAATTTATTTTAATAAATAAAATGATAAAACTCAACGCATTTTTCTCTAGCGAGCAATATTAATGTGCAGGTACCTTTTAATGCGTTACAGAGGTGAGTTTCCGTAAGCTTAAACTGTTTCTTAACCCTGAAGTGTCGTATTTTGATCGCCTTCTTCTGTGTGTGCCTTTACCTTATTTCGCAGGCGCGAACAAATCATTTGCAATTTGTTCTACTGTTCATATGTATCACATACATGAATTTGCCTATCTTCATTATGTATTTCGTCCACGAGTACGTAATGCTCATCCAGAAAATTAAAGAGCATGGTCAATATTATTTACAAGTTCTGGTTTATCATTGCCATTGCTTTCCTAATGAACGCACTCCACATACACAATGTCTTTGTGTATTGCCTTTTGTTGTATAATTTTGTAGTAACTACATTTGATACCTTGATATAGGTCTACCCATGCCAGGCACAGCGATACAAAATGTTAGCGAGTGATGGACTATACATAGTTTGAATAACTTGTAGGTCCACAATATCTACACATAACTATAGTTTAAAAGGACAACATATTCGATGTTATTTATACCGATGAAATATCTTGCTCACCAGTCCTACTCACCAACACAGAAGTTAAGTAAAACTTGCATTTATATTATAGTCCAGTGTATTTTGCTTCAATCATTGCGATAATGTCACAAATCCTTTCACTATTCAAACTGAAAGAGAAAAAGAAGTTGAAACCGAAACTAAAAAAGTAGGCCTACTGTTTTGTAGACGAATCAATAACCTTGTCTTACCATTTCGATGAAAACAACAAACAAAGAAATAAAAAAAAAACAAAAAAAAAACTCAGTGCGTTTGATTAATCAATCAATACTTCTAACAGCAGTTCAACAACAAAGTTGTGCGTTTAAATACATTTTCGTCATCTTCCATCCCGCTTGCTTGTAACCAAATCTTTGTTATTTACAATGAATTCAAACCTTACAAGTAAAGTTACGCTGTCGATTTGAGAAAGAAGTGCCGGCCCACAATTTATCCTGTGATAAAATGTATCGATACAATGCTACATTAAGTATTCGCTTATTTTAAACATATTCATTGACTTTAATGTGTAGCACGACGTCAGCCTATAGTGCTCGCCCTGCCCAATCACCACCCGTCGCCGTCACCTGCCTAACACAAACACGGTGGCAAGCCATACATATCTATTTACAAGCACTCACACACACGTAGTTGAAAAATACGCATTTTCAAAAGTATTAATTTTCTTGCCGGTGTTTAATTCGGCTTTGTCCTAAAGAAGCAAAAAGAACAGATGGAATGAAAGGCCATTGTCACAACTATGGGCAAGCAAACTACAATCCAAATGGGATCAACCATGTTTTAGGTAAAGGCAAAACGTATTTAGATAACAGGGTGAAGCACACTGACCTTTGACCTTTGAGAAAGTACATATACGAATGATCTCACATGCTTAACAGTGGCTTACACTATTAATCAGGTAGAATGGATCCTTGATAGCAAAGAATCAGTGGCTCTTAGCTAGCACAGCGATAGCAGTGGTATGTTTGAAATACTATGCTATTAATACATAGGACCCGCAGTGCTATCGAAAATTATTTGCAGTCGATGATCCATTCTTCCAGGGTAATGCCCTGTGGTTGATTCATACGGCTTAAGCGGGAGAGAGGTGATCGCGTGGTCTGTGTTGTCAGGGTATGAGATAAACAGCCGTCCATTACATCACTTAGCAGTGCTGAACTCTCAATCCCGATTCCAGATTCTCCAAACGCTGGAAATGAACAGAACGGTAGAATCAACCCGGCAGCTCCGATACCGACAGGGTCTATTTCTGGTCTACAAGACCTTGTTGCTGAGACAACTCCATACGAAAGTACTTTATTTTTCTGTCTTTCTTGCTTGCTTTTTTGTTTTAATATGTGTCTATCTGCCTCTTTTCTTGTTGTTTATTTAGTCTTCGTTCTTCATTACATCTGTTATTTGTTTCAAAATTATTTTGTACCTGCAGATAGATAGATAGATAGATAGATAGATAGATAGATAGATAGATAGATAGATAGATAGATAGATAGATAGATAGATAGATAGATAGATAGATAGATAGATAGATAGATAGATAGATAGATTTAATTTACCGAAGTCATAAACTATTTTGGTCTTGTTAGATGAATACAAGGGAGACAAATTGTAGCTTTAATTACTTTATGTCGCCATTGTTGCGTGGAAACTGATCTGTTGAATACTTTTCAGGGGTGAGCGATGAACCAGGCCTTGCAGTGTCCACACCAGCGGACTATTCCAGTCTTGACTTGAGAGACGTTGGCTTAGCATCAGTATACACCCCGTTCTCTCCCTACCAGAACTCACAGGCGTCACGCAATACAGGTGTGTGTTATGATATATCAGACCACTCGGTGCTACAAGGGAAAACTTAGTTCCTAGTTTAATATCGTTGATATGGTTCTGATGTTGTTTTGACATTTTACATATTCATATTATATATATATATATATATATATATATATATATATATATATATATATATATATATATATATATATATATATATATATATATATATATATATATATATATATATATATATATATATATATATATATATATATATATATATATTTAACAATGCATTACAGTGCTGAACGGGTTAACTAACAATAATGCTGAGAAAATCAACGAAACGAATACCAATGTTTTATTAGTGTTTATTTAGTTTTCGCTCTTCATTGCATCTGTGATTTATTTCTCAATTACTTGCCTTGCAGTGTCCACACCAGAGGACTATTCCAGGCTTGACGGGAGTGACGTTGGCATAGCATCAGTATACACGCCGTTCTCTCCCTACCAGAATTCACACGTGTTACGCAGTACAGGTCTGGAACATTTGCACTGAACGGATTAACTAATATAATGCTGAGAAACGAAACGAATACCCAGGGGGGTGGTACTGTGCACGTAAGTGATACAGTGCACGATAGTGATACCAGACCTGTGCACACTCAAAATGCTCATCAGTAGCAAACAAACCAAATGTCAGTAGTTTTTAAAAATTTTCAGTAGCAAGCTGTAACGACAGTTCAAGACATAACTCTGCTCACAAAGCACACAAACTGAAACACTACGAGGCAGTATAAAGGGAATTACAATCTATTCAAGCCAAGCTAAAACATCAACACTGTTACATTTTTTTTGTTTAACAAAACCTTTGTTAGCAGAGTATCAAAATATACAAATTAGGACAATATTTTATTTAACAAAATGTATGGCTGGACAGATTAATAATGATTTTAATTTGGTTACATACTTTTTAACTGCATTAATACAACTGGAAAAGGTCGAAAATTTTTAATAAATAATGTATTTTTTTGATATATTCATTATATAATAGAAATCTACCATTGTCATTTAATAGGTGTCCAATACTATAAATCTTTTCTAACCAATTTATAATATACAAAAAAAGGCTTTTTACCAATTAGTATGTTAATATTTGGTGGTTATGAGGAACTTTGTCTTGGTACATGATTACCAAATTCATTGTAAGCACTGTTAATACAAAAACACTGTTACAACATTTGTTTTTTCACTATCTCTTCTCACTCTTTTTTTTTTTCTTTCAAAGCTGGCTCCATAATTTTTTTTTATCACAAGTATGAAGTTGCAACCACACAAATGCTGAACGAACTAGAAACAAACGCGCGCTTCCGGTTCGAAAAAAGTCTTTTAAGCACAACTAACTAGTCAAAAACATCTTAAAACAGAAAAAAAGTTAACAAAAAATTTTTTAGTAAAAAAATCGGAATTTCGGAATTTTAATAAGTAATCCGTAGCTCCGTATTCTGCTCATGAAAATCGGAGAAAAAACGGAAAATCCGTAGATGTGCACAGGTCTGTGATACAGTACACGTTAGTGGTACAGTGCACGTTAGGGGGTTGGTGTGACGACACGAGTTTTCAGCATAGACTAGAGATAGTATATATTGTGCAGAGTTGCACATCTCTAATATACAGTGTACATAGACGAATCGGCAGTTTCTTTTACTGCATATGAAAGATTAAAGTATGTGTGGTTTCACGTGATTTTAACGCGAAAAGGGCATAATGCGAAATTAGGAAATGGGGTTACTGAGCTTGACTCGAGGTTGTCCTGTGTGCTGGTATGCGATTTAGTTAGCAGAGTCATTTTGTTTGCTTTTGCAAGCAGACGGTCTTTTGACTGAAGTAGCGTTGTCACGGTGTGTCAGGTTAGAGTAACGTCTTCTGTAAGGGTTTTTGTTCGCAGTGTTTCGAACCACCCAAGGTCTTGTTGCCCTCGTCTGGACAAGGATGTTAAAAAGTCTGTAGTGGGAGGACTGTGACTGCCATCTATTGAGTAGGATAGGTGTGGAGTTCAGTTCTAAAGCTGTGTGGCCCTCGATTGGCACCTGCCAATGCTCAAGTACTTCGTAGGTATTGAGATGTCCCAGGCATTAGCTAAGCATTAGCCAGAAACGGATTTGAACTCTCAGACTAACCAGTGTGTGCTGTACGGTTTGTGTTATAGTGTTGTGTTGTGCAGTGTACTGTTCTGTGTGCCACAAGCCGAGGACCTAAAAGGTGAGTTGAAACCTGCAATTCTTTTCCTTAGTGGCGGTGCATTCCGAGTCTGCGTACGTGAATGAACGATGGTGAATGAGGGGGAAAGGGATGTATTTCGATAAATATTAGTATGTTGATTTTTATACGATTTTCATATGATTTTCTTGGGTTAAACGTCTGTATAAATAATGTCGTTGCTGTTGTAGCCAAAGTGGGTCAAGGGCGACAATGAAGTATGCATGTTAGAGAGAGAGAGAGAGGGGTGATGAATGTGAAGGAAGGGAGACAATGTACTGTGTTGGAGAGGGGTGATGAAGGTGATGAATATGAGGGAAGCGCGGTTGTATTATAGCGTGATAGTGATAATTGTGAATGGAAAGAGATAATGTATTATAACGTGGAGAGGGGTGATGAAGATGGAGGTGTGGTTGAGATGAATCGCCATGGTGTGAATGGGAGTGGAGTGCGGGTGTAACAATTATGTATATTTATATAGACAACCATGTGCAATGAAAGAGATAAGTTATAGAATGAAGAAATGCATTGTGTTTTGAGATGCATGTATAGACAGGTCAACAGGCTTATTCTGTTATGAAGTGTTTAAGTTTCTGTGGACAAGCTAGTGAGACTCCTAATTTGTCCACAGATTGGGCTTCGATTTTCCACTTCGATTTCCACTTCGATTTTCCACTTCGATTTTCCACTTCGATTTTCCACCTTTGCCATCGCTATTATCCTCTGTTTATCTACTGCTACCACTACTGTTATGTCCCCACTACTGGTATAACTCTGCGACTCCTACTTGTCTCTGCGGTACCACTGTGACGGGTGACGTCAGCTTTAAGACCTCTACCCTTGCCGCTGAGGGGTGTGGATGTTGCCTGGGCTCACCGCCACCACCGTTATGTCCCCTTTGGGTTACCGGTGCCGCTGTTGGGAGTGACCCTCCATCACCACCTAGACCCGCCGTTGCTTCGGATGAGGCTGTCCATCAGCTACAGGACCCCAGCTACACCGCATCCACACACATACAGACTCGCATTCACACACCTAAAAACATATCTAGTATAAATTACTTCTTTACCTGAGTAATTAGCTGCAGTAGTACTTTGAGCTCAATTTATCGATAGCTAGGTTTCGAACGTTGACTTTGAGCTATAAAGCTAGCTAATTCATTACGATTGAATTTCAAGATTCTTTTCTGATTGTGGATTTAACTTTGAATTGTGTTTATTTGGAATTTAACTGATTGTCATTATTGTTGCATATTGTTGTGGGTATTCTGTTGTGTATAGTTCTGGGATTTCAGATAGACAAGGGAGGTAATCGTTTAGTAAATACTGGGTTGGGGGTCTTGATAGGGGTTGAGGGTGGTTTAGTATCCCCTATCCTGTGAGTGTGTGTGTTATTGTTGAATAAAAGAGTGTGATTGTTCATCTGGCTTTTTGTGTTCTTTTATTTGAGTTTCTATTCCTACCACTCGTTGTTTGGGCTGAACGTCGCGGAACCCGCTCGGGTGACGCGACAGTTGGTACAGTGCACGATAGTGATACAGTGCACGTTAGTGATAAAAGTACACGTTAGTGATACAGTGCACGTTAGTGATAAAGTACACGTTAGTGATACAGTGCACGTTAGTGATAAAGTACACGTTAGTGGTACAGTGCACGTTAGTGATAAAAGTACACGTTATTGATAAAGTACACGTTAGTGATAAAGTACACGATAGTGATACAGTGCACGTTAGTGATAAAGTACACGTTAGGGATAAAGTACACGTTAGTGATAAAGTACACGATAGTGATACAGTACACGTTAGTGATAAAGTACACGTTAGTGATACAGTACACGTTAGTGATAAAGTACACGATAGTGATACAGTGCACGTTAGTGATAAAAGTACACGTTAGTGATAAAGTACACGTTAGTGATAAAAGTACACGTTAGTGATACAGTGCACGTTAGTGGGTTGGTACAGTGCACGTTAGTGGAGCAAGTTTGACCGTAGCCACATTTGTGGTACGTGTCTGTGAAAGTATTTTTAGCCTCCCTCCCGCGGGACCCGGAACTTTCCGGGGAAGTTGTAGTGACTGCCTGTGATGCAGTTCCGCAGTGCAACAATCTGAGTAGGAGGAGCGATCGCTCAGCTCACACTATTAATCAGGTAGAATGGATCCTTGATAGCAAAGAATCAGTGGCTCTTAGCTAGCACAGCGATAGCAAGGGTATGTTCGAAATACTATGTTATTAATACATAGGACCCGCTGTGCTATCGATGAATTATTTGCAGTCGAGGATCCATTCTTCTAGGTTAATGCCCCGTGGTTGATTCATACGGCTTAAGCGGAAGAGAGGTGATCGCGTGGTCTGTGTTGTCAGGGTATGAGATAAACAGCCGTCCATTACATCACTTAGCAGTGCTGAACTCTCAATCCCCATTCCAGATTCTCCAAACGCTGGAAATGACCAGAACGGTAGAATCAACCCGGCAGCTCCGATACCGACAGGGTCTATTTCTGGTCTACAAAACCCTGTTGCTGATACAACTCCATACGAAAGTACTTTATCTTTCTTTCTTGCTTGTTTTCTTGTTTTAATATTTATCTATCTGCCTCTTTTCTTGCTGTTTATTTAGTCTTCGTTCTTCATTACATCTGTTGTTTGTTTCTAAATTATTTTGTACCTGCTTATATATATAAATATATATCTATCTATATATTTATTTAATCGTTCTTATATAGCGCTTTTCCAGCTCAAGAGCTGCTCAAGGCGCTGGCCGATACAGGATCTAACTCAAGCCGCCCGAGACGCCCACCCGCAGCCTTTGGGCGCATGGTCTGAAGCCCGGACAACTGAGCACAATCCTGGGCAGCCAGGGATGGGGGAGAAGGACCTAGGTGCATGCTGGGTGTTTTCTTGTGACCGGCACTCACCCGTCTAGGACATGAGCGTCAGGATCTTTAAAGTCCGTTATGATGGAATGTATGCGACACAGACTAGACCTCGGTTTATACTCTCATCCGATATATATATATATATATATATATATATATATATATATATATATATATATATATATATATATATATATATATATATATATATATATATATATATATATATATATAGATATATATATATATATATAGAGAGAGAGAGAGAGAGAGAGAGAGAGAGAGAGAGAGAGAGAGAGAGAGAGAGAGAGAGAGAGAGATAGGTAGATAGATAGATAGATAGATAGATAGATAGATAGATAGATAGATAGATAGATAGATAGATAGATAGATAGATAGATAGATAGATATGTCGCCATTGTTGCGTAGAAACTGGTCTGTTGAATATTTTTCAGGGGGTGAGCGATGAACCAGGCCTTGCAGTGTCCACACCAGCGGACTATTCCAGTCTTGACGTGAGAGACGTTGGCTTAGCATCAGGATACACCCCGTTCTCTCCCTATCAGAACTCACAGGCGTCACGCAATACAGGTGTGTGTTATGATATATGCCACTCGGTGCTACAAGGGAAAGCTTAGTTCCTAGTTTAATATCGTTGATATGGTTCTGATGTTGTTTTGAGCATATACCATATTTATATTATATTTCCTATCCTATCCTATCCTGTCCCGTAACCCGGAGGTCTTAGGGGCACCACAGATCGCTTAACCAGCATACTCCATCTTTCTCTGTCCTCAGCAGTCCTGATGGCTTCGCTCAGTGTCAAACCAGTCCATTCTCGAATGTTGTCATCCCACCTCTTTTCGGCCTCCCTCTTCTTCTACCTCCTTGCACTTTGCCTTGCAGAATGGTCTTTGCAAGGCCTGATGATCTGGTGACGTGGCCATACCATCGGAGTTTCCGTTTCTTCACAACTGTGAGCAGGTCATCGTGTTGTCCATTGGTTTGTGTGATGGTCTGTCGGACTTCGTCGTTGGTGATGTGTTGGGAATAGGAAATGCCCAGAAGTCTTCTGTAGCACCTCATCTCCATGCTTTGTATTCTTCGTTGTAGATCTGCTGTGAGGGTCCATGCTTCGCAAGCATATAGGAAGATGGAGATGACAAGGGAGCGCAGCAGTCTTACTTTGGAATGTAGACTGATGGCCCTGTCTTTCCAAATGGGCTTCAACCCTGTCAGGGCAGCAGTTGTTTGTGCGATCCTGGAGAGGACCTCCTGTCGGGACCCATTATCTGATACAATGGCTCCTAAATATTTGAAGCTATGCACTGTGTTGAGGGATTGGCCTTGGACTTTGATGTCCAATGTCCGTGTTGATGCCATTGGTGTTGTTGGTCATCAGTTTGGTCTTCTCTGCACTTATTTCCATTCCATAAGCTCTGGAGGTGGTGTCAAGCCTCTGTACCAGCTGTTCAATTTCTTATTCCTCTCCAGTAAATCCATCAAGGTCATCCGCAAAACGAAGATTCGAGATTGCTCTACCTCCTATGCTGACTGTGCCTTCGTGATCTGAATATATATATATTTAACAATGCATTACATTTGTGCTGAACGGGTTAACTAACAAAAATGCTGAGAAAATCAACGAAACGAATACCAATGTTTTATTAGTGTTTATTTAGTTTTCGTTCTTCATTGCATCTGTGATTTATTTCTCAATTACGTACCTTGGAATAGCATCATTATACACGCCGTTCTCTCCATACCAGAATTCACACGTGCTACGCAGTACAGGTCTGCAACATTTGCACTGAACGGATTAACTAATATAATGCTGAGAAACGAAACGAATACCAATGTTTTAGTAAAGTTACCTTGTTTGAAGGATTAATTTATTTGTCGTCACAATCAGTTAACCTGTTGTAATACTATAAGATGATATCGTGGGCATTGCCTTCACCATTTTGTCAAGTCTTTGCCACTATGCCAAATCCTTTTTGCAGGTACAACAGCCGTGGAGCCTTCTGGACGTCTGCAGTAGTCCAGCATGAACGTGTATACAGTGGAATCTGAAAAAGTCGTCAAGAAAAAAGAGAAAATCAGGAGTTTGTTAGACGAAAGATTTCAAGCAGGTCAAATAGAATGAAACTGCTTTAAAAATGTTATACTACGAGAGAGGAAGATCAATACCGGTTTTGTTAAAACAAGAGTGCAACTGTAGGTGTTAATCAAACCATTGGTTTTTACGGTTTTAACAAAGTTGTGTAATGCTACTAGCTTTAGACTATTAATGATGTAAAAGGCTAAGATGTTGTGGCCAGGCATTTCTAAAAAAACAATGCCATACTTTTTTGTCCGCACCACTGTTGTAGTACTACAAGCAGTGCATGTCTGAAAGTTCCGCAGGTACACCTTTGAACCCAACACTCGGGTCCCGGTAGTAAATTCGGTACCAGATTGACTCACCGAGCTTAGCTCAACCACATACTATGCCCAGACGGAAAACTCCCGTCATTTTGGTTGCCTTTTTACAAGAGTTGCGTCCCTTGAAAATGGGTTGATCAAGGGTCATAGTGGCGGCTGTGACAGTGAAGCGCAGAGCAGTAGAGAATCACTGTGTGGGACAGCAACAATGTGTACACTTTCAGTTGCAAAGAGAACTTCGTTATGCGCTCGACGAACCCGGTTATGTGTTATAAGTACGTATAATTGCATGCTATTTGCAAACTATGTTATCTGTGCAAAAAGTGTACGCACACAAGAAAAAATGTGGATTAGCTCTTTAGACAGTTAAAAAATCATTTTTGCAGTGATTTGTTTTTAAAAATGGCTAGATTTGTTTTAAAAAAAAATTGAGGCGTTCTCCAAAATACAACAGGATAGTGTTTGTGATCCAAATTGGAACAAAAAACAAACTCAAAGATTATCTTGATAAATGTACATTCTATGTTTATTCATTATATGTAAGCCTAAAACAGCTTAGTTTGAGGCCATTTGAATAAAATTTTATGTTATATAATGCATAATTATGAAGTACTTTTGCTTTTGTTGATAATTATATTAAAATTCACCTTGCCACATTCATTTCATAGTTGGTTGAACTTTGTTGTGTACATTTATATTAAGCATAATGCTAACAACCTCACTGTCCAACATTCTCTCCTTTTCTCCCACCTTTTCCTGTCTTTCTCATCACATTCTCCACCATCATTTTAACATAATGACTTGTACTAGGAATAATGTTTGGTACAATGGCCCATTGAAAATAAGAGTAGAACGCTACAACGCCGAAACACGCACACTCAATTGTTATAATTATCTAAAATAAAAGAGGGGCTGCGCGTGCGTGTGTCTTATAAAATGTATGTATAAAATGGATGTATACAATGTATGTATAAAATGTATGGTTTTGACTACTGGTTGTTTGTTTTTTTACTACTGACATATATTTATACTACTTTGTATCACTGTGTAGTGCTTTTTACTTGTAAATGCTTTTATCGTTGTTTCATTGTGTATTATTTGGTGTCTTTGTTATGTGTGTGTGTGTGTGTGTGTGTGTGCGCTAAAAAAGTGTTCTACTGGTAAATAGCAGGTTCTCTAGTGTGCGTATTTGGAAAGTTGCTGCCACAAATAGACTGACTGGCTCTTTAGTTAAAAATCAAGCTGATATTGCCTTAGTAAGGGAAAGGAGCTTTAGGCATGTCCCTGTTTATGTTGTGTTGTACTTCATTCTCATGAGAAAATATTGTTTACAGGAATGAATTAAAATCAATAATGTAAATCCTTTTGTTGAAGTGCAGTGACTCTTGTGCTAGGCAACTTGGAATTTGTTTTTATTTAATTTTTATTTTTATTATTACTATTTTTATTTATTTATTTATTTTATTTTTTAATTATTATTATTATTATTTTTTTTTTTGGTGGGGAAGGGGGGTATTTAAACCTTAACTCAGCAAATAGAACTGAGAGGGGCTGGGTAGCTCAGTTGGTAAGAGCGTCTTGCTAGTAACCGAAAGGTCGCTGGTTCGAATCCCGGATTGGTCAACGTGTGATCATATTATTTTCCCCTTTACCAACAACTGGCCCGCTGGTGTCAGTATAAATCGGTCCAGTAGTCACCTATATGCGAAAGTGTCGTGTAACTATAATCTACAAACAACAACATAGAACTGTCAGAGGTTATAATGGTAGGTGATGTACAAGTTTCGAGATTGATTGAGTGAATAAAGTGAATGGAAATTTGACACACCTAGGAGAACTACTTGGAGCAAATCACAGGGTGTGTGTCTTTACATTTATGCCAAAAGTTGGTATCAAACAGTTGTCACTGATTGAAATAATCTTAAATAAAAATAATGTTTGTACTTGTAAAATGTATTTTTTTAAATATTTTATTATTACAAACTCTGAAAGGTGAATATTCTTCTCTCTTTCTCTCTGTATTGTTGTTTGAAAGATGAATATCTTTCTCTCTCTCTCTCTCTCTCTCTCTCTCTCTCTCTCTCTCTCTCTCTCTCTCTCTCTCTCTCTCTCTCTCTCTCTCTCTCTCTCTCTTCTTATTACGACCTCATCACTTATGAATGTAAAATATTACAACACACCATGACGATTGAGAAAAATATTTTAATTGTAGTACTCAGTCAGGAAATGAAATCTTTCTTAACAAATTTAGTATGCATCACAACACACATACAATTATACAACAGAGACGTCCGAAAACTACATAGTATATAGCACTAAATATGTCTAGCTAAGTGCAGAGAATAAAAAGTTGTAGTGTTTACATAAACAATTAAAAAAAATCTAAATATTAAATTTAGAAAAAGATCATGAAGCTTTTTTTGTAATTCATTATTTTCGAATCTTATAACAATATATATTTCTCCAGTTCTCGGCGAGTACCTATCTGAAAACTTCGGCCTAATGGTGTGTGCAGATAGACAAAGAAATACTGTAAAGTTGTTGTCTTTGGAGGAAATAGCTATTACAACTCGAATTAAGTGTACATTAATAACTGTTCAGTCTCAGAATTCGTCAGAAACTATTAATAATATAATGTTTACAAAGCGAAAACAGACATGATCGGTATAAGGCCAGGTTACCTCCCTTGCCTCGCTGACAGTCTATACGGCCAGATTCGCAGCGGTGCTGTTTGTTTGTTTGTTTATGTTTATCAGTTTATAGTCCCCTCTCTTCCCGTAAGGATTTTCAGAGAGGAGACTCTGCGATCCTCACTTTTATAGAAGGGAGAAACTAAATTGCGTGGTCTTAGCGTAGCTATATTGTCTTTGGTTCAAGTTCAAACAATATTCCTTTTCTTCCTAAGCATCCTCAGTATTCCTCCCCATACCTCTGTGGTTGGTCAAATTGTTTATTCACGTTGTTTAGATAATATAGGTGTGAGTGTGTGTGTCTTATGGTGATGATGATGATGATGATGATGATGATGATTATGATGATGATGATTATTATTATTATTATTATTATTATTATTATTATTATTATTATTATTATTATTATTATTATTATTCCTACTTGGCAACATTCCAATCTTCAACATTTGTAGCAGTAAATGCAGACACTGCAATCATAGCGTCACCATGCAACCTTGAATCAATGCCTCCAGAGGAAGAAGTCGCTGGCAAATAACCAAGCCCTTTATGGCCCTGATAATAAACAAACAAAACAAAGAGAAATATTACCATCTCCGTAAAAATTACAAATATAAAATAGTGAACAAGAAAGAAAAGGAAGCAAGCCAAAATGTAACAAAAACAAAAGAACAAAGGTGTGCTTTTGGAAGCTTGGATTTGGATAATCTATTGTTATAAAATAATATTACTAATATATTTCTCAATGGCCTCTTGTACTTTTATACCTCCACCTCCCTCCCTCTCCTTCTTCCCTCTCCCCTCCCACCCTCCAACCAATCAATTGTCTAGCAGGAAAACCTTCCTGTTAATTTTCAAACCAAATATCCTTTTCTTCCCAATCACACTCAGCATCCCTACCCTGTGGTTGCTAAAATTGTTTATTCACTTTGTTTAGATAATACAGAGTGTGTGTGTGTGTGTGTGTGTGTGTGTGTGTGTGTGTGTTTCTGAGCATTATTAATGTTCCTGCTATTACCTGATGGTTGGCAGTATTCCAATCTTCATTAACACTTGTTGCTGTAAAAGCAGGCACTGCAAACATAACATCTCCATGCAACCTGGAATCAGTTCCTCCAGAGGAAGATGTAGCTGGAAAATCCCCATACTTGTTGTGTCCCTGCTGATAAACAAGCAAAACCAAGAAAAATTATCATCTCCGTAAAAATTACAAATATAAAATACTGAATCTGCAATTTTTGAAGTAGATATAATGAGAATTTTAAAAAAAAAGCTGGAGAAAGATTTGTCAATACAATCACTTTTGTACCTACCAAGCCCCTTTAAAAAAAAAGTTATCTAAAATCTTATGTCATACCTGATATAGTTTTCGTTTTTTTAATGCTTCTTTAACTGGGAAACGTGCGGCTGGGTCTTTTCTTTTTGTTGTGGGTTGTCCAATAGCTGGGAGAGGGTCTAGGTTCTGCTCTGTAGGCTTCCCATCAACAAAATGCTGAAATTATATAAAAGCAAAATATTTCTCTTTGAAGAGCCCTAGGCCGGCTGGAATGGAAGAAATTTAAATAACTAGGGGTTTCAGTGCGTTCTGCTAGATTCGCTGGAGACAGACACGCGCACATAATTATAAGCGTATCACAAGAATGAAACCATGAAACTTTCAGGGATATGCCTACTAGTTGTTTAGTTACATAGTGACTGCCAAAGTCGACAGCATTTATTTAGCTAATGGCTCACTTACTTCGTCTGATATGCATCCCATGATAGCTATGGATTGAAAGTTATAGGCTATTCTCAACAGCGGCACCAATAACGATCACGATGATTATTATTATCTAGATTTAAAATATTAAGATTGGTGCTCGGTGGCCGTCGACACTCATACTGGTAACATGATGCAAAATCTGTTTTAAAAAAAAAATCTTAGAAGGCAGCAAACATTCATAATGCCATGATCGAAAACATTTTTTTAACAGAAGTACCTTTACTTACTGTACTGCATACATATATCATTATATGTAGCCCCTCAGAGTATTAACGTTCAACTGCTCATGTGCCTGTGGACGACCGCCTGCTTTTATCCAATTCAGGAACCTTTCGAGATGATAATTATACTTTCCAGGTTTTACAAAGGGAATAAATTCTACTCCCAAACATCTCTCCGGGTAACGACTGTCAGAATTACAGATTCCACACGTTCCTCTTTTTTTTAACTTTGCCGCACTGAAACTAACATTAGCCTACTGTAGCTAGCATTACGATTCTTGTCTGGGATATCAAGGGAAGTCACTCTCTTCAGCTCTATTCAGAGTTATTTCGGGATATGCCTAATTATATTATTACGCATAACTGACAGATCATGTGGTCAGCGCTGATTGGTTAGAAGTAAACACGTCACATACCTTGGACTCCAATGGAACGTTCCAATACTTGTAGACAACAGCAGATACAGCAGAACAACAGAGAGGACCAGAAGCATCTTGCAAAATGTGCAATAACGTGGCTTCTAGAACATTCTCACGACCGGCCTGCACACAAAGAGTACACATCTTGCAAAAGTATTCGTAATTATATGTCTACGTTCTTCAGTCGCAGACGATGTGCACAGAAGGCATTGTACTTTGCGACCGGTCGAATATGGCGCACCATAATCTGATAATGATTCAGGCATTCGTTCATAGACGAAACCCAAATAGATTTGGATCAAAATAGCTGTGAATGATTGCTCCGAGCTGAGCCCATTGCAAATATGTAAGTGCGTGTATCCTTATTTACTTGCCTTTATAATTATATTACTTTTAATGTTGCTTGGAAATCTAATTTCTTTTTGTGTTCTGTTCTATTGCTAGAATATATATTGTGGGAGATAAAAATGTGTACTTGAAGCAATCAGTTGTCTCACCGAAGCAGATGGCTATTCTGCCCAAATATTATTCTATTAATTAATTATATATATATTGTATTGACACACATGCGTATAGCAATGCCAGCCTAGGTATTCCACATTACCCCCGATGGGGTGCCGGGGGTTTCAGTATAAATAGTATCCCCACTTTCTGGAAATTTAGTGCTTTAAATTCCCACTGTCGCTGTCTTTCTCATTTGCTCTTTCTCATTCCTGCTCTGTTCTATCGATCTGCTATACTATCTTCTTCTTCGCTAGACCAGTCACCTACCTTTTTTCTTGAAAACTCTTCCGGGACAGAAGTGTGTGGTCCTGTTGGATCAGCTTGGGAATATTGGACCCTTTCTGCCAGGTGGTCACTAGGGCTTCATATGATGTTATTATTTAGCAATGTAGACATTTTATATGTATGTGTTTTGTTGATAATTTAGGCTATAAATAGTATAATGATGTTTGTATTCTATTTTGTTTTTGTAAACGGGGGTTCGATAAATTAGAGTACAGCCTCAGCGTCCCCTGTGTGGGATGTCTTTATTGTAAAGTGATTTGCTGGTGGAGAGCTTTAAGTTTTCCCACTAGGGTTGTTTCAGCAGATCTTTTATGCGGATCAGGGGTTGTCCGGTCCTGATTTGGCTCGGAAAAGTCCGCTGGACCTAAAGCAATAATCGTGCAATGCAATGTAATGTAATGCAATAGGTATTCCACCCCCTCCCCCCTCCCTACTCCCATCTCCCTCCCCAATCACCTCCCCAGAAAAATAGTTTTCATTTAAAATATATATTTTGCTGGCAGAAGTTATTTGTAAGGAATGAGAATCAGAATGAGAGCACGCGCTGTGTTTAGGAAGTGACGTCTGGTCTGTGATGTGACGTGCTGTGTGACGTTTGTGTGTGAATCTGTAGGTCTCTTTCCACCCCACCCTCCTCCCCCCCTCCGGCCCCGAGAGCACGAAGACAGTGATTGGACCGTGGACACTGACGGTTGACAAAGACGGTAGATAGTTAGGTTAGACAGGTATGGTTGGAGCTCGGAAGCGTTGTAAGTATGGTTTATTATATCCTATCCTATCCTATCCTGTCCCGTAACCCGGAGGTCGTAGGGGCACCACAGATGATCGTTTAACCAGCATACTCCATCTTTCTCTGTCCTCAGCAGCCCTGATGGCTTCGCTCAGTGTCAAACCAGTCCATTCTCGAATGTTGTCCTCCCACCTCTTTTTCGGTCTCCCTCTTCTTCTACCTCCTTGCACTGTGCCTTGCGGAATAGTCTTATTTATATATCTGCAGTGAATGACAGTGTGAAAGAAGGTGCATGACGCTCGGCAGTGGCGAGGTTGGTGATCCCGTGTCGTGTTGTGTGGTGGCGTTGTGGACCTTACATATTTTTTTCTCTCTTGCCGCATCTGATAGATTTAGGAAACAACCTTAGAAATGAACTTCAAGCTCAAGGTGAGGAAAGTGACCTAATTCTGACTTGATTGTGACCTTGATATTGCTAAACATCCAGAAAATGTAACGGTGGTAAATATTCAAGCCAAGATTAAGCTGACCTGTTGTAATTCTGCTACAGGCGGGACTGCCACTCCAGACTACCAGGTTGGAAGACCAAGAACATTGTGTTCCTGCCACCCAGGAAGTGCCAGAGCCTGTGTGTCGGAGCCTGGGACTGTCCCCTGCGCCATAGTGCCGCTACAGTGCTTCAGCTGAACCCTGCGCCACTGTGTCTCGATATATCCCCTGCTCTGCAGTGCCGCGACCTGTCCTCCGTACCTCGGAGCCTGTGCTTAACCCCCTTATCCCGGGATCTTTGCATGTCCCTCGCACCCCGGAGCCTGAGCCTCAGTCTGTTCCCCGCACACCTGAACTTCAGTCTGTTCACTGCAACCCTAAACTTCAGTCAATTCCCCCGCATCCCTTAACTTGTGTCTGTTCCCCGAACCTCTATCAATATAAAAATCAGCCCTATCTCCACTTCTGAGTATGTGGCAGCCCTATCTTAACCTTTATCTTTCCTCCTCCAGCCCCTGTTCCGAAGAAAAAATGATAAGAAAACTTTTGTTGGTATGATTTCTCTCCTAGGTTTTTGCAGCACCTTGGAAGTGGATCCGAGAGCATTGAGTTACTCTTCCTACGGGTATTAGATGGTCACCCATGAGATGGGACAATATGGATAAGGAGGGCAAGTACATCCTCCTCATGGAAGTTGCTCTGATACTAGGTAAGCGAGATGATATATATATATATATATATATATATATATATATATATATATATATATATATATATATATATATATATATATATATATATATATATATATATATATATAACCCTATTACATTGTATCTTAGAATATTTCATCTTTGTGAAATTTTCTTCAGTTTATTTTTAATTCAATGCTTATATAAGTTAAAAATAAATATTTACAGCTGTTTCACATTCACTATTCCACCAAGAATGCCCAGAATGGTTATTTAGTTTCTTAGATTTACATTTTGAAATATATTTTTCTGCTGCTGTTATATGATTTCTAAAATTTGAATAAAACACATCTATATTATCATGCATAATACTGTCAGTATCGATGGCATTGAATGCGATATGCTGGAAAATCATCCCATATTGCAAATTTATATTTCTGTTTTATCATCTTTATCATAATCAACATTCCTGAGCTTAATAGTAATTGGTAAATGATCACTTCCTAGACAATCGTTTAGCGGAGACCAAGTGCAAGTTATTGCTAAGTCAGGTGCTGTAAATGACAGATCAGTGGGCCTGTGGTATGAAACATCGTTGAATCTTGTATACTGACCATCGTTTAATAGGCATAATTTAGAGTCCAAAATATTTTCAACTAAACGGCTATTTGTTACTATTTTACAACCTGGCTCCCACGACGGCGAATGCGCATGAAAGTATCCCATTATTAACCACTTAATCATTTGACTTTACTAATGTTTTTAACCAATATGTATCATCTTCTTTCGAACCTTCTGGTAAATATAGATAGAAAACTTTTAAAATACTAAGCTTGTTGATCTTCAACATTGCTGCAGTACTTTAAATATACTTTAATGACGTAGATACAGGCGATGGAAATCAGCAATAATCTAAATCACACCTAATATATAAAGCTGTCTGTACTTTTCGTTTGTTGTCGAATTCAAGAGCATGAAACAAAGGAGGATAATAATAATTCTTTATTTTATGGAGCTTTTTCGTGTCAATATTCAATATTCCAAGCCGCTTTCCATCATTTCTGATCACAGAATCTACTGTTACTGCTACTTTCGGAATCTATGCGCTTTTATTCAAGTGCACCTGGTCTTGTTATTCTTTAGTCATTATAGCTTTCATGACGTCATTCTTACTGGCATCCATGACGTAATTTTTATTTTTTCAGAGTCCTTTCTTCTTGCCACCTCTGATGACATACTTGGGTTCGACAACAATTGAGGACGAGAAGCAGGAGTGGAAGCCACGACGTCAGCATAAGATCGGGCGTACATGGGGGTTAGTAGCGGCTTTTTCATGGTCGGAACGTTGTTGCCACTGACTACCGTGGGCTTGGATAGTTTGTCCTTTCCCTGCTCCCTTACCATCCCCTCTATTGCCATGATTCCCTCTTTTAGATCGGTCATCATTGAAAAAAGTTTATCACAACTGTTCTGATCATCTCTGGTTTGACTAAAATAAAAAAAAAGATTGTTCTTCGGTTTGAACAATCACCTCTCTGGTAACTTTTTCTACCCCAAAGCCTAGCTTGACACAATGTTAAATTTTTTTTCAGAAAAAGGCCCACTCCGCCATGAGATAACACATCCAAATAATGAACTTCATTTTCATGCACAAGAGCGTATCAATATTCCTCGGGTTACTCATTAATATTTCAGAGAAAGGTCGAAAAACATGGATGTGTTTTCCTAGTTTTTGAGCGTAAAGCCTTTCAAATTATACAAATTATTTAAAAAATCAAAGTGCACGACGAATGATTACGCCCCTTCCAAGTCGTCGCCATTTTGTTTTCATTCCTTGTCACGACTTCGCATACACACATTCAGATTAGAAATCATGCGTTTCACATTAAGTAATGAAGTTATGTCAAAACCAGGGGTGATCTTTGTTTGCAAAACAATCTGCTTTCTTCTTTTATGTTTATTTCTGTGAATTTTGCAAAGACTGTTTTGCGTAATTAATTCTCGAGTGAGTTAGGCCTACTATTAGTAATTATTCTTGTAGATCAGTACAGCAGCAGTAATACTAAGTCTGTAAGTGGGGTAATGTCGCTTGATTGTCTACAGGTACCAAATATTGAAATAATAACGAATAAACACAATTTAAGCTTTTAATGTATTATTTTTTGTGTTGTATTTGTAACGGAGGGTTTTTTATGTATTATAATCTAAATAAATATATGTATAACTACTTATGGTGTAATGAATGAGTGTGTGAGTGTGGCTGTCTGACGCTCAGTATAAAGGTGTGTGTTCTATCTCTGTTTACTTTAACTTCTCATCCTTCACCACACACATACTCACAGACAAGGACAAAGTCTACACAATTGTTTCTCTTTGCCCTCCTGTTATACTATTTCTCATTCAAACATGAACATACACAATAAATCCTTCACGCATGCAATAAGTTATAGATACATTAAATCATACAATTCTTTCCAGCATATAAATAAATTCACACATACGATAGTTAAGTGCCCATGATTAGTGTAATACTTCCACCCGGGCACTTGGGTGAGTGCACGCAGATTACTCAGTAAGTTCACGCAGTTTCTGATATGAATGTACACAGTTTCTTTCAGAGTTCAACACTAGTAGAAGTCGTTGTCCCTTTCTAAGGACGTCACTCGACTCTTCTCTTTTTCATTAGCACCAAAGCACAGAAAATTTCACAGTTTTTATTTAGGCCTACTGACCGTGTTTCGCGGATCAAACACTCCCGGCGCGGTATTCACAGCCGACGCTGGGGTCACAGCCACACACTGAAGACGCTGCAGTTGTCTTCGTGGCGTTGATCCGGAAATTCACTTCGGCACCGTTGTTGCAATTCTGCACCAGTGATGGTATCCGAAGGAGAGCTACGGCGATGATGGTGTCCACATCAGGTCAAGCCAGTGATGTCATGGGAACCAAATCCATCCGCCGCACATCAGGGGTTCGTTGCTCCCTAACCGCTCCGCTGTATACAACATGTACACAATTGTAAATTTTTGCTCTTATCCCTAAAGAGACTGTATGTCTTTATAGCTCACATTGAGCAAGGATCATTTCCCTTTGTAGAATGTCTCTACACGCCACCACAATCACCACAATCACTACTGTCACCATTCCTGTGACAATACCTAGTATAGCCACTTTACACACATTGCATAGGCTACACACAATGGACTATGAGCCAATTATTACAAACACAGCTCACCTCCATTTTATAACATATTTATACCCATTCATTCATCAATAGATATACAAATTACACAACTGAAATACGTTCCTATTTCAGCCCCATATCCACATATGAATGAACATAAAAATGGCATCATAATTACAACTGAGTCACACATACATGTATACACATGATCAAATAAATATTGACACGAGTTATCGAACTTTGTTTTCATACATGGGTTCTTCTGTACCCTAAACGTACTAATTCATAAAAAGCAACACTCTTCCTTTTTCGTAAGAATAGCTTAGCAGTTCATTATAAATACCACTAATAGTAATAATAATAGTAAATACCTGTATTCTTATACAGCTAAAGTCCTAAGAGAATCAGGTCTTTCCAGAGCACCCACAAAAACGTCCTCTCGCTTAGGCTGATGTATAGTCTCTGAGCTAACACAGCTCAGAAAACTAATCGGAAATAACGCAGTGACGTCATAACGTCTTTCTATACAACTGCGTACGAAACGCGTTCGTTACACTACCCCCCTCCCAAAGAAAAAAAGAACCGACCGAGGTTATTTTTTACAAGTTCTGAGGATAATGTCAAAACACAGCAACGACCACGAAACCTTGATCTATGGAACCGATTGATCACGATCAGCGCGTGACAACAGATCCGCGAACACATTCTGTGTACCTGGAAGTGGTTCAAGAGTGAATCAGAACTCTTGTAAGGACATGAACCATCATCCTGGATAACGCCAATACCTACTGTAGGGACAGTATGCCTATGTGTAGAAACATCCACACGAGAATCACAACACTGAGGTTCCACAACCTCGACATCTGGAAGCAAAAAAGTAGAAATGGAAGCTTTCGGTTTACGACCGAACATCCGATCAAAAAGACTGAAACCTGCACTTTCTGATGGCAATTCTCTACATGCGAAGAGCAATGCAGGAAGATAGCGATGCCAAGCTTTAGGTTGAGAATGAACAACCTTTCGAAGCATAGATTTCAGAGTGCCATGAAACCGTTCAACAGTACCATTTGCTTGAGGATGGTAGGGCGAAGTACGTATGGCTTGAGTACCACACAAAGCATGAAACTGTTTCATCAAATCTAAGTTGAACTGAGAACCTTGATCTGAAAGAATTTCCTTGGGAAAACCTAACCTTGAAAAAATACCCATCAAAGCTTCAGCAACAGCAACAGAAGAAATGTCTTTCATAGGAACAGCTTCGGGAAACCTAGTAGCTAAGTCAATCAAAGTCAGAATATATCTGTGACCTTCAACAGATGGAGGAGACAAAGGCCCTACTAGATCAATAGCGACCCTCTCGAATGGAGTCGAGATAAGAGGCATAGTCGCCAAAGGAACAGGGGGAACTTTTCCTTTTGAAATTGTCTTCTGGCAAATGTCACAAGTGTGAACATAAGCACTCACATCAGCAGAAACACCAGGCCAAAAGAATTGGGACAGAATCCTAGTCAAAGTTCTACGAACTCCACAATGACCTGCCAAAAGTTGATCATGCGCAGCAATCATGACTGAAGTACGAAGTGTTTCAGGAACAACAACCTGATGCAAAATATCCTTGGATTTCTGGTACCTTCTGTACAAAATATCATCTTTAAAATAGAAAGTATAAATAGCAGAACCAACAACCTTTTCTTCACCTGAAACAGCTAACTTAAAACAACCTTGCAAAGTAGCATCACCTTTCTGCAACTGAATAAGTTCAACACGAGTGACCTTCAAGTCATCGCACACAGTGACAAGAGGTTTGTGCGGGAGATCTTGCTTCCTAGCCTGAGCACGAGTAGTGACAGCAGCAACAGGAACATCAGCAGCAGCAGCAACCTTGGTATCTTGGGTCTGCTGAACAATCAAACCTGGAATATTTCCTACAATCAAGTCAGCAACTGGATCCTCAAGAACACAACAAACCAACTCTCCAACAAAATATGGACAAGAAACAACAACTTTAGCCTGCTGATAAATGTTTATCTCTCCACCAAAAGTTTTACAACGAACAGTACCTGGTACATACTGCTCATCAGAAACCAAACGTTTTCGAACACCACAAATGGTAGCACCTGTGTCTCGCAGAACTGAGCAAGCAGTAGAATTTACAGAACCAACTTCTAAATGCAAGTGACCAGGTGTCTGATCAAAAACAGAACAAACAACTTCAGAGTCTACAGGGACAACTGCACAACCTGAGCTTGATTTATTTGTCTTATCATCTGAAGCTGTGGCTTTCATTACAACAAAGGGACAAGCTTTTCTAGTATGACCACCAATGTTGCAAACAGGGCAAGGATTTTGACTATTTCGAAGGGGACATTGTCTAGGACCATGACCTTTACCATCACAAAGAGGGCAATTATCAAAATTGGTGTAAAATGAACCACCTCCACGTCCACGTCTATAAGATCCCCGAGTTTGATCAAAACGACCTTCGACCTTTTGGTTCGAATCTGTGTATGTTGGGTCTTTCTTTTGAAAACCACCACGATTTCTCCAATAGCCACGACCTCGATAGTTGGAGTAACCACCGCGAGAATCTGCAGAGCCAGCAGCAGCTTGCGATTCCTCAGCTACATCAACTGATCCTACTGAACCGAAAATTGTAGCAGCCGATTTGCGTGCTAAGTTCTTTCCGGGACGAGCAAGACGATAACTCTCAGCAGTTTTAACCATATCATCTAATGTGACAAGTCCACGCTCGCGAATGAAAGTAGCAAGATCTTGTGACACACATTCTAGAAACTGCTCACCTAACACAAGATTCATTATTCCTTGCATGTTTCTAGGAACACCTGACAAAGCTATCCACCTATCAAACAATCTGTTCAGTTCAATACCAAATGTTTGGAAAGGTTCGTTTGAGTCTGGTCGGACTTCACGGAATTTCTTGCGAAAACCTTCAGCAGTACACTGGAACTTCTTAAGCAAACTGTCTTTCAATGTTGGATAATCAACCTGACCATTTGCAGCAAGACTGTGGTATAAGTTCAGTGCATTACCTTCTAACAAAGCTGACAGAAATGTAACCCATTTGCTTCTATCCCAGCCAAGGGCTGTAGCATGAGTCTCAAAACGAAAAAGGTATGAATCTGTCATCTTGTCTTTCTTTGAAAAGAGGCAACTTGGGGTAAACAGGTCTAGCACCAAAAGAAGTACTATCTCTACCTCTGTTTCCATAACCCGTATCTTGTTCCTCAGGTCTATGTTCCGTACGTAACTCAAGTTCCTTTTGTTTTGTTTTCTCTTTTTCTAGTTCCAAAGCTAACTGAACATCTGCTTGTTTTTGCTTTGTAGCTTCTTCCAATGCTTTCTGTTTTGTTTCTTCTTCTAATTTTTTTTCATCCCTCACTTTTTGTCTTTCAATACGATCAAAACATTCCTGTACATATTTCCCACGTTCCTTTTCCGGAATACCCAAAGTTGTAGCTTGAGCAATAAAAGATTGAAACAACTGATCATAATCATCAGACATGGCTAAGTACAATGTAGATCAACAACCAATAAAAAAAAATTTACTATAAAAGTATCAAAGTGTTCAGACAGTAAATCAATAAAATATTAAAGTACCAACAATGAAATGGCAAAATGCAATCAATCAAAACAACTATAAATTGTTCAATGAAACTTATGAAAAACAACTAAGTATCTTCAAAAGTATATTACCAGTATAATGTACAGTTCAAGTTATCATGAAAACAGTCAAGTCTTAAATGTATACAAAGCAAATTATATAATATATTATCCCAATATGTTTTACAAGTTCTGAAGCAATGACAATTTTTTTAAATATCAAATGGAATACACTAAGTCAATATATTCACAACATATGTTGAAGAACTTCAACTGAAGTTGATAATAAGCACAATGAATATACAGTGAAAGATTAAATTACTAAGTTAAGTTTGTATCCAAATATTTGTTCAAACAGTCTTTTAGTTTTAAAGTATGATAATATTATTATGTATAATCCCAGTAATGAATCTATTCACAAGTATTTAAAGTTTATATTAATGTCAATAGGATTTAAAAAAAAAATTAAATAAATTCTAAGTCAAATAAAATATACAAAACATTCAAACATCCACAATCAAATTTGTTACCTCCCTTGTCCCAAGAGAATAATTATATGAACCAGTTTTAAAAAACTACCCTAATGAAAAATATATACAATGCCCACAAATGAAAAATTATTTAAACAAAGTTATTAAATAAAGAGGTATTTAATGAGAAAAAAAAAACAATTAACTCTCAACACTATAAGCACTAGAATTAAATAATACTATAATACCAAGTTAACGGCCAAAGGAAAATAAACTCAACAAATTAACAAAGTCTTATCAAGATTAATTTTATAAATAATAAAATCAATAAATGTCACACTAACTACTATACTATTCTATACCCAATTTAATTCACAGTCAAACAGAAGTACTAAACCAAAGTAAATTACAAACAAAACTATCAGCACTAACAATCCAACATGAACCAAAGGAAACAATGTATCAACAACTAAACTAAATCAAGGGAAACAATTTAACAACAACCAAGCTAAATCAAGGGAAACAATTTAACAAGGATAACCCAGTATAACTACATACATAAATACAGAATATTGTAACCTCAAACTCAATGCAAATCAATAACACAATGAATAAATAAAATAAATCAAATCAAATTAAATGGGGCTGAAATCCTAATACTATAACCTACTTAAAATGAAGGCAAAGAGACATACACCCAAACACACGCATGAAAGGACAGAACCCTACACAGCAAAGAACTAACAAAAACAAGCAATCCCACTAACAGAAGAACAGAGCTGAAAATAAGAAAATAGCAACCCACAGACAGAAAAAGAATTAAACCCTTAGTGCCCAGAAACTGTACACAGGCACAGCCGTTACACTGGAGACGGCATTTCACACAAAACAAAACATCACAGTCATACACAAAATAATCAAGAATTTCAAGGGAGATAAGCCCACTAGTCTAACTGTATCTAAATATAATAACTAGTGGTGCCCTCAATAAATATAAATATGTATGACTTAATGCTAACACAGAGAGAGTCTAGGGTCACCAAATGTAACGGAGGGTTTTTTATGTATTATAATCTAAATAAATATATGTATAACTACTTATGGTGTAATGAATGAGTGTGTGAGTGTGGCTGTCTGACGCTCAGTATAAAGGTGTGTGTTCTATCTCTGTTTACTTTAACTTCTCATCCTTCACCACACACATACTCACAGACAAGGACAAAGTCTACACAATTGTTTCTCTTTGCCCTCCTGTTATACTATTTCTCATTCAAACATGAACATACACAATAAATCCTTCACGCATGCAATAAGTTATAGATACATTAAATCATACAATTCTTTCCAGCATATAAATAAATTCACACATACGATAGTTAAGTGCCCATGATTAGTGTAATACTTCCACCCGGGCACTTGGGTGAGTGCACGCAGATTACTCAGTAAGTTCACGCAGTTTCTGATATGAATGTACACAGTTTCTTTCAGAGTTCAACACTAGTAGAAGTCGTTGTCCCTTTCTAAGGACGTCACTCGACTCTTCTCTTTTTCATTAGCACCAAAGCACAGAAAATTTCACAGTTTTTATTTAGGCCTACTGACCGTGTTTCGCGGATCAAACACTCCCGGCGCGGTATTCACAGCCGACGCTGGGGTCACAGCCACACACTGAAGACGCTGCAGTTGTCTTCGTGGCGTTGATCCGGAAATTCACTTCGGCACCGTTGTTGCAATTCTGCACCAGTGATGGTATCCGAAGGAGAGCTACGGCGATGATGGTGTCCACATCAGGTCAAGCCAGTGATGTCATGGGAACCAAATCCATCCGCCGCACATCAGGGGTTCGTTGCTCCCTAACCGCTCCGCTGTATACAACATGTACACAATTGTAAATTTTTGCTCTTATCCCTAAAGAGACTGTATGTCTTTATAGCTCACATTGAGCAAGGATCATTTCCCTTTGTAGAATGTCTCTACACCCACCACAATCACTACAATCACTACTGTCACCATTCCTGTGACAATACCTAGTATAGCCACTTTACACACATTGCATAGGCTACACACAATGGACTATGAGCCAATTATTACAAACACAGCTCACCTCCATTTTATAACATATTTATACCCATTCATTCATCAATAGATATACAAATTACACAACTGAAATACGTTCCTATTTCAGCCCCATATCCACATATGAATGAACATAAAAATGGCATCATAATTACAACTGAGTCACACATACATGTATACACATGATCAAATAAATATTGACACGAGTTA
This sequence comes from Oncomelania hupensis, assembly GCA_036898135.1. Classification (NCBI taxonomy): domain Eukaryota; kingdom Metazoa; phylum Mollusca; class Gastropoda; order Littorinimorpha; family Pomatiopsidae; genus Oncomelania; species Oncomelania hupensis. The sequence goes on from CM072520.1 coordinate 48,181,793, forward strand.
TCAAACTTTGTTTTCATACATGGGTTCTTCTGTACCCTAAACGTACTAATTCATAAAAAGCAACACTCTTCCTTTTTCGTAAGAATAGCTTAGCAGTTCATTATAAATACCACTAATAGTAATAATAATAGTAAATACCTGTATTCTTATACAGCTAAAGTCCTAAGAGAATCAGGTCTTTCCAGAGCACCCACAAAAACGTCCTCTCGCTTAGGCTGATGTATAGTCTCTGAGCTAACACAGCTCAGAAAACTAATCGGAAATAACGCAGTGACGTCATAACGTCTTTCTATACAACTGCGTACGAAACGCGTTCGTTACAGTATTTTACTCCAGAACTCCCAAAAAGATATTGATCTTGTCGAACAATTAATTAATATGATTTATTAATGTATATAAATGCAACTTTATTTTCGTAAATTCTGCTGAAACTGGCAAAACGTGTTGTTTTCTGAGCCTACTAGAGGGTGCTGCTATTTGTTGTCTAAATATAGTTCCTTTTTGTTGCAATTTTGTATTAATTTTAGACACCTGAAAATTAAAAACGCGTTTTATTTTTGTGTGAGGGTTACCAACTTTGAACAGTTAAATGAGTGCCTAAATATTGACCGATTTTTAACAATTTAAATTTTGTTAATCGTCTAAAAGTCTGTACTATATAATTAAAACAAAATTAAAAATCCTGAACCAAAATAAAATTTTCGTCTGTAATACTTATAGTATGTACTCAACCCCAAAAATCAATAAATGAAAATTCCAATTTTTCGCTAATCTGTCTGAGATGTGTCCGTTTGTCCGCCCTCTGGAGGTGTAAAACTTGCAAGTGGATTAATATCTCAGAACCTATTTCAGCTATCACAACCAAACATGGTAACTGGTAATGTGATGTATATCCATGAGACCTCATAAATGATCATTGAATGAATGATTTCACGTCAATGTCAAGGTCACAAGGTCAACAAATGTTAGTCAAAAAATTCAAAACATTTCACTGTTTTTCTAAGTATTAAATATTGAACTTATTATTCTTTGATGCATGATAGATATCAATAAGACACACATCCTGTGTACATTTGGACAACCTCACTCCAAGGTCAAGGTCACTGGAGCGGTCCTACGTCAGTATAGGTACTTTGAAGTGACCTTGACCCTAAACTATGAGAGCTATAAAATTCAAATTTAGAGACCAATTTACGATCTCTAAATTTGAATTGTATAGCTAGCTCTCATAGTTTAGGGTCAAGGTCACTTCAAAGTACCTATACTGACGTTGGACCACTCCAGTGACCTTGACCTTGGAGTGAGGTTGTCCGTTATTCCGTTTTTGTTTTGATCTTGAAGGCAAAGGTCAATTTAGGCCTTACAAAAACATACAAAATATAAGTCATTATAAAATGGAATGGCTCTATTTAACCCATAGTATGCAACAATACTCTAATGGCTATTTGATCATACATGAGCATAAGGTGTCAAGTGATTTCATGGTCATCCCAAGGTCAAGGTCAATGAAGGCCAAGGTCATCCCAAGGTGTTTTTTTTGGGGGGAGCACACTTTTGCTGTAGTTTATTTATATTATACAGAGGTGCCAACCAGTACGGATTGACCGTATTTAATTCCGGCGAAGTGAATTAAATACGGAAATACGGTAGCTTTTATAAAAATACGGAGGAGAAGTTGTTGATCATTTATCTTTGCCAGCCGTGCTTCTGTACCGGTTTCTGGTTTCATAATAGTACTCCTGCACTCACTGAACGTCGCTGTGTTCAACAAGCTGATTTTTATGGTGATTTTAGAGTAAAACAAGTGTGGTGTTCAACAATCTGATTTTCATGGTGATTTTAGAGGACTGAAAATAGCCTTCTGTTTCAGAGGGAAGCCTGTTGTTACTTTATAGTGTCATAGGCTGGGTTTTGCGAGAGAAAAATACTGACCAGTGTTAAAAAATACTGACAAACGGGTTCGGAAATACGGACAAGAATATTAGGGGGTTGGCACCTCTGATTATATGAGTGTATTTGGAGCCGGAGGTCAAGGTCAAGAGCATAGGCATTTCAGAGTTGGTATTACTTTGCATAATGCCAGTTTTATGTTGTTTTTTGTTTTTCTGGACAGTAATTTTCATGTTAAATATTGCAAGTCCCACAAGGAGCATGGATTTTCAGGTGTTGCTCTAGGTCATCCTTCTTTCTGAAGATAACACTTGCACCCTTGTACTGTGCATTCCAAAACTCGCTAAATGGTTTTTCCATGGCTGCGATCAGTGGTTGACTTTAGGGCTAAGTCCTCTTATAGCCTTATTTTTTCTGTTTCCATGGATTTTCTCCGTGGATCATGGTAACTATATGTATATGGCGAATTTCTATGGTTACATATTTTGTTTCCAAGCTTTTAGACATGTGACGTGTTCACCCATTTAAGGAGATGGCTTTTTATTGAATCCAAAGTTTATACGACATTCTTGCTGTAGCACGTTCTCCTCTACCCCTATATTGGATTGGTGCGCTCCCTCTACAGTTATATGGTACTTGGGATAATAAATCGTTTCACCTAGGTATGACCGTATGAAAATATTCTCCATAACATTCCGGCTTCCCAATCATGCCAACTGTTTACTGGAGACAAGGATGATATACTATTCATTGGGGTCAAGGAAATAAAACGCCACTCACCAGAAGCAGCAGTAATATTTTGACGTCGATGATGAACAACACCAACCCTGAATTTCTGATTTTGCACAACGTGAAGATGAATTCGGCAGACTTGTACAGGTGTATCGTGAGCAATTTAATTTTAATTTTTAATTAATTTTTTTTCTTTTTTTTTAACGCCTTAGGAATTGCGCACTGGGCGGCCTGGGTCATCGTACTTCCAGAGCATCCACCCCAGGTGGAAACGCCGGGGCCAATAGGTAACATTTACTTCGATGCGCGTTTTATCAGCGGAGCCTCCGCAGTCGTCATCCTCCTCATCTTCATCGTCGGCGTGCTGGTGGCGACGGCAGCGGCAGCAACGACTGATGATGGAGAAACCTATAAAGCGCGTCATCATCATGAAGCCTAACGACCTGTGTTACAACAGGAAGGACCCAAACGCCATCCAGCCGCTGAGTGGGGCCGGGTAGCTCAGTTGGTAAGAGCGTCTTGCTAGTAACCAAAAGGTCGCTGGTTCGAATCCCGGATTGGTCAACGTGTGATCATATTATTTTCCCCTTTACCAACAACTGGCCCGCTGGTGTCAGTATAAATCGGTCCAGTAGTCACCTATATGCGAAAGTGTCGTGTGACTATAATCTACAAACAATAACAATCCAGCCGCTGGTCATCCCGGAAATCCGTATCGAACATTTTGCCGGACGGCGCAGCCTGTCGCACAAATTCACGGAGGTTCCCGAGTACGATCTGCCTCTGGACACGAAGTGGGAGTTCCGCAGGGAAAGACTTGTCATGAGCGGCCGTCTTGGAGAGGGCGCGTTCGGGTTGGTGGTGAAGGGGGAGGCGAAGGGCATCTTCAAGGACAACAACGCCACTAGCATCACGGTGCCGGTCAAGATGCTGAAGGGGGGACGCCACGGACCGCGATGGAGATGATGAATCTGATCGGCAAGCACAAGAACATCATCAACCTGCTGGGATGCTGCACTCAGCGAGGTCCGCTGTACGTGATCATTGAGTTTGCGCGGCACGGTCACCTGCGAGACTTCATGAAGGCTCATCGCCCTCCTAGCAACTTATTGTTTGCCACAATCCCAATTTTGTCCACTGACAGTGGTGTTCACAAACAACGACGCAAGGTACCGGTAAAATAAAAAATAAAAATCACAATGACGTCAAAATAGTCGATGACGCACTGTCTCATATGACGGCATCAAAAGGCAGCTTAGCTCGCGGAAGTGCAATAGTAGCAGCGGGAAGAATTCACTGAAACATGAGTTGGTGTTTATTTTATGGCAGACCATCGCAAATGACAATGACGGATTTTCATACTTGAACTGGGTAGGAAACGTGCACTATCGTAAGGGTCGCCATTTTAAAGGTTTGTACTCGATAAACGCTGTTTGATTGGTCTCTGTCAGCTGATTAGGTAAAAGATTAGATCTGCTGAAAATAAAAGAGACAAACCTACTTTGCAAAGCATTTCGGTAGTCAAATATTAGAGAGATCATATGGTGGAGCCACGCTTCCATGGAATGAAAGTCCGTGGGATAAGTCACCGTTTAGCACAAGCGCAGATGGACCGGAAACTTCGGAATTCTATCCTAATCCGTGACTCGGGGGCCGTGAACTGTGTGTGATTTCTATGGATATGTGAGGAAATTCTGACCTAAAGATGTGGAACTAAATTTTCAAGTGGGATTTTGTGTGTGTAGCGAAGCTGTGGAAAATGTCTGGAAAATGGTTTCGGCCGATGTGTGCTCCGCCGTTACCAGACCCTAAAATCCCCAGGGTGCTCAAAATGACGAAAATTGCGTTGAGAGAGGTGGTGCGCAATTATCCAAATCAGAAAACATTACGGGATGAGGCGGATAAAACCTTCGTTCAAAGACCTGACCACGAACACACCAGCTGTCTCCAAAATACTTTAAACATTCTGAAGAAAACCCATCAGATCCAGGACTTACCATTTTTCATAGTTGTAAGAGCGTTACTGGCTTCTTCAAGTGTTATCACACCCTCAATCACCTCTGTTTCTAGAGAATTTAAAGTAGGAATACTGTCAACCAAGTCCGTAATTTCACATGTATCTAAATCTCTTTTAGTGTATAACTGCTTATAAAAAGTGGTAACCTCAGTAATAATAACATTAGAATCACAGGTAACAGACCCGTCATTTAAAGTTAATTTATTTATATATTTATTAACATAATTTCTTATTTCTAGTGCACACAAATATTTATAACCTTTTCCCCGTCTTCCACCCATCTAGCTCTTGAGCGCAGCAGCACACCATTCTATGATCCCTAATTTTTATCAAATCTCGCCGGTTGTTTTCAAGATAGTGTTTTTCTTCAACAGTTAAAACGCTTTATCTCTCAAAGTTATCAATATTGTCTTGCAGAATATTATCCTTTTCTTGATATTCACGTTTTTTGAAAGAAGCATACGTCATTTTAGTACGTATTAGCAGGATGTCTAAAAACAGTTGATCGGGACAGTAAAGTGAATTTCGGAAGACGATATATTATCTAGGTTCTCTTTATTATAGGGCAAGGCAGCTTATTCGGCAGTAACACTATCAATTTCTGCATTTATTTCTTGTAAATACTTTTCATCTGATAATAGAGATTAATTAAACTTCCAAAAAACATAGCAACAGAATAGTCAGACGTTTGACATATGTCATAAAATTGGTTCAACAGAATTTAGGTATAAGTTAAAATAATGCAGATCATAAAAGAAACAAGTGAGGGAAGTGAGACATTCAACGCACTCACACTCACAGTCACTCCTTTATGTACAATGACAAAACAAATTTGGTGCATCGGTGAGCCTACAAATGTCACCAAACCTCTAAAACATACAAATAACATTCAAATTATAGCATGAAACAATACAGCACAAAGTAATCAATATATAAATAATGAAAAGAGTAAGTAGCAGGGATGTTGCTAGGAAATTTTTTCTTCGGCGATTTGGCCGAAACAGCCGTGAAACTTTCGGCTTTTTACAGAAAGTTTCGGCTTTTTCTTCCAAAGCAGTCTCACATGTTTTTTTGACTAGATTCACTACGTTAACGTGCACCATCCACCTCCATTTATTAAAAGTGTTCTGTGGATGCATATCTTTTTAAAAAAAAAACATGATTTTAAGAGTAGAATAAGAACATTGAAAATAAATTTTATTTTCTTAAATTTTAGACACACAAAAACAATAAAAAGTTTAGACTGTCCCTTGACAGACCACACTACTGTCAGAGTTTCTGGGTTTAACCTTAGTAATTATCGAACCCTCACCTAAACTGCAAGCGTACAGCAAAGGAATCTCGCAAAAATGGACAAAACCGAGCCGATTCACCCGTG
>CM072520.1:48192809-48287642 GCA_036898135.1 Oncomelania hupensis
CTGGCCAATGCTGATTTACCCTAAAATTATATCCCACATAGGCCTATTGTTTATGATATGCGATTGCATGACGAAAGAATTGAGGTGTCTGGTGTTAATAGAAACTATCGGCACAGGCGTTTTTGTTTTCGAAAGTCCTTGGTGTGTCCCCACTGAAGTATTTACACAACATTTCGATAACGATATATATTAACGTGATCTTCATCGCTATCGAAATCGTGTGTAAATACATAAAGGAAAGGCAAAGCCCCAAAAAACAACCACAGCGGAATAGGTTTTCGCAGGCAAACACAATATCCGAGCACATGCAACTGTAGAAGAAAATAACTAGAAAATTGGTGCCTAAGGACAACCGGAAAAGACCAGCAGTAATGGGCACGGAAATTTACCCTTGGCTTATAATGTATAAATAAATACAATAGTTAAAAGAAACACTTTAACAATATTTTACATATTGTATGATAAAAATTAAGAATTGTAAGCACAATTAAATAATATCTTGCTGAATTGATTTTGTATAAATATTTTTCACATACGTACGCCGCAGCGAATGTCAAGCAGACGAAACATTCCACAGACAGTTTAGCCAATGAGAAGCGAGAGTAGGCCTATGTTAGCGTGTGCGCAGCGTGGCTTTGTGGTGGGGCAGAATCGAGCGGCACACGGGAGGGCGAATCGTTACGCATCCACATTTCTGGACTCCGCTACGCATCGGGTTTTTGTAGGGCTATGTGGGTCCCTACTATATCCAGACAAAGTCGGGATGCCCTACGCGGCGCGAGTGGGGCCCAGATCGGGCTGGTTTGCTGGGATTGGCCTTGGACTTTGATGTCCGTGTTGATGCCATTGGTGTTGTTGGTCATCAGTTTGGTCTTCTCTGCACTTATTTCCATTCCATAAGCTCTGGAGGTCGTGTCAAGCCTCTGTACCAGCTGTTCAAGTTCTTATTCCTCTCCAGCCAATCCATCAATGTCATCCGCAAAACGAAGATTGGAGATTGCTCTATCCCCTATGCTGACTGTGCCTTCAAGGTCTGCAAGGGCATCTGACATGATGCGCTCTAGGAAGATGTTGAAGAGTGTTGGAGAGAGTAGGCATCCTTGACGCACACCGATTGTTGTTCTGAACCAGTTCCCGATGACGCTGTTATGGAGGACTGCACTGGTAACCTTGTCATACAGGCTTTTGATGACTCCAATAATTTTAGGGCTGATGTTGTACACTTTCATTGTTGCCCATTGTTTCATTGTTGCATGCAAGACTCGGGCAAACGCCTTCTTGAAGTCTATGAACACATGATACAGATGTTGTTGGTGCTGTAGGTATTTCTCACAGATTATTCTGAGATTGAAAATCTGTTCAGTAATATATATATTCCGTTTTTGTTTTGATCTTCAAAGCCAAGGACAATTTAAACCTTACAAAAACTTTTTTTTCTTAAATGTCATTATAAAGTGGAATGGCTCCATTTAACCCACAGTATGCAACAATACTCCAATGGCTTTTTGATCAAACATGAGCATAAGATGTCACGTGAAATCATGGTCATCCCAAGATCAAGGTCAATGAAGGCCAAGGTCATCCCAAGGTGATTTTTTGGGGGGCATCACACTTTTGCTGTAGTTTATTTGATATTATATGAGTGTATTTGGAGCCGGAGGTCAAGGTCAAGAGCATAGGCAGATCAAAGTTGGTATTTGCATTTTTAATGCCAGTTTTATTTTGTTTGTTTTTTCAGGACAGTCATTTTGATGTTAAATATTGCAAGTCCCACGAGGAGCATGTGAGTCATATGGGCTTTGCCCTTCTTGTTTGTGTGATTTTGTGCGTGTTAATTTGTAAGGAAGGGTCACTGTCCTGTAAAGTATTTTATTATATTAAACATTGCGTGAAGGTCATTACATTGGATTGTATAGTGTTCTGTTTTATTGTACTGGATCTACTTTACCAACCTCAACGATTTTATTATTTTACTTCTAAGGCTCCAGAAGTAGCCCTCCAGTTTACCTTCTGCATTGTGTTTTTTGTATTGTATTGTATTGTATTGATATTGTATTGGGTTGTATTATATTGACATTTATTGTATTGTATAATTTTATTGGCCTATCCTTTTCTCTTTGGAACAGTGCGCCAAGGATGTCATCGCGCGATGTCAACACCGTCATGCTGGGGCGAAGGACTCCATCTCTGATGCAAGGGACGTCACTCAAGCCCCAACCTGAATAGACGCCATTGAAGACTTCTCTATAACGTTTTGATTCGCTCGTGTGTAGCAATGTAAGTCTATATAATCACCCCTCCTTCCACCCACCCTCCATTTGTTTTAAAATCCAGATTTTTTATGAGTCGTACATGTAAGTACTTAGTAGTCCTAACTGCGTCCTAGATAAGTCATAAATACTCTTTCGGATGACATTTATAAACCAGGCCTAGTCTGTGAACGCCCGCATTCCACCGCATGGGCTTAAAGATCCTGACGCCCATGTCCTATGCGTTTGAGTGCCAGTTACACAAATAAACACAGCACGCACTAGGTCCCGTCTCCCCTTCTCCAGTAGCTCAGGATGGTGCTCAGTCGCCTGGTCGTCAGACTATGTGCCCAAAGGTGGCGCCTCGGGCGTTTTGAGTTAGATCCTGTATCGACTAGCGCCTTGAGCAGATCTTGAGCTAGAAAGCGCTATATAAGATTGATTAGATTAAATTAAATTAAATAGTCCAAAAATGATACTTTACAAAATGCCGCCCCATTTGTCTGTCTCTCCGTACGCTGTCCGCCTGTCTGTGCAAAAACTTGTGGTTGAGTACTCGGCACTTGCTTCATTTATCACAACCAAACTTGATAGAATGGTGTATATCCACGAGACCTCGAAAATGATCAATGAATAAATGACTTCACTTCAAGGTCACAGGGCAGCAAATGTTAGTGTAACACACCATTCAGTGATAATTTAGAAAGGGATAGTTACAGGTTGGTGGCTGGAGGAAATGGAAAATTGTGTGTGTTGAATATTTATTTTCGTTTTACAGAAATTAGAACACAGAATTTGGATGACTAATTAATTTATATGAAAACCAAAATATTACATTAATAAATGATACCCAAAATACTAATCTGCTAAAACAATGAGACTAAAGACCAAAATGCTACATGAGACCAACGATCAAAACTTGCACCATAAATAGGGCATTGGGACGCTGGCCAATGGCAGAACTGAAAACCAAATGAAAACTGCGGATGCCCCTGCAAGAGCAACACCAATTTATTATTACAGCAACATATTCACTGTAAAACAGAAACTAATTCACATCATTAATGAATTATTGTAAATCATTACAATTCCAAACCGAACACCAAGTCCGCAAAGGGTTAATGCAACTGAACATTACATTTTAACTTCAAATTCTCAAAATACAATCAAATTCTTATTTTATACACAAATTTTGATAAGTTGATTTATCTAATCAACATCCGCGGCTAATTTAACCACATGTGCAAAGTTTACATTCATTAGGCTGATAGGCAACACCTACTATTTATCACTGCAAAATAGTAAACTTTCCTAACCCAGGAATAATGTCACGCTTTCTGTGTACAGATCCATCAATTAGACAGAAGCAGAAAAGCTACACAAAATCCTACAAGACGATAATACTTCATCTCAACCAAGTTCATAATGACTATTCTAACTCATCTTTCTCCGAAGTCATTATCACCAAAAAACGTCATCACTATAAATCTAATCAGAAGAACCTGTAATCGCTAAAGTAAAACGCCAAAACTATGCAACTTCTTTCCCAAAGTGCCTAATATCTACAATGACAGCCTTCCCTCAAATCAGGAAATGTAAACAACTAGCCGCGATGACATCATGCAACAGTACTTCCGGTTCCTTGCGCATGCGCGCAAAAGTTTCAAATCTAACACTCAAAAACAATAACTTTAATACTTTCTATCAATATAACAGATGTTTGTGAGAGTCTTTTAATCTCATTTTACTTTAAGGTATTCTCACATTCAGCATACATTTAAAATAGCATGACACACATTCTAACTTTGACGTTTTTGACCGGCCAGCAAAAATAACATTCGGTTACAATTTCACAGACAATTTACACAATTTGCATATTCAATATATTCATCAATCATCCACAGACATTCCTACAACATAATGTAAGCCTCCTTGCACCGTAGTTACAGTGTGAGAGATCGGCCGCGCTAACTGCACAGCGTTGTTCTTGTCAGGAATGGGGTATGGCCTCGACAATCAACGCGCTCGATCTACTCAATGAGAAGGACTTACGAAGTTTGATAGATTTGATAGAAGAATGAAAGAAGAGACGAGAAAAGCTAACGAACTCAACAGATAACACTTAGAAAATTCGACAGAGTTCACAACAGATTCAATCTCGCAACCTCAGGAAACATTTTGTACAGCTTCTTTGTAGTTATTATTTTTCAATTTTTATTTTTACAATAAAATTGTGCAATTGTCCATGCGCATCATGAAAATCGTAAGAAGGAACATCACAACAGGGCACAACATATATGTTTTACTGGTTCACAAGCCCCAAAAACGTAGCACAAAGTGAAAGTAACACGATAGAGAAAGAAAGACTAGAAATAAAGACAGAACAAAATCCCTACATTTCTTATCGTTATTCGTGTGATGCGTGTTTAATTTTGTTTCCTATTCATCTTATCAAACTTATAAGCAGCTTGCATGAAGGTGCCTAATAAGTTTGATAAGGACCCTACGACGTGCAGTGGCGTAACCAAACAACACGTATAGAACTACTCCGATTTTACCGTGGTGTGACCAAACATGTAATATCGGATGACGCGCAACCCTAGTGGTTATAGACAGGACACAGCATATATATCAGCGTGTCACCTATGGAAAACTAAACTTTACCTGCAACAGGTAACGTTTCTCAAGAATCAAGAGAAAATCATAAGCCTAGCCATAATAATAATCATGAGGATCATTTCTCTACTTTTATAAGTTTCCTTTCAGCCAAAAACAGTGACAACCGCGATTGGCAACCATTGCAAAAATCTATCATCGCCTGGGAAACTGAGCAAAACAAATACGATTACCTGGGAAACGTGGACAAAAAGTTTCTAACAAGATTCCGTTACCTAGCTCTGCAATGACGACAATTATCGTAGTGCCGTAGAAACGTAACCATTACCGTGACAACAAAATAATACAAAAAGACTTCTCGCGATGATGTCAAGCACAGAAATAATATTTCCTAAATTATTATTTCACCATCGCGGATTTAAACACTTTTACTAACTTTTTCTACTTCCAAACTTGTAAGAAAATAAAATAATTTACACGAATTCAGATCTTGTCTTCATATTGAAGAACGCGCATCTCCAAAAAGAATCGCATATGCAACGTCATAGCAGAAACTCTGTCTCGGTTGCATGCACATTCTACAACGAAGACTAGGCTTATTTCCGTCGATCTTCTGTTGTTGGCTGGTTACAATCAAGGTAATTCTTTAGTATACTAACAGGCAAGTAAAATAGTTAAAGAATGAACTAGATAACTTCAACAACAACATGCAAATCTAATTATTATCGATCTGCTTGAACTTGTTACAAATCACATGTTATTTTCATTTCAGATCAATAACCTATTCAGCAACGCATATTATAAGTTCCACTCAAATCCCATAATTTAGAATTTGTTTGGAATAAAATTACACATGCAATAACACACTGATCTATATTTGCTTCATGCTTCACATATAAAGTCTTTCTTGCAATATTCAGTTTCTGCATATAATTTACAATAGAAGAATGGCATCTTCTACACACCAGGTTAATCAGTTTTCCGAATATCACTGTCATCACATAGTTTCATTAGGAGATAGATAGCGCATCAGTTTATCACACATGTCTTAAGAAGTTACTTCATAGTAAGCCTGTAGCTTACAATATTTCAATTTGACATCATGGTAAGAACGTTGTCTTCGCTTCCACCCGTGTTTGAGCAGTGTGGATAACAGCCCCACCACCCTCCACTGAGCTTCTGCTCATCTGCTTGCACTTTGTAGAACAGGTCGATGTTACCTTTCTTGGTGCAGCCACAACCGTTGGCGTTTACCTGGCCATCACAGCCGCTGAAACATTCACACAGCACTGCAAAGTTCCAGCACTATCGTAAATAATGTAGCTTATAAGTGTATATACTATTATATTACACGAATCCATGTTTTAGAAAGTGTTCAACATCGCCTCAGCCCACTCCCTGTGAAAGAATGTGACAGTTTGCCCGTTGTGCCTACGTGGATTGAACGCTTGTTTATTGAGTCTGCAAGTACGTGTTGTGTCGTAACATACTTGTCAATATTTGTGACTAAAGAATTAAAACGTGGGTTATGGTTTTTACCTGCTATCGATATTAGTCACAACACACACAGTCTTACGTTCACCTCCTTCGGCTCTAAATCAACTACTGATATAAAAAAAACCAACAACGAGTATAACACACATTCATTACTTTTGTTTGTAAAATGCACACTCAAGGGAATAATGGAGTTACCTGTCGTTACCATACAGACTTTCATGATCATCATGATGATGATCGTGATCATGATCATGGTCATCATCATCATCATCATCATCATCATCATCATCATTAAGAGAGTAGGTACTCGTCACAGTTGAGTCAATAGGGGGTGGGGGGGGGGGGTTGTTATTTGTCGCTTCACGTTTTGCGGTCACCCATCCAAGTGCTAACCGCACTGGACGGTGCTTAACTTGCGACACAATAGCGAGTGCTCCAGCCACTGCGCTATCAGACACCGTTCCTAGTCTGAAGGATAACAAGCTTCTAGACCACATACGAGGGGACGAAATTCATGCTCGCTGTTCATTTACATAACAAGGTTCTATTATATAATATTAAATCCTATCCTATCCTTAACTCTGAGGTCGTAGGGGCACCACAGATGATCGTTTAACCAGCGTACGCATTCTTTCTCTGTCCTCAGCAACCCTCATGGCTTCGCTCAGTGTCAAGCCAGTCCATTCTCGAATGTTGTCCTCCCACCTCTATTTCTGCCTCCCTCTTCTTCTGCCTCCCTCTTCTTCTGCCTTTTTGCACCGTGCCTTGGAGGATGGTCTTTGCAAGGCCTGATGACGCGGCCATGCCATCGGGGTTTCCGTTTCTTCACCACTGAATAATATAAATGCGCTATCGAAATCAAGGTAACAGGAGAACCTACTGAAAGCAATGTCTTTGCAGGAATCTGTGCTTACCGTGGTAAGAACGTTGTCTTCGCTTCCACCCGTGTTTGAGCAGTGTGGATAACAGCCCCACCACCCTCCACTGTGCTTCTGCTGATCTGCTTGCACTTTGTAGAACAGGTCGATGTTACCTTTCTTGGTGCAGCCACAACCGTTGGCGTTTACCTGGCCATCACAGCCGCTGAAACATTCACACAGCACTGCAAAGTTCCAGCACTATCGTAAATAATGTAGCTTATAAGTGTATATAATATTATATTACACGAATCGATGTTTTAGAAAGTGTTCAACATCGCCTCAGCCCACTTTCTGTGAAAGAATGTGACAGTTTGCCCGTTGTGCCTACGTGGATTGAACACTTGTTTATTGAGTCTGCAAGTACGCGTTGTGTCGTAACATACTTGTCAATATTTGTGACTAAAGAATTAAAACGTGGGTTATGGTTTTTACCTGCTATCGATATTAGTCACAACACACACAGTCTTACGTTCACCTCCTTCGGCTCTGAAAACATAAGGTCAGCAGATAATAAAGTAAGTTTCACTGATGAAACTCATTATCCTTCCCTACCGAATCATATCCTGTCCTATCCTATCCTATCCCGTAACTCGAAAGTCGTTGGGGTACCTCAGATGATCGTTTAACCAGCGAACTCCATCTTTCTCTGTCCTCAGCAAACCTCATGGCTTCGCTCAGTGTCAAGCCAGTCCATTCTAGAATGTTGTCATCCCACCTCTTTTTCTTTCTCCATCTTCTTCTGCCTCCTTGCACCGTGCCTTGCAGGATGGTCTTTACAAGACCTGATGTTCTGGTGACGTGGCCATTTCATCGGAGTTTCAGTTTTCTTTACCACTGTATGTCATCGTGTTGTCCAATGGCTTGTGTGATGGTCTGTCAGACTTCGTCGTTGGTGATGTGCTGGTTATAGGAAATGCTGCTCAGAAGCCTTCTGTAGCACATCATCTCCATGCTTTGTATTCTTCGTTGTAGATCTTTTGTGAGGGTCCATGTTTCACAAGAGTATAAAACGATGGAGATGGCAAGGGACTGCAAAAAAAAAATAATAAAGTCAAGATTGATGCTGAAATTATTATCATAATAAGTATTTTGCGAATATTTTAAAATTGAGAGTAAACCTTGTTCGCGTAAATTTAAGAATCGGAGAACTCAGACTGAACTAAGATTTCTTTGTTTTATCCTATCCTATCCTATCCTATCCTATCCCGTAACTCGAAGGTCGTAGGGGCACCACAGATGATCGTTTAACCAGCGTACTCGTCTCTTTCTGTCCTCAGCAACCCTCATAGCTTCGCTCAGTGTCAAGCCAGTCGATTATCGAATGTTGTCCTCCCACCTCTTTTTTCGGTCTCCCTCTTCTTCTGCCTTCTTGCACCATACCATGCCTTGCAGGATGGTCTTTGCGCCTGATGCTCTGGTGACGTGGCTATACCATCGGAGTTTTCGTTTCTTGAACCTCTGTGAGCATGTCATAGTGTTGTCCAATGGCTTGTGTGATGGTTTGTCAGACTTCGTTGTTGGTGATGTGCTGGGTATAGAAAATGCCCAGTTGTAGATCTGCTGTGAGGGTCCATGTTTTGCAAGCGTATAGGAAGATAGAGATAACAAGGGAGCACAGCAGCCTCACCTTGGAATGTAGACTGATGCAACTTGGGTTATCGTGGGTGTCCAAAGACAAGCACTGATTCCGTAAGGTACAGCGCCCATGGTGAATACATCTTAAAAAATCCAACACCAGAAAGAAAGAGACCTCGTACAACCATTCCTAGGTAAAGGTAAAGGTAGTCCCATAGCCTTGTGGCCGTAGGGGAGCGTGATGTTGGAGATCACACTTATCTTGGGCCAGCATAATGAGGGTGATGCCCATCTCTCTCCCTCGCTGTTTTACCTTCCCCACCCTTAAGAGAGTAGGTACTCAGTCACAGTTGAGTCAACGTGGGGCGTTGTTATTTGTCGCTTCACGTTTTGCGGTCACCCATCCAAGTGCTAACCGCACTGGACGGTGCTTAACTTGCGACACAGTAGCGAGTGCTCCAGCCACTGCGCTATCAGACACCGTTCCTAGTCTGAAGGATAACAAGCTTCTAGACCACATACGAGGGGACGAAATTCATGCTCGCTGTTCATTTACATAACAAGGTTCTATTATATAATATAAAATCCTATCCTAACCTTAACTGTGAGGTCGTAGGGGCACCACAGATGATCGTTTAACCAGCGTACGCATTCTTTCTCTGTCCTCAGAAACCCTCATGGCTTCGCTCAATGTCAAGCCAGTCCAGTCTCGAATGTTGTCCTCCCATCTCTGTTTCTGTCTCCTTGGAGGATGGTCTTTGCAAGGCCTGATGACGCGGCCATGCCATCGGGGTTTCCGTTTCTTCACCACTGAATAATATAAATGCGCTATCGAAATCAAGGTAACAGGAGAACCTACTGAAAGCAATGTCTTTGCAGGAATCTGTGCTTTCCGTGGTAAGAACGTTGTCTTCGCTTCCACCCGTGTTTGAGCAGTGTGGATAACAGCCCCACCACCCTCCACTGTGCTTCTGCTGATCTGCTTGCACTTTGTAGAACAGGTCGATGTTACCTTTCTTGGTGCAGCCACAACCGTTGGCGTTTACCTGGCCATCACAGCCGCTGAAACATTCACACAGCACTGCAAAGTTCCAGCACTATCGTAAATAATGCAGCTTATAAGTGTATATAATATTATATTACACGAATCGATGTTTTAGAAAGTGTTCAACATCGCCTCAGCCCACTCCCTGTGAAAGAATGTGACAGTTTGCCCGTTGTGCCTACGTGGATTGAACGCTTGTTTATTGAGTCTGCAAGTACGTGTTGTGTCGTAACATACTTGTCAATATTTGTGACTAAAGACTTAAAACGTGGGTTATGGTTTTTACCTGCTATCGATATTAGTCACAACACACACAGTCTTACGTTCACCTCCTACGGCTCTGAATCAACTACTGATATAAAAAAAACAACGAGTATAACACACATTCATTACTTTTGTTTGTAAAATGCACACTCAAGGGAATAATGGAGTTACCTGTCGTTACCATAAAGACATTCATGATCATCATGATGATGATCGTGATCATGGTCATCATCATCATCATCATCATCATCATCATCATCATAATTAAGAGAGTAGGTACTCAGTCACAGTTGAGTCAACGGGGGGCGTTGTTATTTGTCGCTTCACGTTTTGCGGTCACCCATCCAAGTGCTAACCGCACTGGACGGTGCTTAACTTGCGACACAGTAGCGAGTGCTCCAGCCACTGCGCTATCAGACACCGTTCCTAGTCTGAAGGATAACAAGCTTCTAGACCACATACGAGGGGACGAAATTCATGCTCGCTGTTCATTTACATAACAAGGTTCTATTATATAATATAAAATCCTATCCTATCCTTAACTTTGAGGTCGTAGGGGCACCACAGATGATCGTTTAACCAGCGTACGCATTCTTTCTATGTCCTCAGCAACCCTCATGGCTTCGCTCAGTGTCAAGCCAGTCCATTCTCGAATGTTGTCCTCCCACCTCTATTTCTGCCTCCCTCTTCTTCTGCCTCCCTCTTCTTCTGCCTTTTTGCACCGTGCCTTGGAGGATGGTCTTTGCAAGGCCTGATGACGCGGCCATGCCATCGGGGTTTCCGTTTCTTCACCACTGAATAATATAAATGCGCTATCGAAATCAAGGTAACAGGAGAACCTACTGAAAGCAGTGTCTTTGCAGGAATCTGTGCTTTTCGTGGTAAGAACGTTGTCTTCGCTTCCACCCGTGTTTGAGCAGTGTGGATAACAGCCCCACCACCCTCCACTGTGCTTCTGCTGATCTGCTTGCACTTTGTAGAACAGGTCGATGTTACCTTTCTTGGTGCAGCCACAACCGTTGGCGTTTACCTGGCCATCACAGCCGCTGAAACATTCACACAGCACTGCAAAGTTCCAGCACTATCGTAAAAATTGTAGCTTATAAGTGTATATAATATTATATTACACGAATCGATGTTTTAGAAAGTGTTCAACATCGCCTCAGCCCTCTCCCTGTGAAAGAATGTGACAGTTTTCCCGTTGTGCCTACGTGGATTGAACGCTTGTTTATTGAGTCTGCAAGTACGTGTTGTGTCGTAACATACTTGTCAATATTTGTGACTAAAGACTTAAAACGTGGGTTATGGTTTTTACCTGCTATCGATATTAGTCACAACACACACAGTCTTACGTTCACCTCCTACGGCTCTGAATCAACTACTGATATAAAAAAAAAACAACGAGTATAACACACATTCATTACTTTTGTTTGTAAAATGCACACTCAAGGGAATAATGGAGTTACCTGTCGTTACCATAAAGACTTTCATGATCATCATGATGATGATCGTGATCATGGTCATCATCATCATCATCATTATCATCATCATCATCATCATCATCATCATCATAATTAAGAGAGTAGGTACTCAGTCACAGTTGAGCCAACGGGGGGCGTTGTTATTTGTTGCTTCACGTTTTGCGGTCACCCATCCAAGTGCTAACCGCACTGGACGGTGCTTAACTTGCGACACAGTAGCGGATGCTCCAGCTACTGCGCTATGAGACATCGTTCCTAGTCTGAAGGATAACAAGCTACTAGACCACATACGAGGGGACGAAATTCATGCTCGCTGTTCATTTACATAACAAGGTTCTATTATATAATATAAAATCCTATCCTAACCTTAACTCTGAGGTCGTAGGGGCACCACAGATGATCGTTTAACCAGCGTACGCATTCTTTCTCTGTCCTCAGAAACCCTCATGGCTTCGCTCAGTGTCAAGCCAGTCCAGTCTCGAATGTTGTCCTCCCACCTCTGTTTCTGTCTCCTTGGAGGATGGTCTTTGCAAGGCCTGATGACGCGGCCATGCCATCGGGGTTTCCGTTTCTTCACCACTGAATAATATAAATGCGCTATCGAAATCAAGGTAACAGGAAAACCTATTGAAAGCAGTGTCTGTGCAGGAATCTGTGCTTTCCGTCTTCGCTTCCACCCGTGTTTGAGCAGTGTGATATACAGCCCCACCACCCTCCACTGTGCTTCTGCTGATCTGCTTGCACTTTGTAGAACAGGTCGATGTTACCTTTCTTGGTGCAGCCACAACCGTTGGCGTTTACCTGGCCATCACAGCCGCTGAAACATTCACACAGCACTGCAAAGTTCCAGCACTATCGTAAATAATGTAGCTTATAAGTGTATATAATATTATATTACACGAATCGATGTTTTAGAAAGTGTTCAACATCGTCTCAGCCCACTCCCTGTGAAAGAATGACAGTTTGCCCGTTGTGCCTACGCGCTTGTTTATTGAGTCTGCAAGTACGTGTTGTGTCGTAACATACTTGTCAATATTTGTGACTAAAGAATTAAAACGTGGGTTATGGTTTTTACCTGCTATCGATATTAGTCACAACACACACAGTCTTACGTTCACCTCCTTCGGCTCTGAAAACATAAGGTCAGCAGATAATAAAGTAAGTTTCACTGATGGCACTCATTATCCTTCCCTACCGAATCATATCCTGTCCTATCCCGTAACTCGAAAGTCGTTGGGGTACCCCAGATGATCGTTTAACCAGCGTACTCCATCTTTCTCTGTCCTCAGCAAACCTCATGGCTTCGCTCAGTGTCAAGCCAGTCCATTCTAGAATGTTGTCATCCCACCTCTTTTTCTTTCTCCATCTTCTTCTGCCTCCTTGCACCGTGCCTTGCAGGATGGTCTTTACAAGACCTGATGTTCTGGTGACGTGGCCATTTCATCGGAGTTTCCGTTTCTTTACCACTGTATGTCATCGTGTTGTCCAATGGCTTGTGTGATGGTCTGCCAGACTTCGTCGTTGGTGATGTGCTGGTTATAGGAAATGCTGCTCAGAAGCCTTCTGTAGCACATCATCTCCATGCTTTGTATTCTTCGTTGTAGATCTTTTGTGAGGGTCCATGTTTCACAAGAGTATAAAAAGATGGAGATGGCAAGGGACTGCAAAAAAAATAATAAAGTCAAGATTGATGCTGAAATTATCATCATAATAAGTATTTTGCGAATTTTTTAAAAATGAGAGTAAACCTTGTTCGCGTAAATTTAAGAATCGGAGAACTCAGACTGAACTAAGATTTCTTTGTTTTATCCTATCCTATCCTATCCCGTAACTCGAAGGTCGTAGGGGCACCACAGATGATCGTTTAACCAGCGTACTCATCTTTTTCTGTCCTCAGCAACCCTCGTAGCTTCGCTCAGTGTCAAGCCAGTCGATTATCGAATGTTGTCCTCCCACCTCTTTTTCGGTCTCCCTCTTCTTCTGCCTTCTTGCACCATACCATGCCTTGCAGGATGGTCTTTGCGCCTGATGCTCTGGTGACGTGGCTATACCATCGGAGTTTTCGTTTCTTGAACCTCTGTGAGCATGTCATAGTGTTGTCCAATGGCTTGTGTGATGGTTTGTCGGACTTCGTTGTTGGTGATGTGCTGGGTATAGAAAATGCCCAGTTGTAGATCTGCTGTGAGGGTCCATGTTTTGCTAGTGTATAGGAAGATGGAGATAACAAGGGAGCACAGCAGCCTCACCTTGGAATGTAGACTGATGGCCCTGTCTTTTCAAATGGGCTTCAACCTTGTCATGGCAGCAGTTGTTTGAGCGATCCTGGAGAGGACTTCTTGTCTTTGTTTTATAGCCATTTTAAATAGTGTTTGATAATTGTCTACAATCAAATTGTTGTGATGTTACATAAAACTAGAGTCTTGGTTGATTGAATGATTGATCGATTCATTGAGTGGTTGATGAAACTAATAGAACAATTGTATATAGTTATCATTGTTGACAGGTGCCTAACAAGTGTGTTTCATTTTCACATTGTTACGTTTGCGACGCGCACGATAGTACGTGTGAGACGCCCACGATAGATCCAATCGTTTTGTTTTGCAAAGCATTCAATAAGAGAGTGTATTTACCTTTGATTTGATTTTGCGTTGTTGTTAGAAGAAAATTCTGGAATAATGTTGATAATTTTCGTTGGTCGATATTATTGGAGAATCTTCTAGGGTTGCTTGTTTATTATCGATCGAAGCATCTAGATAGATCTGCTGGTGGCTGAGATTCTTCTGGCCTAGGCGAGGTTATATGATGTAAGACAGTTCTGATGACGAATTTTACTGTAATTGGTTGTAATTGCGTCACGCTGGAATGTTTGAACGTTCTCTAAAGAATAGAGAAACTATATATGTGCCGCACTGTAGAGAGTTGAGATGAGAAAGTGGAAAAAGCGATTGAGCGATTGTATGCAGTTGACTGAATAAAGTTGGAAAACTTCATACGAGGACTCTTGCCTTGATGCTGAGTGAACAGGTTGCGTGGGTAAACGAATCTGAGTTACACTTATCAGGATTCAAGCATCGAGGCTGAATCAACTACTGATATAAAAAAAACAACAACGAATATAACACACATTCATTACTTTTGTTTGTAAAATGCACACTCAAGGGAATAATGGAGTTACCTGTCGTTACCATAAAGACTTTCATGATCATCATGATGATGATCGTGATCATGATCATGATCATGGTCATCATCATAATCATCATCATCATCATCATCATCATCACCATGATGGTCAGACCACCATGATGCTCAAAGTCATGAAATGACCAAGACTACAGTAGTTACTTGAAGGTGAAGTTGACGTAGTCATGACGAGCCACTGAACAGGGACTGGGCGACGCCCACTGGACTTTATCCACAATGCAAGTAAGTGTCGTTTCCGGGCACTTCAAGGAGACGTCCACACACTTTGCTGACTTTGCTGAAAACAAGGTAGGGTCCCACTTAGTGTGCATTCAATTTATCCCGTGTTTTGTACGGAGAATAAGATCGTAAAACCCAGTCTACTTTGCGAAATTGAGGCAAGGCAGCTGTTTTGTCATAATTTCTCTTTTGTCATTGCACCGCTTTTTGCAGGTTATTTCTTGCAAAAGTATAGTCCTCGCGCGTGGAGTCTCGTACCCATTTTACGTATTCGATCGGGCACAAGTCTACGGGTGTGGGTGCCTCCACCTCGTACATGAGGTCAGTTCGAATGATGATTTCCCGTCCCATCATCAGCAAGTTCGGACTACAGCCTAATCTATCGTGCCGAGATGCATTGTAGGCGCTGATGACGTATGGCAGATGATCATCCCAGTCATTGTTGTGTTTGTTGCAGAACTTAAGCAGCATTTCAATTATTCTATTCAGCCGCTCCACCAGACCATCGAATTGTGGCCTGTATAATGATGTCCTCGTCTGTCGAATTTCCAACAATCAGCAAGCTCTCGCATCAGATCCGGCTGAAACTAGGTTCCTTGGTCTGTGTGTATCGTTCCTGTTACACCCTGCTTCAGGAAAATTTCTGTCACTAAGACATCGGATACAGCGCAAAGGCTTTGCAGTACTTTGTATAGTAGTCTGATACCACCAGGATACAAGTATTGCCATTCTCTGTTTCTTTTTTGCAAACTGAGAATATCCATTGCAATTCTGCCCATGGGACCGCTTGCGAAGTTGCCAGTTTTTGTTGAAGGTGTGCTTTTACGGGACCTTGACGTCGCTTTCGTCTCTGACACTGCCCACAGCATTGACACCATCTTTCCACATCTGCCCTTTGCTTGGACCACTAGAACCGTTGCCAGATTTGAGCTGCCGTCCATTGAACACCTTGATGTCCGCCCGTTCTAGTCTCATGGAGCTGCAGAAGTACGAGCCGCCGCAATTTTGGAGGTGCTACAAGTCGGAAACGCTTTTGAGATTGTCCGCCGTGACTTTTTCTCATCAAAAATTGCCCAGAAAGTACGACGGTCGGAACTGCCGTGCTCCGGTTAAAAATCATGATTCTCCTGAATCATGTTACTATTCAGTCAATGATGATAATTTCCAGTTCTGGAGCTAGGTTTTTAGCTTCCGCCACCGCAAGGTTCTGTAGGACAGAATAATTCGCACTAACTCGAACAATTCCGAATGATACTGTATGAGCTGACTCTTTGAACGACATGGACTCAACTAAAGCCCCAGTCAGACCTACCGATTCTCATAAGATGTACCCGGTCACACGCTGCAAAAAGTTGTACAAAAACCTTACGTTAAAATCTCATGCGAATCCATAGTAGATTCAGAGGATAAAACATGTTTTAGTTCATATGATGAAATCATAAATCGGACCAATCAGAACGTGCGGTCCTCCATGACATTGCGACTGAAGAAATGACCGTACCCACCAGCGTCACTGTCGTCTCCTCTGTCCAATCCAATTTCCTCCTCATTTGCTACTAAAACCGCTAACAAACAATCTCCTTTCTCACTATCCTCCGAACTACTCGGACTCGATCTGTAGGCTATACCTTTCCCAACATGTACGCAGCAACAAGGGAGAAGGAAGGAAAACGAAGCATAACGTCCTATTGCGTACGCGTTAAGGACGTATTACCACCTCGCTACCTTGACAACAATTATCATCATCATTATATCGAATAAAAACAAGACAGGAACAATGAACGAAGCCTGTGAGCGAGCTGCTGCGAAAACCAACTTCGGCCTCTGTTGTATGGAATTAATTTTAGCGTGTGACCGATTGCTACGTGCGATAAGACCCGAGATTAAATCGCTCAGTTTGACTAGATGTCTTTCCAATTCTTCTATGGAGAAGATCTGAATAATAATAATAATAATAATAATAATAATAATAATAATAATAATAATAATAATAATAATAATAATAATAATAATAATAATAACAACAACAACAACAAACAACAACAACATACAAGCATTATAGGACAAATGGTCATTTACTGGACACTTGCAACAATGCTGTCAACAGTTGCAAATGTTCATCACTGCTCCAATAACGCTTCCAAGCAACAACAACAAACACAAAATTCAAATGATTCCTACGAGCAGTATAGGACAAATGGTCATTTACTGGACACTGCTGCAACAACAATGCTGTCAACAATTGCAAGTGTTCATCACTGCTCCAGTATCGCTTCCGAGCAACAAGAACAACAACACACAAACAACCAATAATCCAAATGATTCATACGAGCAGTATAGGACAAGTGGTCGTTTACTGGACACTGTTGCAACAATGCTGTCAACAGTTGCAATTGTTCATCACTGCTCCAATAACGCTTCCGAGCTCCAAACAAACCTGTCTAACCTAACTTTCTACTGTCTTTGTCAACCGACTCATACACTAACGTCACACAGCACGTCACAGCACAGACAAGACGTCACTTCCTAAACACAGCGCGTGCTCTCATTCTGATTCACCCTTAAATTCTTTCCCCTTCCGACGAAAAGGCACCCTTTCTCGCTGAAATGAAGCTCAATTGCAACAACGATCTCGCTTACCCTAAACACTGAACAGCATATAAAATAAACAACATAACGGGACTCTCAAATACTCGGTCCCCTTTCCCCATTCCTATTCATACAAAACAATCTCCATTCAATATATCAAGTAACATTTATCTACATGCCGACTCTCCCTCATATTAAACCAGACAACTATAATACTTCTGGATTCATTGGAGTTATAATTACTAAATTACCAACTAATAACTGTGTCATAACAACATAAAAGAGTCCGCTGGACCTAAAGCAATAACCATGTAATGTAATATAACAACAACAACATAAGAACTTAAAGGAAACTAAAAATGCTTCCCGACTATTGTTATACATGTATTACCAATTATGTTTCCTAATAATTTTATTGCTACATTATTTTAGGCAATGTTCAACATAACCCTTGGCAGCCCTATCACTTCTTGTCACACCACTCGCGAGAATTCTAAAATATTCTGGATTTGATTTTTTATCACATGGACTTTAAAGATCCTGATGCTCATGTCCTTGGCGGGTGAGTGCCAGCAACACAAATATATCCAGCATGCACTAGGTCCCTGCTCCCCAACCCTGGTCGCCAGGTTTGTGCTCAGTTGTCAGGGTGTCAAGACTAAGCGCCCAAAGGTTGCAGGTGGGTGCCTAAGGCAGCTTGAGTTTGATCCTGTATCGACCAGCGCCGTGAGCAGCCCTGGAGCTGGAAAAGCGCTATAAAAGATTGATTAAATAAATAATTATAATACTAAAAGTGAAGCTTGCATAACAATTCTATGCTTTGCTGAATGGTAAGCTCTACTTCAGCAAATATTAATGAGTTGGTAAATATTAAAATATTTACTTATTCATTCATCTGCTATCAATGTCGTAAACACTGGACAGCCAGTTATGCCATAGGCAAATAATTTGGCATCAACGTGAGTTACGCCTCTACACTATAGCCCATAGGCTGCGTTCATTACAGTTTGCTTACATAGGCATTATTTTGACCATGGACGAAAATGTTTGAGAACCAGGACTAAAAGCAAAACTGTAAATCCCCAAAAAAGTCAAATGTCTGTGCAAAATTAAAATAATCATACCTGTACTACTGGGTGAGCGTTCGCCAGAGGATGTACGTCGTGGAGACACGGTAGTATTCGGTAGATGAGGCGCATTGCCTCTATTCGACCGTTTTTAACCGAGTCAGCGTGTGCAGCTCTTGTCAATGCTTTTGTGACATCACGGCTTGACTTCTGCAATTCTGTTCTGGTGGGTCTTCCAACTGAACAAATAAATCGCCTTCAACGCGTACAAAACAACGCAGCGCGTCTTATTTTGAAACGGAAGAAAAGGGATCACACCACTCCCTTACTATGCAAGCTTCACTGGCTGCCGGTGAAGTTTCGCATTAAATTCAAGGTCTGCGTTTTGGCTTTTCGGTTTTTTGAAGGCACACTACCATCCTACCTAGCCAATGCACTTGTAGCCTATAAACCAACTCGGGCACTACGTTCTTCGTCTGAACGTCTTTTGACAGCGCCACTCCGAAATATGAAAACTTTCGGAGAACGTGCATTTTCTTTTGCTGCGCCTACTCTCTGGAATTCGCTGCCGGCAAACATGAGAGGCGTACCTGACTTGGCAACATTCAAATCGCAACTGAAAACGTATTTGTTCAAGCTTGCATTCAAATAATTATTATTATCATTGTTGTTTTTATTTCATTGTAATAGTATGCCATATGTGTTGTAATGACAGGATGTACAATGGATGAATGCGAGTGGGTGCGCAATGAGTCACAATGTGAGATTTGCGCGATATAAGTACCATTCATTATTATTATTATTATTATTATTATTATTATTATTCAGCTCAAACACGGACTTTAGCAGAGCTTCCATGTTAGGAAAATCGTCACCTGTGCAATGCCAGTTCTCCACAAACATAATTTATAATATATATAATTATATGACATTGATTCAATTTTGAACAAACCATCATCAAAATAGTATCTTACATCTTTCAAAAACATTAATGGACTAGCACATCTTGGCCCCCAAATACTGTTGCTATAATTCACGCATATAAATAAATAAATAAATATATATATATATATATATATATATATATATATATATATATATATATATATATATATATATATATATATATATATATATATATATATATATATATATATATATATATATATATATATATATGCATACTACACAAAGAATCCAAATGATTCATATGAGCAGTTGTCATTTACTGGTCACTGTTGCAAAAATGCTGTCAACAGTTGCAATTGTTCATCACTGCTCCAATAACGCTTCTGATCAACAACAACAATCTAAATGATTCATACGAGCAGTATAGGACAAGTGGTCATTTACTGGACACTGTTGCAACAATGCTGTCAACAGTTGCAATTGTTCATCATTGCTCCAATAACGCTTCCGAGCTCCAAACATACCTGTCTAACCTAACTATCTACTGTCTTTGTCAACCTTCAGTGTCCACGGTCCAGTCACTGTCTTAATGCTCTCGGGGGTAAGAAACTAACCGACTAATACATTAACGTCACACAGCACATCACATCACAGACATGACGTCACTTCCTAAACACAGCGCGTGCTCTCATTCTGATTTACCCTTACATTCTTCCCCTTCGGACGAAAAGGCACCCTTTCTCGCTAAAATGAAGCTCAATTGCAACAACGAACTCGCTTAACCTAAACACCGAACGGGACTCTCAAATACTGTGTCCCCTATCCCCGTTCCTATTAATATAAACAATCTCCATTCATTATATCAAGTAACATTTATTTACATGCCGACTATAACATGTTATATTACAAATTATGTTTACTAATATTGCTACATTATTTTAGGCAATTTTGAACATAACCCTTGGGATCCCTATCACTACTTGTCACACCACGCGTGAGAATTCTAGAATATTCTGGATTTGATTTTCCATCACATGTTTTTTTAAAGAACCTGATGTTCATGTCCTTGGCGGGTGAGTGCCAGCAACACAAATATATCCAGTACGCACTAGGTCCCTTCTCCCCAACCCTGGTCACCCAGGTTGTGCTCAGTTGTCTAGGCAAATAATTTGGCATCAACGTGAGTTATGCATCTACACTACAGCCCACAGCATACGATAATTACATTTGGCTTACATAGGCATTATTTTGACCAGGGACGAAAATGTTTGAGAACCAGGACTATAAGCTAAACTGTGTAAATCCCCAAAAAAGTCAAATGTCTGTGCAAAATTAAAACAATCATACCTGTACTACTGGGTGAGCGTTCGCCAGAGGATGTAGGCTACGTCGTGGAGACACGGTAGTAGTAAGCTCAAACACAAACTCCAGCAGAGCTTCCATGTTAGGAAAATCGTCACCTGTGCAATGCCAGTTCTCCACAAACGTAATTTATAATATATATAATTATATCACATTGATTCAATTTTGAACAAACCATCATCACAATTCCATCTTACATCTTTCTAAAACATTCGTAGACTAGCACATCGTGGCCCCCAAATACTATTGCTATAAGTCACCATTTCTTAACAATACCAAACTTGTCTACCCGAAAAACATGTTGACGGTATTCCAAGCAGCTCAAAACCAAATTTTGGAAGTTTTGACCAGATTTTTGCATAACAGACTTTTTGCCTTCATGTTATACATTAATACTGACATTATGCACAAAGTGTACTAAAATAAATGTATACTATAAATGCATGTTTACTAAACAAGAAATTTTACAAAGTATATCGATGAAATGACAAGAGTTCAGGTCAACCTTTTGCCGAAGAGAGCAAATAAACTATTATTTCCAATGTATTTCTACCGGAACCAGTGGTTTATATTCTTGTTTAAATTTAATTAGTAAGGCTGGTTTTATTTACACCGGTTATCATATTTAAATGTTAGCAGTTTAGTCTTATTTTGCTTTGTTTTGTGTGGTCATGATTCGGCTCTTGGCAGTCCGCTGAATATTATATCTATTTAACCAACTTGACCCTGACAATGCGTCCAAACACTCATCAATATGGGGAAGTGGGTATGCATCTTTAACTGTAAGTTCATTTAGCTTTTGTGTAATCTATCCAGACTCGTATGCTCATACTTTTTATAATTAATACTACAGGAAACGACCAGCTCAACTTGAGGGTTCTATGATGTTAATACGTTCATCCATGTGTGGATATAACCTAGGGCGAACTAATTGTTTGGCCCATGCAGGTACTATTTACTACGCACGAGACAGCACAAACAAACGAGATACGAAAATACCTTTAAAACTTCATCCCACACCATCAAAAGTTACAACATAAAATGCTTTAAAAAAAAAAAAAAAAACTTCCCAAAACGTTGCAATTTACCAGGAAAAAACACATATAGAAATCAGAAACAAAATACACAAAAAAACACCAAGAAAACTATAAAATCAAAGACTTTCGGGCTACGCCCTTCTTCAGTGATGAAAAATAAATAAAACATCAAAAAGGAAACAAACACACAAATAAGAAAACATCGCATCTCAAAGTATGCAAGTAGGGGAAAGTTGGATAATATTAAATGACGTGTATTACCCAGTGACCTTGACCTTAAAGTGAAGTCATTCATTCACTGATTATTTATGGATCGCATGGTTATACACCAGTATACCAAGTTTGGTTGTGATAGTTGAAATAGGTTCTAAGATATTAATTAATCCACTTGCAAGTTTTGCGGATGGCGAACAGACAGACGGACGGACGGACAAAAATATTTTTTTTAGATGTAATTTTGTGACTAGCTTTGACTCATCCCAAACCAATTTGTAAAAATGTGAAGTGGGTGTGGGTGTGTATGCATGTG
The DNA here is from genome assembly GCA_036898135.1 of Oncomelania hupensis. Classification (NCBI taxonomy): domain Eukaryota; kingdom Metazoa; phylum Mollusca; class Gastropoda; order Littorinimorpha; family Pomatiopsidae; genus Oncomelania; species Oncomelania hupensis. The sequence goes on from CM072520.1 coordinate 48,215,370, forward strand.
AGTCAACGAGTGAGATTTTCTGTTCACCATTTCATGTGTGAATGTGCTGATCTGGTTGATGAAAGAGAGAGATATTTTGGTTCAATGCCTTTTAAAGAGATTTTTAAAGTATGCAATGGTTAACACCTGTTTCAATTTTTATATGATGTTGGTTTGTTTTATCGCATATAAATCATGTTGTCTTGTTTTGTGTTGTTGGTTGGATTTTATTGGAAAGACTGATTTCAGTGATTTTATTGAAGACATAGAACGTACATTTAATACATCAGATTTAAAGATTTTTTCAAGAGGTTGCGTGTGAAAGTTTATTTGAATATTTAAGAGTAACAGGCTTGTTTTTTTTAGATTTGATCCATTGTATAATATTTTAAGATAACGCCTCTATGGTCCTGATTTGGCTCGTAAGAGTCCGCTGGACCTAAAGCAATAATCATGTAATGTAATGTAAAGTGAGATTTTGTTAAAAATTGTATTTTTTTTTCTATAACATTATATTGACGTTGTTACCTTTACTTTGAAATGAAATCACTAATTTACTGATGATCTAAGAGTTTTCATGGATGTACACCATCTTACCAATTTTTTTTGGTGATTGTTGAAATACGTTCTGAGATATTAAACCCCTTACAAGTTTTGCATGTATATCCATGAGACCTCATAAATGATCAGTGAATAAATCACTTCAAGGTTAAGGTCACAAGGTCAACACATGTTAGTCAAAAAATGACAATTTCTCACAAAATGTTAATTTTTTCTAAATAATTACTATTGAACTTTCAATTCATTGAAGCATTATAGATATCAATGAGACATCCCTACTATGCACATTTGGTCAACCTCACTCCAAGGTCAAGTCAGTATAGGCACTTTGAAGTGACCTTGACCCTAAACTACGAGACATATAAAGTTCAAAAGTTTTGTATTTAGAGATGATAGATTGATCTTTCATATTTGTTCCGTGTTTGCGTTGATCTGGAAGGTCTACGTTATTTTAGGCCTTGAAAAACATGCAAAAGTAGGTTATCGTACAGTGGAATGGCTCTATTTAACCCACAGTGTGCAACATTTTGTTATTTGGCCAGACATGCACGAGATGCGTGATGGTCAAGGTCACCCCAAGGTCAAGGTCAATGAAGGTCAAGGTCATCCTAAGGTCAGTTGTTGTGCATTTTTAATGCCACTGTTTCATTTTTTTCTGGGCACTCATTTTCATGTTAAATATTGCAATTTCCTTAAGGAGCATGTGAGTTTTGAGCTATGCCCTTCTATCTTTTTTTAAAATATATTTTTGTGTAGACTTACTTTGAAATAGTTAGTAAAAATCAGAACGAGCCAAATGACAGTCGGTCAATCCGTTGAACGCCATACGAACCGAACGGATTTTGACGAAAAGGTAGTGTCGGATTGCAAGTGACGCATATCTCGAAATTTGAACGTGTATTATACAAAAAACGTTTTCGCACACATGTATTCTGATCTGAAAAGAGCTGCATCAGATTCTATTTCGAGGCGTGACCACTTTTACGATATTCATTAGTCCGTGGTTACTAAGGTAAACAATTACGCTACAATGATGCGAGATGTACACAGCATGGAGCTAATTGTACACAGCACGGAGCGAAATATACACAACATGAAGTTTAATGGTAGAGAAGGTTAAAAAGAAAGCTGCATGCTGCATATATCAGGGACACCTGGAACAATTATGTTAAACAAACAGAGTCAACACATTGAATTGAATGAAGTATAATTACGAATTGTATATGCGTTATGCGTCAAATGTTGAATGAATTGTGATTAGAAAGTTGTTTTTTAATGAACGACATGTGAATGAATTATGATTCGAACTGAGAAAGAATTGTTATAAATTACACTGCTGCCAATAAAAATGAATGAAAAACAAAACAAAACATAATTTTGCTTTAGGTTTTGTGCGTGCGTGTGCATACTTATCCAGTTGTTGATGTTGTCCCTACCCCCCCCCCCCCCCCCCATCACCACCACCTCTCTCTCTCTCTCTCTCTCTCTCTCTCTCTCTCTCTTCTCTCCCCCCCCCCCCAGCCCTTCTGTCGTTCTCTGCTGTGCTCTCTTCCTCTCGACCATTTAATTTGGCACGTGGATTTTCAGTATATGGATGCACGGCTTTCGGCGAGAAGGCCCGAAGTTCTCTGCTTCCCGTCTTTTTTGGACGTGTGTGTTCCAAACTTTCGGTTGCTGAATGGCGTACATGTTTTGATAGTGATATTTTGACCCTGTTAACATGTACGCCAAACGTCGCCCTCTGGGCAGTTGCTGCTGTTTCGCCGTAAACTAAAAGAAATAAGTTAAAAACAACGATAGATTAAATATATACACTACTAAAGTTACAAATGTGTCATGAAAATTTCCATGATAAGAAATGACTACAATCTACATCTCTACCTTGCCTCGCACGTTTTGGCGTAGGGAAGCACGGTGGCCTAATGCTAGAGCTTTGGCTTACGGATCTGAAGGTCACGGGTTCGAGCCCAGGCTGGGGCATTGTGTTTTTACTCCCATTTCCTACTCCTTCGGATGAGAGTATAAACCGAGGTCTAGTCTGTGTCGCATACATTCCATCATAACGGACTTTAAAGATCCTGACGCTCATGTCCTAGACGGGTGAGTGCCGGTAACAAGAACACACCCAGCATGCACCTTCTGGAATCATTTTCCTCGAATACGGGGTATCCACAGTATACAAAGAAGAAGAAGTGACAATGAGTCCCGATAGGGGCTATTTGCACAGTCGAAAACATCAGGTTTCACATTTCAAAAATCGATGAAGAACATTAGATCTAGTACTTACACTTTTCTTCTTCGTTAGTACATAGACATTTAGAAAGGAAAAAGTATCTACATGCCTAAACAATGTCATCTAATTGGTCCATGGTTTGTACTTCCACATGATGCGGACATAAGACTTTCTGCAACCGGAGGTATCGAACACTAGGGCAAAACCACGTGGCTTGGCTGCGAACTCCCTTAGTCATAGACAGAAGGAGATGTTTTCCCCTGTGTTTGTACTTCCATGATTTGGCAGTAAAGAAATACGTGCATCCAATCCTATCCTATAACTCGAAGGTCGTAAGGGCACCACAGATGATCGTATAACCAGTGTACTTCATCTTTCTCTGTCCTCAGCAAACCTCATGGCTTCTCTCAGTGTCAAGCCAGTCCATTCTCGAACGTTGGGGCACCACAGATCGTTTAACCAGGGTACCACGTTGCCACACACTCTATTAAACCATAAACATAAATCATCACAATAACATTAAGGTACATGAACAACAAGATCAAAAGGGGATAAATAACAATTGTTTCTACTCGTGATTTCGCAGAATAAATCCTATCCTATCCTATCCCGTAACTCGAAGGTCGTAAGGGCACCACAGATGATCGTATAATCAGTTTACTTCATCTTTCTCTGTCCTCAGCAACCCTCATGGCTTCGCTCAGTGTCAAGCCAGTCCATTCTCGAATGTTGTCCTCCCACCTTTTTTCTGTCTCCCTCTTCTTCTGCCTCCTTGCACCGTGCCTTGCAGGATGGTCTTTGCAAGGCCTGATGCTCTCAGAACATGGCCACACCATCGGAGTTTCCTTCTCTTCACCACTGTGAGCTTGTCATCAGGTGTCAGGATGGCTAGGATAGGTCTAAGGCATGGAAGAATGGGTGAGTGTGAGTGGTTTTGTGTATTGTGGAATAATTATCTGTGTGTCAAATATGTACGCATGGGTATGTGGCTGGATATCTGTTTATGCATGTGTGCCAGTGGTGATAGATTTGTATATCGGTATGGAAGTTGTGTATGATAGTGTATCAAATGTATTAATATTGTATGTCTGTGTTTTGGATGGTTTTGATGTTGTTATCTCTTTTCTTGCACTGCAAAACAAATATCAATGTCATGCATTTTGACAATTATAAAGAATCTTGAATCTCTTGAATGTTATCCAATGGCTTGTGTGATAGTCTGTCGGACTTCGTCTTTTGGTGATGTCCTGAGTATAGGAAATGCCCAGAAATATTCTGTAGCACCTCATCTCCATGCTTTGTATTCTTCGTTGTAGATCTGCTGTGAGTGTGAGCATATTTGTTATTCAACTTATTGTCTGACATAAGAGCAGAAGCATACGCACGCGGTAAATTTGATTAACAAATCCAAATCCAAATCCAGATTTTGGGAAATCCGCGATAGATGAGTCCTAAATAGTCCAAAAAATGACATTACATTTTTGTGGTCCGTCATTCTGCCGTCATCCAGTGCAAAACTTCCAAGTGGATTAATGTCTAAGAAGCAATATCAAGTTTTACAACTAAACATTGTATTGTAAGGTGATGTATCCATGAGACTTCATAAACGATCACTGAATGAATAACTTCACTTCAAGGTCAAGGATACAGGGCAGTCAGATGTTAGTCAACAAATAATTTTTCCAGAAATTTTAAATATTTTTCAAAGTTGTTAATATTGAACTTATGATTATTTGATGCATGACATATATCAATGAGACACATCCTAAGCACATTAATTTGGTCAACCTCACTTCAAGGTCACTGGTGCTGTCCAAAGTCAGTATAGGTTATTTGACCCCAAACTACGAAAAATATAAAGTTCAAACCTGTTGTATTCAGAGATAATTGAATGGTCTTTTATATAAGTTCCGTTTTTGTGCTGATCTTGAAGGTCAAGGTCATTTTAAGCTTTGCAAAACATACACACAAATAGGTAATCGTACAGTGAAATGGCTCTATTTAATCCATAGTATGCAACAACATTGCGTCATTTGATCATACATGAGCATGAGAGATCACGTGAAGGTCAAGGTCATCCCAAAATCAAGGTCACTGATGGTCAAGGTCATCCCAAGGATTCTTTTTTTTCAGGTGTGGGGGGGGGGGGGGTGACGAGCATAATGCAAAGAGCTAAGAACGATCAAAGTCGGTATTACTTTGCATTTTAATGCCAATGTTTCATTTTATGTTTCTTGTCTTGTATGTAGGCATTTTCATGTTAAATATTGCAAGTTCCATAAGGAGCATATGGGCTTTGCCCTTCAATTTTATTTTATTCACAATGAAAGCCACACACACACACACATTGGAGAATGGCAATTGCCAAAGATGCAAGATTCTACTAGAGGTAATCTGAATCCGGGATTTCCATAGGGTTCATAAATTCACATACACACACAACACCTATCCTATCCCGTAACTCGAAAGTCATTGAGCCACCACCGATGATGGTTTAACCAGCGTACTCCCATCCATTTTTTTTCTGTCCTCGTGGCTTCGCTCAGAGTCAAGCAGTTCATTCTTGATTGTTGTCTTCACACCTCGTCTTCTGTTTCCCTCTTCTTCTGTTTCCTTGCATCGTGTCTTGCAGGATGGTCTTTGCAAGGTCTGATGCTCTGGAGATGTGGCCATACATGTACCATCGGAGTTTACGTTTTTTCACCACTTTGAGCAAATCATCGTGTTGTCCAATGGCTTGTGTGTTGGTATGTGGGACTTCGTCGCTAGTGATGTGCTGGGTATAGGAAATGCCCAGAAGTCTTTTGTAGCACACACAACGCACACTCATAGAAATGGGTGTGTAGTATAAATTTAAGACGATGTGAAATATAGCCCTAAATATAATATAGTCATTCCTGAAATGAGTCGCTGACTGTTCACGCAACCTGTTAATTCAGCAACAAGGCTGGAGTCGTATGAAGTTTTCCAACTGTAGTTTGCATACATCAACAACTGCATCACACATCGCTCAATCGCTTTTCACTTTTTCTCCTTTTCCAAACACAGTGCATCACCTATATAGTTTTTTCTATAATCTAAAGAGCGTTCGAACATTCAAGCGTGACGCAATTACAACCAATCAGGGTAAAATTCGTAATCACTGTCTTACGTCATACAACTTTCTTTAGGGTCCAAGAACCTCTCAGCTATTAGTAGCTATTAGTAAATATGTCGTTTTGTTTTGTGTTGTTGGTTGGATTTTATCGATAAGACCGAATTTAGTGATTTGATTGAGGAAAGAGAACGTATTTTTAATACATCAATTGTAAAGAAGACTTTTCAAGAGGTTTCATGTGAAAGTTTGTTTGAGTATTTAAGAGTAACAGGTCTATTATTTTAAGATTTGAACCACGTTATAACATTTTAAGATAACGTTTCTCTGGTCCTGATTTGGCTCGGAAGAGTCCGCTGGACCTAAAGCAATAACCATGTAATGTAATGTAATGACTCCCGTCTCTCGGCCACGACCTTGAGAATACGGCCCAACCCGAGCTGTTATTTTTATTTATCCCTCAAAAAAGGGACATACAAATATTTGCCCTGCAATGCGCGGTTGGTAGTATCGGGTTGCCGGCTACTAGTGCGACGACACTTAGCTGCAAAGCTGCTGCCACCGACTTGCATAAAATGCCTGCCGACAATGTAGTCCCGCTCAACACCAAAAGCAGAAGGCGGATGGTCAGCCGGGGAGAACAAATATGTCGCCTTGTCCTGCATAACCCAATGGCAACCCCAAAGGATTTTGCACAACAGGAGCCACCCAAAGCTAGTCTAACCAAGAAATTCAAGGTAGACAATTTCTCTCCCAAGCCTCAACCAGTCGCCTCCCTTTCCGCTACACTACAAGTTTTCTTATAGACTAAATGTTTTTGCAATCACTTTCAGCATGTTGTACAGCACTTTCAATAAAATGTTTAGGTTATAAAATTTAAAATAATTGTGTTAAAAAAAGGAATAACATTTTTGAAGCAGATTTGCTTGTGACTGAGAAATCACAATGTAATTGTTTATTAAAAATGTAGGCCTACTCCATGTTTCCTTTGGTTGCGCTGTCACCTTTAGAAATACTTTTATAACGATTCTCTTTAAAAAAAAGTAAAAAATCAATGGTTAAAGACTTTTCTTTAATAAAGATTTTGTCTCATTTCTTCAGTGAGGAATAAAATCTAAACTAGCTCTTGCTTCTTGTCGTAGCTGTCTCAACGTTTACGCCAATGTTGACTACTTTTTCAAAAAAATATTTTTAGATTACTTATTTCCTCCTGTTTTTTTGTGTTTTTTTAGTACACAAAACTCTATGCTGATCTGAGGTTTCAGTAGCACTTCCACGTTCTTGTATAGAAGTAAGTTATATTAATATTAATAATAATAGTAATAATAGTAATAATAATAATAATAATAATAATAATAATAATAATAATAATAATAATAATAATAATAATAATAATAATAATGTTCGCCATTTGTAAGGCGCCTTAGCCTAAGGATCAAGGCGCTAGCCGATACAGGATCTAACTCAAACCGCCCGAGAAGCCCGCAGCCTTTGGGCGCATGGTCTGACGCCCGGACAACTGAGCACAATCCTGGGCAGCCAGGGATGGGGGAGAAGGACCAAGTGCATGCTGGGTGTGTTCTTGTTACCGGCACTCACCCGTCTAGGACATTGTCATGAACTGGCTAGTTTTAACTCTGCCTATTGACTATTCAGCCTTGTGTAGTCGTTGTAACAGTAGAGAGTCAGTATATTACCCAGCAGCAATTAAAGTACACACTGCGAGCCAGACCCTCACAGAGCAGTGACTCAGCACTGTGGGCGAGGGTCGTAAACATTTTAACCAATCAACAGCAGGCAAAGCAGGTAGAGCAGTTCTGATGTGTCAAAACCTAAGACAGTTTGAATCAGTCGTGTGTGAGACGAGGAAGAGTCAACATCTAAATAGCTAGTAGAGAAATCTCTCCACACATAGACCAGGAAGCAGGACTTAGGAATCTTAGAATTCTCTTGAGTCGCCAACGGGCCTGAACTTGTCAGACAGGTAAATGAACACCCTTCTGTTTCATCGTGATATATTTGTATTATTGTTGAAATTATGTTTGTGGAATTTGCTATGCATAAATGTGAATTGTTAATCCGAATTTGCGTGACCATGTGGAAAAGCCAAACACGTGGCGAAACACGACCGGTTGCGCCGCCATGTTGTATTCCTGACGGAACCACTGTTGTTTAACGTATATGTATGTTTGCAGACCAGTGACTGTACCACTGAATGTTTATAATATTATTAATTCTGTATGTGTATAGTTAGACACGATTTGATATTTATGTATGTATAGGAATTTAGAGTGAGATTCCAGTGGACCCCGGAAGTAGCAGAATGTTCGTCGCTTATGTATAGAGATGTGGAGCTATCACTGAGGGCTACTTTGGCTTTCAGTGAGACGCTCTGCACAAACCGATTATTCAGGGTTGTGCAGAATTTCGTCTCTTATATTACAGACGAGCAGGCGAGCTATCCCGTGCGCACAACTCCACAGAAACGACGAGTTGTCTGAGTAACCTCTACCGCACAGGTCAGAGAGAGTTACCCTGGATCACACCCTGTCAGACCCCACAGCGTGGCAAGGGAACCCAACTACACAACGACACAGGTGGACCTGAAGCTACCTCACAGAAGGACTTCGCACGCCCCATCTAGCAGTTAAGTGAACACACCAAAGTGCACTTAAACTGATCGAAACGGACCACAGTAGTCCAACTCTTCAGAAACTGTAAAACGGACCACAGTAGTCCAAATCTACATGCAATATAATAGCAAGTGCCCGAGGAAGAAAAAACAGCTGCCTAGACTATCAGCGATCGAACTATTAGCATTGAAAGAGACTTTTTAAGTTAGATTAGTACTTAGAGAATCTTGTATAGAGTAGAAGAAATAAATGTGTGATTTTAACTGTTATCAAGTGGCTGGACTACATATGATTCATAGCCGTGTGAAAGCTAGTGTGACAGTAATCTTTTACCATTTTTCTATCTATTTCTGTACCCCAACCTTAACACAGAACGAGCTAAACAAATAAATTTATTAAAGTAATTCATAGGGTGACTTACTAGCAGTTCCCACCGAATAAACGTGAGGGTCCATAATTCCATTGTGCAGAGCCCATAAACCCCACGTGACACTTTAATTGGCGAGCCTAGCTAGGATCTGTGTATAATAGGAATTGGGTATAACCGGATCTAAGTACAATAAAATTAGATAACAGTAGAAGTAGAATAACTTAGAATACTTGTAACAAGGACTGATCAGTTTTGGTGCACTATTCTTTAGTTAAAAACTTTTTTGCTTCAAATATTTTTGTGCCTGTATGTTGCATTGTTCTTTTGCAGGTTTTGCTTAAATAACTGTTGTATGCCATTTGACTCTTGTTTTATTCTATTATTGATTACGAATTTGATTGTCTTTGCATTGTTTTTATTGAATTGCAATATTGCTAGTGTTTTGGTATTCCACGTGATTCAGAGGTTGTTCATAGACACGTTTGACAATGTCGGACCCAGTGGCCTTGAGATTGCGTTTCAAGGAACTAGGAGAAGCTTTACACTTAGCAGGGGGGAGACCTAATTGCGTATATCAATGCAGAGGTAGAGAAACAGGAGGCTAAGGCAGAGAGAGCAGCAGAGAGAGAGGCAAAGAAATTGGAAGCAGAGAGAGAGGCAAAGAAATTGGAAGCAGAGCAAAAGAAAGCAGAACTAGAAGCAGCAAGAGAGACAAAGAAATTAGAACTAGAAGCAGAGCAGAAGAAACTAGAATTAGAAGTAGAACAGAAGAAGGCAGCATTAGCAGCAGAGAGAGAAGCAGAAGTTAGGAAATGGGAGTATGAGAGGGCAGAAAAGGAAAAAGACAGACAGCATGAGTTAGAATTGAAAAGATTGGAATCAGGAGCGTCAAGTTCTTCCTCAACCCCTCCCCACTCAGATCAGCTAGAGGTAGCATCCAACCCTGTACAAGGAATGTCATTTCCACTGGGAACATTCAATGAGAGAGAAGAAGGTCTAGATCTCTATCTGACTAGGTTTGAGCGTCTAGCAACAGAGTACAAACTAGATCCCACTCATTGGTCTTTCAAGCTTAGTCAAGGGCTTAGAGGAAAGGCGTATGACATCTACAGTAAGCTACCGACTGACAGAGTGACTGACTATCACAAAGTAAAAGAGGCACTCCTAACGGGATTCGAACTAACAGGAGAATGCTACCGGCAAAAGTTCCGCACCAATCGGAGGGTGAAAGGAGAGAGCTATGCGCAGTTCGCGGATCGGTTGTCCACAATGCTGGATAAGTGGATTAGCCAGTCAGGCACGGCTAAGACGTATGATGGACTGACAGAACTGTTAGTATGGGAACAGCTACGGGAAACCATGACCCCCGAGCTGAGGACATTCTCAGTAGAACAGGGCGCGGAAAGACTGGAAGATCTGGTCAAGGTCGCAGATAGGTACGTGGCCGCCCACGGAGAAGCCAAGAGCTTCAGGCGAGACCTAAAGCCTAACGGGAAAGAGGCACAGAAACGAAGCCCTAACCGGGAAGAGCGCACCGCGAATAAGCCGAATAACCCCAGACCTGGGCAAAATAAAGGACCCAACACGGAATTCGGGAAAAGAGGTCCTGCAGAACAAAGACGGTATTGTTCGTTCTGCAACAGAAACAATCACTCCACCGCAGAATGTTTCAAGTTGGCCGCACAACGTAGGGAAGAGCGCGAAAGCCGGCCAGCGCACAGAGTTCTAACTCAAAGTAGCGGTAACAAGCCACACCCTATCGGAGATCACCCATCGGTGACAGACACGGTCAAGGTCAACGGTAAAGAAGCGAACTGTCTGTATGACACAGGTCTATCATACGACGCGATAGTTAGCGAATCTCTTGTATCGCGCGCGGACTTGACAGACAAGACAGTCGACTTACAAGGAGCAGACTTGACGAAACCGACGACTACTTGCCCAATAGCATGGATAGAAGTAGAGAGTAGGTACGTCACAGGACGAATCCAAGCAGCTGTTTTACAGAAACCCCTGTATGATCTAGTGCTAGGTTGTAGGTATGTGTTCTTAGGCACGCCCCCCAAAACTGTAGAGATAGCTGCAGTGCAAACCAGGGCCCAAGCTAAAACCCAACCACCCCAGCCCGAGTTCGCTCCGAATCCAGGACTCGAAGAGATCAAAACAGCACAGAAAGAAGACACCTCGATAGCGAAGTGCTTCCAGAAGCTACCCAAGGCGCACACACCCCCGCACAAGGGAGACTTCTACATGGAAGAGGGAGTTCTACATCGACAAGGAGATGGAGATCACACCCAACTAGTACTACCAGCCACCCTTCGAGCCCAAGTACTAGAACTAGGCTACAGCATGCCACTCAGCGGACACATGGGAATTGGAGCCACAGTGCAGAGAATCAGCGCACACTACTATTGGCCAGGAATCACGGAGGATGTCAAGCGCTACGTGAAATCTTGCCACCAATGTCAACGATATTCCCCGCGACATCACACCGTACCAGTTACCTTAGGACCATCAGTAGTAGTCGGCGTGCCATTCCAGCAAGTCTCAGTAGACATAGTAGGACCACTGCCCATGACCAAGAAGCGGAACAGATTTCTACTCACACTCGTCGACGCATGTACGATGTGGTGCGAAGCAGTCCCGTTGCCAGCGATCGACACCAAGAAGATTGCAGATGCATTCATCGCCATCTTTACCAGAGTCGGATTCCCGGACAGCATTAGAACGGACAACGGATCTCAGTTCACCGGCCGCCTGATGCAAGACGTGTTCGAGTTGATACAAGTTCATCACATTCGCACACCACCATACCACCCCGCCAGCAACGGACAAGTAGAAAGACTGAATGGAACCCTTCTCACCATACTCAGGAAAGTCGCCGACGACAATCCAGAAGCGTGGGACACCTACGTGAATGCGGCACTGTTCGCATACAGAGAAACGCCCCATGCAGCCACAGGTTACACCCCGTCAACATTGCTATTCGGCAGACCTCTAGCAGGACCGCTAGAAGCCCTACGCAGAAGTTGGACGGAAGCCAAGATAGACGACACACCAAGAGGTGCCACCAAGTACGTCGCAGACCTGCAGGAAACCCTCAAAGCAACGTGGAAGAAAGCTGGTGAAGCACTGAAGAAGGCAAGAGCCCGTCAGGCGAAGTACTACAACCGCCACGCGAAGGACAGAGAACTGCAAGTCGGCGATCAAGTGCTACTCTTACTTCCAAGTGGAACCAACAAGCTGGACATCGCTTGGAGAGGACCGTACCGGGTGACTGCCAAGAAATCCAAGACAGTCTACCAAGTAGAGGTGAACGGGAGAGCCCGATACCACCACATCAATCTCCTCAAGAAATACACGGACCGACCAGCGACCCCCAGCACTCACAACTTGTTAGCCATCGCCATCGCGGAAGAAGGAGAAAGCATGGAGACCAATGCAGTAGAGTATCCCCTGCACTCCAAAGAAACCTACAAAGACGTGATACTCAACGGAGACCTAGCCGCTAAACAGCAACAGCAAGTACGACAGGTCATTCGCCAACATCAGACTGTGCTCACAGACCGACCAGGGAGGACAGACCTCGTCGAAGTAACCTTAACGGTGACCGACCCAACACCCGTCCGCCAGAAGCTCTACCCGATGCCACTGTCTCAGCAGCGAGCCATCAAGGAAGAGATAGACACCTTACTGGCAGCCGGAATCATCTCAGAGTCTACTTCACCCTACAGCGCAGGCACGGTATTGTTGCGAAAACCCAACGGAGAGCATCGACTGTGCATCGACTTCAGACTGCTGAATGCCGTAACGCAGTTCCAGCCAGAGCCACTCCCGGACCAGACCGACCTATTTGCCAAGCTACAGCGAGCAAAGTACTTCTCACGCATCGACCTCAGCAAAGGATACTACCAGATACCAGTGCAACCGCAAGTCCGAAAGTACCTAGCGTTCAGCACTATGGAAGGACACTTCGAGTTCAATGTACTTCCATTCGGACTCCACAACGCACCCAGCATCTTCAGCGCCATGATGCGAAAACTCCTGGCACCCCTGAGCAGCGAGCACCTACACTCGTTTATGGACGACATCCTCATCGCAACACCTACGTGGGAGGAACATGTCACGCTCCTACAACAACTACTCGCCCGCCTCAGAGACACGGGATTGACGGCAAGACCCACCAAATGCCAGATTGGATTCACGGAATTAGAATTCCTGGGACACACCATAAGTCAAGGAAGCCTGCGACCGGTAGAGAAGACAGTGAAACGCCTACTCGACGCTCCTAGGCCCAAGACCAAAAAGGAAGTACAGTCGTTTCTAGGACTCTGCGGCTTCTACCAGAAGTTCATCCCCAACTACAACAGCATCGCCGTACCTCTGACAAATGGAACCCGGAAAATCGCCCCGGACAAAGTAGTTTGGACAGCGGAATGTGAGACAGCATTCCAAACACTCAAGGACAGAATGACATCGGCGCCAGTACTCCACCTACCCGATTTGACTCAGCCATTCGTTCTTCGCACCGACGCAAGCGACTTAGGCCTCGGAGCAGTACTGCTACAGCGCGACCCCAAGAATGCAGAGACGCTATTCCCTGTCGCCTACGCCAGCAGAAAACTGAGACCCGCCGAGACCCACTACGCCACGTCGGAGAAAGAATGTCTTGGACTAGTCTGGGCCATACAGAAGTTTCAACTCTACCTGTATGGGACCCACTTCACAGTTCAGGTGGACCACCAACCACTATCGTTCCTGGCAGCCTCCAAATCCTTGAACTCTCGCCTGATGAGATGGGCACTCACCCTTCAGGCATACTCATTCCAAATCGAGTACATCCCCGGCAAAGAGAACCACGGAGCCGACTACCTCAGTCGCCATCTCGTGGAGGACACAGCAGCTGTCGCCCACCCAACACAACTAAGGGCCACAGCACCAGAATTCGTCCCCGCCCAGTAATACCCTGTCACTAGTGTCCATAGCTACCTGGCATAGCATTGCAGCTCAGGTAGAGCAACTTAAGTAGTTTGTAAATAGGACCCTAGGATAGTGCAGCGTTAAACTAGGCTCTGTAGTAGAAAAAGGTCGAATCCAGTAGTCATCGCCTTTTTTCAGTTGAGGGAGCCTGTCATGAACTGGCTAGTTTTAACTCTGCCTATTGACTTTTCAGCCTTGTGTAGTCGTTGTAACAGTAGAGAGTCAGTATATTACCCAGCAGCAATTAAAGTACACACTGCGAGCCAGACCCTCACAGAGCAGTGACTCAGCACTGTGGGCGAGGGTCGTAAACATTTTAACCAAGCAACAGCAGGCAAAGCGGGTAGAGCAGTTCTGATGTGTCAAAACCTAAGACAGTTTGAATCAGTCGTGTGTGAGACGAGGAAGAGTCAACATCTAAATAGCTAGTAGAGAAATCTCTCCACACATAGACCAGGAAGCAGGACTTAGGAATCTTAGAATTCTCTTGAGTCGCCAACGGGCCTGAACTTGTCAGACAGGTAAATGAACACCCTTCTGTTTCATCGTGATATATTTGTATTATTGTTGAAATTATGTTTGTGGAATTTGCTATGCATAAATGTGAATTGTTAATCCGAATTTGCGTGACCATGTGGAAAAGCCGAACACGTGGCGAAACACGACCGGTTGCGCCGCCATGTTGTATTCCTGACGGAACCACTGTTGTTTAACGTATATGTATGTTTGCAGACCAGTGACTGTACCACTGAATGTTTATAATATTATTAATTCTGTATGTGTATAGTTAGACACGATTTGATATTTATGTATGTATAGGAATTTAGAGTGAGATTCCAGTGGACCCCGGAAGTAGCAGAATGTTCGTCGCTTATGTATAGAGATGTGGAGCTATCACTGAGGGCTACTTTGGCTTTCAGTGAGACGCTCTGCACAAACCGATTATTCAGGGTTGTGCAGAATTTCGTCTCTTATATTACAGACGAGCAGGCGAGCTATCCCGTGCGCACAACTCCACAGAAACGACGAGTTGTCTGCGTAACCTCTACCGCACAGGTCGGAGAGAGTTACCCTGGATCACACCCTGTCAGACCCCACAGCGTGGCAAGGGAACCCAACTACACAACGACACAGGTGGACCTGAAGCTACCTCACAGAAGGACTTCGCACGCCCCATCTAGCAGTTAAGTGAACACACCAAAGTGCACTTAAACTGATCGAAACGGACCACAGTAGTCCAACTCTTCAGAAACTGTAAAACGGACCACAGTAGTCCAAATCTACATGCAATATAATAGCAAGTGCCCGAGGAAGAAAAAACAGCTGCCTAGACTATCAGCGATCGAACTATTAGCATTGAAAGAGACTTTTTAAGTTAGATTAGTACTTAGAGAATCTTGTATAGAGTAGAAGAAATAAATGTGTGATTTTAACTGTTATCAAGTGGCTGGACTACATATGATTCATAGCCGTGTGAAAGCTAGTGTGACAGTAATCTTTTACCATTTTTCTATCTATTTCTGTACCCCAACCTTAACGCAGAACGAGCTAAACAAATAAATTTATTAAAGTAATTCATAGGGTGACTTACTAGCAGTTCCCACCGAATAAACGTGAGGGTCCATAATTCCATTGTGCAGAGCCCATAAACCCCACGTGACAGACATGAGCGTCAGTATCTGTAAAGTCCGTTATGATAGAATGTATGCGACATACAGACTAGACCTCGGTTTATACTCTCATCCGAAGGAGTAGGAAAACAGGAGTAAAGTGTCTTTCCCAGGGACACAACACAATGGCCCGGCCAGGGCTCGAACCCGGGACCTTCAGATCCGCAAGCCGAAGCACTACCATTAGACCACAGTGCCTCCCTAAGTTGAGCTACCATGCTCTTGTGAAATTATAAATGCTGATGTATTTTATCTTTTTCTACTTCACTCAATTCTTCTTCACACCTGTCTTTATTACTTTCTTGCCTTTACATTTGAACAGCTGATGTAGCTTGTAAAAGATTAGTTTCCTGAGATTCTGTGAGCACAGCCTCATATCTTGAAGAATAAGAAGACATGTTATCAGCACCACCGGTTAAAAAAGGCAAGAGCACAAAATATTACGTCTGATCGGTACGAATGTAGGTATTTACTTTGGAATGTGTAGCCGTTGTTATTTAGAATGATGCGGCACTAGCATCGCTAGGTATAATTGCTAGGTATAGTCTTCTCTTCTCTATCACGTCGCCTGCTACAACGTTTATTGTGTGGACGCGTAAATTATATACCATATAAATGTGTATTCCTTGTGTGTGCATGTGTTGATGAGTGTGTGTTGTGTATGTGTGTGTTGTGTGTGTACGTGTTTATTACAACTTCAAATATTTATATCTTGATGCTAAAAACAAGCAACGACTTTCACCTCTTATTTTACTCCACTTTTTTCTACCTTCCAAACAGAAGAGTATGTTCCATGTGGGCATTACCCATAGAACAAACCGAAAGTAGGCCTAATTAATGCTACATCATTGCAGTAAGTTTCTAACTTATTTTAAGGTTTAAGAAGGTGTTACATTACATGACTATTGCTTTAGGTCCAGCGGACTCTTCCGAGCCAAATCAGGACCGGACATCCCCCGATCTGCATAAAAGATCTGCTGAAACAACCCTAGTGGTAAAACTGAATGCTCTCCACCAGCCAGTCACTTTACAATAAAGACATCCCACACAGGGGACGCTGAGGCTATACTCTAATTTATCGAACCCCCGTTTACAAAAATAAAATAGAATACAAACATCATTATAAATTATTAACAAAACACATACATATAAAATGCCTACATTGCTAAATAATAACATCATGGGAAGCCCTAGTAACCACCATGCAGAAAACTTCCAATATTCCCAAGCTGATCCAACAGACCTCACGCACAAATAAAGAGTCTTGTCCCGGAAGAGTTTTCAAGAAAAAAGGTAGGTGACTGGTCTAGCGAAGAAGATGATAGTATAGTAGATTGATAGAACAGAGCAGGAATGAGAAAGAACAAATAAGAAAGACAGCGACAGTGGGAATTTGAAGCACTACATTTCCAGAAAGTGGAGATACTATTTATACTGAAACCCCCGGCACCACCACGGAGGATAAGAAGGTGCTAGGGTAAGGTAGGGTTGATTATTAGAAATAATAAATATAACAGTTAAATTCCACTATTTCGTTTTTCTCTGTTTATTATTAAGAAGGTGCACTAAAAAGGCACTTTTAGCAATAAACTATTATGTGTCCTTATGGGTTAGCACTAACAGCTAAATTTTCATTCTCTACTTTAATATTTGTGAATTAGACAAAATTAATCTAAGTTGATTGGTAGCGAGGACACATTGCAAACTATTTTGTTTTAAAACTTGCAGATTTTGAAATAAAACAGAAATCTCTTTTAACAGTCAATGTGAATCACATAAAACAAGTAGGCGGCCAGATACAGTGTATTTCACTTATTAGGCAATCCGGATGCAACAACAAAAAATATTTCTTATCTCCATTTCAACTAAAATAAAAAGTTAGAAGGCCGGTCTCAAATACAAATACAGCCAGATACAGCAAAAACGATAATCAAGTTATTAGTTTTGAAATCTAAGGCAAGAATATATTAGTTATTAACATTAATTTCAAACAAAAATGAAATGCAACAACAGACACTTTTAAGAAGAAACAACGTGAACCACTGCAACCGGAAGTAAGCTTCGATAACAGTTGCCCCGGAACAGCAAGCGTGGAACTTATGGACCTTGACCTCAATGACAGCCGTCCAGTGTTATAGGGTCCATGGTGAAACAGCTCCCTCAAGTCAGATGCTCCTTCCAGGTCTGAGTGTGGACTAGCAGGTCGTTCCAGTAACATACGGCGTGTAAACTCTCCCCTCTCTCTCTTGAACTCTTCATAATTCTCTCCCTTCCCCCTCCCTTTCTGTTGCCTCTCTCTCTACCTCTCTCTCACTCACTCTCCCTCTGTCACTCGCTCTTTCGCTCTCTCTTCCTCTCTTCTGTATCTATACTCTCTTATGTGTATTATGTTAAAAATATATTTTAAAAATACGCTATGATGCATAAATGTTTGTTTTTTTTATATTGTTTTCATCATCGTATGACATAAATCATCTCTTGTCTTGCCTAAATGGTTGTTCTTGATACAAAAAAATGCTTAGGGTGATTAAACAGATTTTAAAAGAATAAAAGTGAAACATGCAAACAAACAAAAAAGTAAGATACGGCGTTGTCCAAACTCTTGAGCATCTTCCTCATTCCTCTCTTCACAGTAGCACTCCTATTGCCCATGCTAAAGGTCATCCTCAGGCACTTATACGTCCCATCAGGAGTTATAAAAGCAGTATTTGGTATTTCCTGTTGACGCACGGGAACTTGCCAATAATCTTTGCTGAGGTCAATCTTTGAGAAAAATTTGCTCCCCGATAATTAATTGAATGAACCGGTCTGCTGCAGTAGGCATCGGTTCAGGGTCGAAGCATTCTGTAGTCGATGCTTACCCGTCCTTCTTTAAAACCACGAAAGATGACTTTTAAGAGGAACTGGACTCCCTGATGATTTCCATCTTCAGCATCTCATCGGTGTTTTTCTTCAAGGATTTGCGGGCCTTGAAAGGGTTTCGGAAGGATAAGGATCGAACGGGAATGTCTGAAGTAAGATGGACTTCATGTTCAACCAAAGTCGTAGAGCCTGGGACATCACTGAAATTATAGGGAAACTCGCCCATTAGGTCCTTGAGCTCCAGTTTTCTGACCCTCCGACAGGCTTTGTCCTAGCTTTACGTCATCGATCCCTTCTTTGCCATGGAAGTCCCACTTTTCTGTCTGTTTGAACTTCTTCCATCACACCTTGGGGTCATGAGCAATCTTGCCACTGTAGATTGTTCAAACCTATAAAGGGAAAAGTGAAAGCCACAGTTGAAAACCTGTCTTTCCTTTATAGGCAAGACAGATTCACTGCGGCAACAGTACCCCCGTTGGAGTGCCGGGGGTTTTCAGTATAAATAGTATCCCCACTTTATGGAAATTTAGTGCTTTAAATTCCCACTGTCGCTGTCTTCCTCATTTACTCTTTCCCATTCCTGCTCTGTCCTTCACTCTGCTATACTATCTTCTTCTTCGCTAGATCAATGACCTACCTTTTTTCTTGAAAACTCTTCCTGGACAAGACTCCTTGTTTGTGTATGAGGTCTGTTGGATCAGCTTGGGAGTGTTGGACGCTTTCTGCCGGGTGGTCACTAGGGCTTCCTATGATTGTACTATTTAGCACTATAGGCATTTTATATGTATGTGTTTTGTTGATGATTTATAATGATGTTTGTATTCTATTTTGTTTTTGTAACCGGGGGTTCGCGTAGTTGAGGTCAACCCTCAGCCGTCCCCCGCGTGGGATGTCTTTATTGTAAAGTGACTGGCCGGTGGAGGGCATTCAATTTTCCCACTGGGGTTGTTTCAGCAGATCTTTTATGCGGATCGGGGGTTGTCCGGTCCTGATTTGGCTCGGAAGAGTCCGCTGGACCTAAAGCAACAATAAATCAATCAATCAATCAATTCTTCCATCTAATCGCAGATTCCGCTGTGCACTAACGCGTACACAGCACTACAAAAACACCTTCATCCCTACTGCCATATCAATGCTAAATGAGGCCAATGCCAGACCCTCAAACAAAAGACTGTCTTGATGTAGGAGTCTCCCAACTATCTCGCTGAGTGTATGTGCATGTTTGTATGACGATGCGCATGGCGGGCGTGGGTCGTCCTTGAACAGTGCAGTTCAACTTAACCTCTTCTCCTAGACTAGCAGTGGACGTGTGGGACTGACCGTTGGCTGTGAAATTGGTGATCACAGATGTGTCTGCAACAGTTTATAGCACAATGTTGAGGTTGCAGATCATCTTGGACTGTATGTGTGTACATTCCTGGGTAACACGGTGTAACATTATTTGTTTACGTGTGAGCTTTACACAAACACATTTTGAAGGTTAGGGATTGGAGATGGCTTGTGTTTGATTTTATTGGAAGGGTGGGGGACCAATTGTTACTATACGGTTAGTGGCGTAGTATAGTCCATTTCATGATGAAAGACCGTAATTTTACGGAAACACGGCAAAAATCAAATGTGGAATGAAATTGTTTACTTAATTATTGAGGGGATGAATGAGTCTAAATTCAGGATTCTTAGTGTTGGGCTAGGGGCGGTGACTCAGTGGTCCGTGGCTTTACGTAGCGTACAAGCTTGCAGTAAAATGCGTCTTTGGGCAACGAAGGTTTAAATCCGATTGTAGACTGCTTTGATCTACATGTTTTGTTTGTCGTGGTTAGCATCATGAGGATCTGTTTAATTTTATATAAACGCGCTACTATTATGACAATGCTTCAGCGTCTGCTTCTCGTCCGGGATATTTGTTGTACAATTGTGTCAACAGGGTTGTTGTGGTTTTTTTTTTTTTAAATAACTTACAATACACAAATATTGTGAAGTCGGCATTCCCTGTGTAATGCTGAGAAGTCGATGTTTTCCAAACAGTGACGCACGTGCAGATTGTGCCATGGTGATTTCTGGATATCTTCAAGGTCACACTGTCGTTTATCCCTGTGACCTCTTGTCCTTGAACGGTGCAGTTTAATGTCAACATGGTCACCTGTGGATGCCCCCCAGCAACGGCACAAGTTAAGGTTAAGGTTTCTCCTTCGTAGATTGGGTCTTTCTTCCCTAAGATCATAGGCGGACTTCTAGGGGGATCTGACAACAAAGAGGAACAGATTGTTTGAACTTGAACAAGAAATGATTAGTGCATTACAGTACTCCTCTTTTAACGTCACTACCGTTTAAGGTCACAAGGCGGTTAAGATCAATCAGGTTGTTGGTCCCGGCCAAACACCTTCTTTGTACCATTTAGAATTCCTCGCTTAGCGTCACCTCGCATCAGGGAAAACCTCGGATAACGTCAAACCCCGTTTTGGCTCCCAAATGGAGGAGACTACTGTTTAAGAGAAATTGATGTCACAGATGAGGTCATTTATGAGGTAACTTCCTGTTTTGAGATGGAATTCCATCCCAGAACACCTGTCACGTCCAGCCAGCATCCGCGTTATGCGACACTCTGCAATACACACGGGAACCACTTTGACAGAGTGCGACCCATGGGCGGTGTAGACAGGTGTAACTGTGATCTGCCGTGTCCCCTCCTAGCGGGACGTATTGCCACAGTGGACCTTACCCTGAATTGACTTCATTCACTAGCGATAAAGCATGTGCCGTGGCCTAGACAAAATGAACAATTCGTTAAACTTGTGTAAGGTTTTCTGCAAATACACCCAGTAACTGTCTTGGTGCATACTTTTTATTTTTTATTCTCATTTGCGTGCGTGCTCGTCAATGTGTTTGTGTGTGTGTGTATGTGTATGCATACTTGCATCCGTTCGTTTGAGTGTTTGAGTGTGTGCTTATGCATCATACACATGCACACAAATACATATACAGTAATGCATACATGCAAACGCGCGCACCAACGTGCACACATGTACACACACACACGCACACACACACACACACACTGTCACACGACAAAAAAAGTTAGCACCTCGTATAAGATCAAGTTTTTTAGTGGTAGTTGATCTTATCAGAGGACTGTTTAGGGTGCCCCTCGGATAAGATCAAACAAAAATTTGGTCCCGTGGGGGGGTCACCTTAAGCGAGGAGTACTGTAAATGGTTTTTCTTTTACAGCGCACTTGTCAGCTCTATAAACTGCTGAAGGTTCAGGTGTTGCAAGCACAAGTGGCCAGAAACGCAACAGCATTTGTAAACGGAGGTTCGATAAATTAGAGTATATCCTTAGCGTCCCCTGCGTGGGATGTCTTTATTGTAAAGTGACCGGCTGGTGGAATGTCTTCAGTGTTACCACTAGGGCTGTTTCGGCAGATCTTTTATGCGGATCAGGGGTAAGTCCTCTTTCAGCGAAGTTGTGGTCTTGATTTTGTGGTCCTGATTCGGCTCTCTGCAGTCCGCTGGACCCTGTAAGCAATGAATAACTAGCTAGCTAAGCTACTGCATGATACTCATTGCCCAATCGCAAGTACCACAGCTATGCATCTACTTGAAATAAACAAGATAGATAACGGTGTGCACAGAAAAGAGAGGCGTATCCGGATCTCTTTTCTCAGGGGCAGATTTGTGCTCAGCTTTTCTCTCTCGCTGCATTAATTTTCAGTTACTATTGTAATAAGCTTTTTGTTTGGAAACAGTCTAACAGGTGCATTCACTACGCTAAGATGCACGCGAGCATAGTCAATCCAGTGTTGTCAACCTTGATCATTGGATTTAACGTTTCAATTTACGCTTACAATATAAATCCAGAGCGATGATTTCGGAGGCTTGAATATCGCTGAAATACTGGTTGGAGGCCAAACACGTTATGACGTCACCATTTTGATGTACGGACGGCTTGAAGACGCACACACTGCCCGTGACGTTATGACACGGACCATGACGCCACACAATGACCACACCAGGGCTGAACTTTCTCGGCATACAGGTCAAGGTCAGGGGAGAAGGCTCAAATGGATCACGGTCATATGAAGGTGGGCTTTTTATGGTCACAGATTCTGGTCCATCTGACAGAATACAAAATTCGACAAGCAGATTAATGAAATAAATTCTTCAGAACGCAAACGCATTACAATAAAATGTACCGTAGAGTCGCAAACAGAAGCTTGTAAGTTTGGGCATTTACTGATCCATCACTCAAAAATAGAAATAACTACTAAACTACTGGTTAGCAGATCATCCATCGTCTATGTTCTATATAATGTTATTTTTTTCCGTTTGTGTCATTATTTTTAATCCCATGCATCAAACTGAGTTCGCGGTGGAATATGTATGACACACCTTGGCAACGCTTGACGTGAGAACTTGCACAGGGATGAGCACTAGTCTATGCCAAACGACCAAACTCTTTTACTATACAGTACTCACAAGCAACTCTTACTGTGTACACAGTGTTGCGATACACTCTCCCTCCCCAAACGGATTGACAGCGAAACTCTTTCCCATCCAGCCCTGGCGTCAGATTTAAAGTCAGTCTCGTGACCACGTTATTAGAACTGACGTCATCAACAGCGTGATTGACGTCGCAGAAACCCCAGCCTACGTCAGCAGGAGGTGTCCCTAGATTGTAGACGGAGCACGTGCAGGTCACGTTATCGCCAACCCGCCCGTATTGTGTAGAGCAGTTGTGATAGACCGAACCAGGCTGTACTGAACAAGTCAATAAAATAATAGCATTACTGTATTGCCTATTTATGATGATGCTTATAATAATGATATTTAATAATAATCACTGTAACCAACTGAGCGATTTCAAAAGCTACAGCGAGGGTGAGATAATTTAAGAATCTAATCCAGCCTTTTCCTCTACTTTTACAGTGCAAACTCCTATGTCTCAAACACGCTCAGGGCGCAGCCGGTTGGACCTTGGAAACACCGGCACAAAGCGATCTTTGAATTTACCTATTTTATCTAATACTTATTTTTCAATTCAGACAACAAATAACCATGAACATTGCAGAGTTTGCAAGTAAGCAATGTTTGAATATAACTAGACATTATCCAATTCTCACGTATTGGTTCCTCCTTACCAACGTTGAAGATGATCGGAGGGGCAGCAACACTTCCTGGTAACTGTCACGTGGGGTTTATGGGCTCTGCACAATGGAATTATGGACCCTCACGTTTATTCGGTGGGAACTGCTAGTAAGTCACCCTATGAATTACTTTAATAAATTTATTTGTTTAGCTCGTTCTGTGTTAAGGTTGGGGTACAGAGATAGATAGAAAAATGGTAAAAGATTACTGTCACACTAGCTTTCACACGGCTATGAATCATATGTAGTCCAGCCACTTGATAACAGTTAAAATCACACATTTATTTCTTCTACTCTATACAAGGTTTTCTAGGTACTAATCTAACTTAAAAAGTCTCAGTCACTGCTAATAGTTCGATCACTGATATTCTAGGCAGCTGTTATATCTTCATCGGGCACTTGCTATGAAATGTCATGTAGATTGGACTACTGTGGTCCGGTTTACAGTTTCTGAAGAGTGGACTACTGTGATCCGGTTTCGATCAGTTTAAGTGCACTTTTGTGTATACACTTAACTTTTGTCTGGTGCTTTCGAAGTCCTTCTGTGAGGTAGCTTCTGGTACACCTGTGTCGTTGTGTAGTTGGGTTCCCTTGCCACGCTGTGGGGTCTTGTAGGGAGTGTTTCAGGTTTGCTCCCTCAGTCTTGTGCTGTAGGTGCTACACAGCCAACTTGTCGTTTCTTTGGAGTTGGGCGCACGGGATAGCTCGCCTGCTCGTCTGTAATATAAGAGACGAAATTCTGCACAACCCTGAATAATCGGTTTGTGCAGAGCGTCTCACTGAAAGCCAAAGTAGCCCTCAGTGATAGCTCCACATCTCTATACATAAGCGACGAACATTCTGCTACTTCCGGGGTCCACTGGAATCTCAAATCTAAATTCCTATACATACATAAATATCAATCGTGTCTAACTATACCCATACAGAATTAATAATATTATAAACATTCACGGGTACAGCCACTGGTCTGCAAACATACATATAAGTTAAACAACAGTGGTTCCGTATGGTATACAACATGGCGGCGCAACCGGTCGGGTTTCGCCTCGTGGTCGGCTCTTCCACGTGGTACGGCAAATTTGGATTAACAATTCACATTTATGCATAGCAAATTCCACAAACATAATTACAACAATAATATAAATATATCACGATGAAACAGAAGTGTGTTCATTTACCTTTTTGACAAGTTCAGGCCCATGGCGACTTAATAGAATTCTAAGATTCTTAAGTCCTGCTTCCTGGTCTATGTGTGGAGAGATTTCTCTGCCAGCTATGTAGCTGTTAACACTTCGGTGTCTTACTCTCAACTGACCAAACTTGTGCTAGGGTTTGACCCATCAGAACCGGCTCTAACCGCTTTGCCTGAGCTCTCATTGGTTAAACTTTCTCACCTATCGTAATTACGATGATGTCATGGCCTGAGCCCGCGTCAACTACCACGATGTGTGTAGGCAGCAGTATGCTACCGCTACGCTTGATTACTTTCATCGTCTGCTGCCTAACTTTGAAATTCTAATATTATATATACTAACCAAGCTAAATATTAAAATAAGCAGAGTAAAACTGGTCCGTCCGTGACAGGCTCCCTCAACTGAAAAAAGGCGATGACTACTGGATTCGACCTTTTTCTACTACAGGGCCTAGTTAAACACTGCGCTATCCTAGGGTCCTATTTACAAACTACTTAAGTTGCTCTACCTGAGCTGCAAGGCTATGCCAGGTAGCTATGGACACTAGTGACAGGGTATTACTGGGCGGGGACGAATTCTGGTGCGGTGGCCCTTAGTTGTATTGGGTGGGCGACAGCTGCTGAGTCCTCCACGAGATGGCGACTGAGGTAGTCGGCTCCGTGGTTCTCTTTGCCGGGGATGTACTCGATCTGGAATGAGTATGCCTGAAGGGTGAGTGCCCATCGCATCAGGCGAGAGTTCAAAGACTTGGAGGCTGCCAGGAACGATAGTGGTTGGTGGTCCACCTGAACTGTGAAGTGTGTCCCATACAGGTAGAGTTGGAATTTCTGTATGGCCCAGACTAGTCCAAGACATTCTTTCTCCGACGTGGCGTAGTGGGTCTCGGCGGGTCTCAATTTTCTGCTGGCGTAGGCGACCGGGAATAGTGTCTCTGCATTCTTGGGGTCGCGCTGTAGCAGTACTGCTCCGAGGCCTAAGTCTCTTGCGTCGGTGCGAAGAACGAATGGCTGAGTCAAATCGGGTAGGTGGAGTACTGGCGCCGATGTCATTCTGTCCTTGAGTGTTTGGAATGCTGTCTCGCATTCGGCGGTCCAAACTACTTTGTCCGGGGCGATTTTCCGGGTTCCATTTGTCAGTGGTACGGCGATGCTGTTGTAGTTGTGGATGAGCTTCTTCCGCGATGGCGATGGCCATCCAGGTGTGTGTGCTGGGGGTCGCTGGTCGGTCCGTGTATTTCTTGAGGAGATTGATGTGGTGGTATCGGGCTCTCCCGTTCACCTCTACTTGGTAGACTGTCTTGGATTTCTTTGCAGTCACCCGGTACGGTCCTCTCCAAGCGATGTCCAGCTTGTTGGTTCCACTTGGAAGTAAGAGTAGCACTTGATCGCCGACTTGCAGTTCTCTGTCCTTCGCGTGGCGGTTGTAGTACTTCGCCTGACGGGCTCTTGCCTTCTTCAGTGCTTCACCAGCTTTCTTCCACGTTGCTTTGAGGGTTTCCTGCAGGTCTGCGACGTACTTGGTGGCACCTCTTGGTGTGTCGTCTATCTTGGCTTCCGTCCAACTTCTGCGTAGGGCTTCTAGCGGTCCTGCTAGAGGTCTGCCGAATAGCAATGTTGACGGGGTGTAGCCTGTGGCTGCATGGGGCGTTTCTCTATATGCGAACAGTGCCGCATTCACGTAGGTGTCCCACGCTTCTGGATTGTCGTCAGCGACTTTCCTGAGGATGGTGAGAAGGGTTCCATTCAGTCTTTCTACTTGTCCGTTGCTGGCTGGGTGATACGGTGGTGTGCGAATGTGATGAACTTGTATCAACTCGAACACGTCTTGCATCAGGCGGCCGGTGAACTGAGATCCGTTGTCCGTTCTAATGCTGTCCGGGAATCCGACTCTGGTAAAGATGGCGATGAGTGCATCTGCAATCTTCTTGGTGTCGATCGCTGGCAACGGGACTGCTTCGCACCACATCGTACATGCGTCGACGAGTGTGAGTAGAAATCTGTTCCGCTTCTTGGTCATGGGCAGTGGTCCTACTATGTCTACTGAGACTTGCTGGAATGGCACGCCGACTACTACTGATGGTCCTAAGGTAACTGGTACGGTGTGATGTCGCGGGGAATATCGTTGACATTGGTGGCAAGATTTCACGTAGCGCTTGACATCCTCCGTGATTCCTGGCCAATAGTAGTGTGCGCTGATTCTCTGCACTGTGGCTCCAATTCCCATGTGTCCGCTGAGTGGCATGCTGTGGCCTAGTTCTAGTACTTGGGCTCGAAGGGTGGCGGGTAGTACTAGTTGGGTGTGATCTCCATCTCCTTGTCGATGTAGAACTCCCTCTTCCATGTAGAAGTCTCCCTTGTGCGGGGGTGTGTGCGCCTTGGGTAGCTTCTGGAAGCACTTCGCTATCGAGGTGTCTTCTTTCTGTGCTGTTTTGATCTCTTCGAGTCCTGGATTCGGAGCGAACTCGGGCTGGGGTGGTTGGGTTTTAGCTTGGGCCCTGGTTTGCACTGCAGCTATCTCTACAGTTTTAGTGGGCGTGCCTAAGAACACATACCTACAACCTAGCACTAGATCATACAGGGGTTTCTGTAAAACAGCTGCTTGGATTCGTCCTGTGACGTACCTACTCTCTACTTCTATCCATGCTATTGGGCAAGTAGTCGTCGGTTTCGTCAAGTCTGCTCCTTGTAGTTCGACTGTCTTGTCTGTCAAGTCCGCGCGCGATACAAGAGATTCGCTAACTATCGCGTCGTATGATAGACCTGTGTCATACAGACAGTTCGCTTCTTTACCGTTGACCTTGACCGTGTCTGTCACCGATGGGTGATCTCCGATGGTGTGTGGCTTGTTACCGCTACTTTGAGTTAGGACTCTGTGCGCTGGCCGGCTTTCGCGCTCTTCCCTACGTTGTGCGGCCAACTTGAAACATTCTGCGGTGGAGTGATTGTTTCTGTTGCAGACCGAGCAATACCGTCTCTGTTCTGCGGGACCTCTTTTACCGAATTCCGTGTTGGGTCCTTTATTTTGCCCAGGTCTGGGGTTATTCGGCTTATTCGCGGTGCGCTCTTCCCGGTGAGGGCTTCGTTTCTGTGCCTCTTTCCCGTTAGGCTTTAGGTATCGCCTGAAGCTCTTGGCTTCTCCGTGGGCGGCCACGTACCTATCTGCGACCTTGACCAGATCTTCCAGTCTTTCCGCGCCCTGCTCTACTGAGAATGTTCTCAGCTCGGGGGTCATGGTTTCCCGTAGCTGTTCCCATACTAACAGTTCTGTCAGTCCATCGTACGTCTTTGCCGTGGCTGACTGGCTAATCCACTTATCCAGCATTGTGGACAACCGATCCGCGAACTGCGCATAGCTCTCTCCTTTCACTCTCCGATTGGTGCGGAATTTTTGCCGGTAGCATTCTCCTGTCAGTTCGAATCCCGTTAGGAGTGCCTCTTTTACTTTGTGATAGTCAGCCACTCTGTCAGTCGGTAGCTTACTGTAGATGTCATAAGCCTTTCCTCTAAGCCCTTGACTAAGCTTGAAAGACCAATGAGTGGAATCTAGTTTATACTCAGTTGCTAGGCGCTCAAACCTAGTCAGATAGAGATCTAGACCTTCTTCTCTTTCATTGAATGTCCCCAGTGGGAATGACATTCCTTGTACGGGGTTGGATGCTACCTCTAGCTGATCTGAGTGGGGAGGGGTTGAGGAAGAACTTGAAGCTCCTGATCCCAATCTTCTTAGCTCTAACTCATGCTGTCTTTCTTTTTCCTTTTCTTCCCTCTCTTTTTCTTTTTCTGCCCGCTCATAATCCCATTTCCTAACTTCTGCTTCTCTCTCTGCTGCTAATGCTGCCTTCTTCTGTTCTACTTCTAATTCTAGTTTCTTCTGTTCCCTTGCTGCTTCTAATTCTAGTTTCTTCTGCTCTCTAGCTGCTTCTAACTCTGCTTTCTTCTGTTCTGCTTCGAGTTTCTTCTGTTCTCTCTCTGCTGCTCTCTCTGCCTTAGCCTCCTGTTTCTCTACCTCTGCATTTATATACGCAATTAGGTCTCCTCCTGCTAAGTGTAAAGCTTCTCCCAATTCCTTGAAACGCAATCTCAAGGCCATTGGGTCCGACATTGCCAAAAGTGTCTATGAACAACCTCTGAATCACGTGGAATACCAAAACACTAGCAATATTGCAATTCAATAACAATGCAAAGACCATAAAATTCGTAATCAATAATAGAATACAACAAGAGTCAAATGGCCTACAACAGTTATTTAAGCAAAACCTGCAAAAGAACAATGCAACATACAGGCACAAAAATATTTGAAGCAAAAAAGTTTTTAACTAAAGAATAGTGCACCAAAACTGATCAGTCCTTGTTACAACTATTCTAAGTTATTCTCCTACTACTAATGTTATCTAATTTTATTGTACCTAGATCCGGTTATACCCAATTCCTATTATACACAGATCCTGACTAGGCTCGCCAATTAAAGTGTCACGTGGGGTTTATGGGCTCTGCACAATGGAATTATGGACCCTCACGTTTATTCGGTGGGAACTGCTAGTAAGTCACCCTATGAATTACTTTAATAAATGTATTTGTTTAGCTCGTTCTGTGTTAAGGTTGGGGTACAGAGATAGATAGAAAAATGGTAAAAGATTACTGTCACACTAGCTTTCACACGGCTATGAATCATATGTAGTCCAGCCACTTGATAACAGTTACAATCACACATTTATTTCTTCTACTCTATACAAGGTTTTCTAGGTACTAATCAAACTTAAAAAGTCTGATATTCTAGGCAGCTGTTATATCTTCATCGGGCACTTGCTATGAAATGTCATGTAGATTGGACTACTGTGGTCCGGTTTACAGTTTCTGAAGAGTGGACTACTGAGGTCCGGTTTCGATCTGTTTAAGTGCACTTTTGTGTATACACTTAACTTTTGTCTGGTGCGTTCGAAGTCCTTCTGTGAGGTAGCTTCTGGTACACCTGTGTCGTTGTGTAGTTGGGTTCCCTTGCCACGCTGTGGGGTCTTGTAGGGAGTGTTTCAGGTTTGCTCCCTCAGTCTTGTGCTGTAGGGGCTACACAGCCAACTTGTCGTTTCTTTGGAGTTGGGCGCACGGGATAGCTCGCCTGCTCGTCTGTAATATAAGAGACGAAATTCTGCACAACCCTGAATAATCGGTTTGTGCAGAGCGTCTCACTGAAAGCCAAAGTAGCCCTCAGTGATAGCTCCACATCTCTATACATAAGCGACGAACATTCTGCTACTTCCGGGGTCCACTGGAATCTCAAATCTGAATTCCTATACATACATAAATATCAATCGTGTCTAACTATACCCATACAGAATTAATAATATTATAAACATTCACGGGTACAGCCACTGGTCTGCAAACATACATATAAGTTAAACAACAGTGGTTCCGTATGGTATACAACATGGCGGCGCAACCGGTCGGGTTTCGCCTCGTGGTCGGCTCTTCCACGTGGTACGGCAAATTCGGATTAACAATTCACATTTATGCATAGCAAATTCCACAAACATAATTTCAACAATAATATAAATATATCACGATGAAACAGAAGTGTGTTCATTTACCTTTTTGACAAGTTCAGGCCCGTGGCGACTTAATAGAATTCTAAGATTCTTAAGTCCTGCTTCCTGGTCTATGTGTGGAGAGATTTCTCTGCCAGCTATGTAGCTGTTAACACTTCGGTGTCTTACTCTCAACTGACCAAACTTGTGCTAGGGTTTGACCCATCAGAACCGGCTCTAACCGCTTTGCCTGAGCTCTCATTGGTTAAACTTTGTCGCCTATCGTAATTACGATGATGTCATGGCCTGAGCCCGCGTCAACTACCACGATGTGTGTAGGCGGCAGTATGCTACCGCTACGCTTGATTACTTTCATCGTCTGCTGCCTAACTTTGAAATTCTAATATTATATATACTAACCAAGCTAAATATTAAAATAAGCAGAGTAAAACTGGTCCGTCCGTGACAGTAACGCTATAGCGGTGTACAAGTGACGTCCCTCACTCTCGGGCATGCGCACTTGAAAGCTGCAATTGTAGGTCACGTACATGTCTTTTCTCATCAAACCTGCTATTTGGACGGCCTGCGTTTTGCTCGTCTGGTTGACTGGGACCGCTATAGCTATTGTCTGCAAAAAGCGGCCATTGGGAGTTGTTATCTATCATCGGATTCAACAAAGCTTCACCGTACACAGCAGGCTTCTTTGGCGCCATGAGCTACAACGTCATTGACAAGCGCCTTGCGCAGCTCTTTTGGAAACTTTTAGAAACTTTGAAACTTTGTTTTATTATGGGAGTTAAAGATTTTAGACTAATTAATAAGTCTAATCTTCCAATCTGTCCCTTAACAAATTAACATAGTAAAGAACCTTTAACATTAACTTGGAAATCATAGAACTCACACACACACACATGCACTCACACACATGCACACACGATCACACCCAACATCTTCATCATTATCTTTAAACAATTTTAGGTAACCACC
This sequence comes from Oncomelania hupensis, assembly GCA_036898135.1. Taxonomy (NCBI): domain Eukaryota; kingdom Metazoa; phylum Mollusca; class Gastropoda; order Littorinimorpha; family Pomatiopsidae; genus Oncomelania; species Oncomelania hupensis. Next base: position 48,246,593 of record CM072520.1, read on the forward strand.
CCCCTCTCCCCATCCCTAACCCTTATTATTTTATTTTTATTTTATTTATTATTATTTTTTTAATTTTATTTACCTTATTGTCCCTTTTTCCATAGGGAAATTCTGGGCCGCCTCTCCTGGGGAAAGCGTAGTCGCAGCCTGTGGTGCGCCCAAACCCAACCTACCTAATATTAGTTGTGATTTTGAAATTTTGCTGGGGGAGCAAACCGAAGTACCCAGAGAAAAACCCCAAAGCCCCATAATAATAATAATAATAATAATAATAATAATAATAATAATAATAATAATAATAATAATAATAATAATAGCAATAATAATAACAATTATTATTATTATTACTACTACTAACGATCATTATTATTATTACAACAATATCATAATAATAATGATAATAATAATAATAATAATAATAATAATAATAATAATAATAATAATAATAATAATAATAATAATAATAATAACAACAACAATAATAATTATAATAAATGAATAAACAAATAAATAAATATATAATAAATCATAAAAATAATTACATTAAAAACTGTGTTATCATATCAAAATATATAACTTTTATAATTACTTTCGCAGATGCTTACATAGGTTATTTTTGAAAGAAAATATTGTGTCGCAATGTTTACACTCCAGAGGGAGAGAGTTCCATACAGCAGCTCCATTAAATGATAGGCTTTGAGTTGAAAAACGTGTTATATAAGATCCCTCTCTTTCCCTCTACCGCCTTTCGCAAAACTGACTTTGCTGCGTCAGTCAAAAGCGCGATGAAAGTCTTTCAGTCTACGCTCCGCAGTACAGGTGTCTAAGTCTAACGATAAAAAAAAAACTCAAACCAAACATCGCTGAGCAGGGGCCGATTATAGGGGGTCCCAGGTTGCACGGAAACACTTTTTCCCTCCACCCCTCTCAAAACCCTAATTCCATTATGGCATACGCCTTTTTTAATTACTGTTTTATTGGCCGGAGTTTTCATGTTTTGAACAAGATTGCGGAAAAACTTCAGGATGTTAGGGTTCTATCCCTTGCATTTATATGCGTTCAATGATGTCAGATTCAACAAATTCTGTATTAATTTGTATTTTGAAAAGCTTAGCCTAGTTTTAGTTCCCAGTTAGCGTATTGACCAGTGATGTAGGCTTGCAATGACTGACATAGATCTTTTTACTCTCTGATGACGTAATCTTATATTAAACTCCATGGGTGAGGAACGATCGACAATGTTTAGGCTTGAATTAGCAAAATGAAAAAGTGACTGTAGACATAGTAATCGTTTTTCCAGTTTTTAAGAGCAAATAGAAGCAGAATGCGGAGTTGTTTCGATTTCCTAATGCACACATCTGTAACTTGTGTAACCAGCATTTTATTGTATTTATTTATTTATTTTTTATCAGGGTCTTCTGGCAGTACAGTTGAAGCAGAATCAGGATAGGTTGTGACTTCAAATTCCGGTTTAACCATAATTTTAAAAATAAAAACAGACAAAAGAAAAATGGTTGTCCTAATATGCCTAGTGGGCAACAACAATCGGCTGTAGCAATACAGTACTTAGTTACTCATTGCTTACAGGGTCCAGCGGACTGCAAAGAGCCGAATCAGGATCACAAAATCAAGACCACAACTTCGCTAAAAGAGGACCCACCCCTGATCCGCACAAAAGATCCGCCGAAACAACCCAAGCGGCAACACTGAAGGCACTCCACCAGCCGGTCACTCTACAACAAAGACATCCTACGCAGGGGACGCTGAGGCCTATACTCCAACCTATCGGACCCCCGCTTACAAAAAGAAAACAGAATATAAACATCATTACAAAATATCAACAAAACACATACATACAAAATGCCTATATTGCCAAACAATAACATCACAGGAAGCCCCAGTGATCATTTGGCAGAAAGCGTCCACTATTCCCAAGCTGATCCAACAGACCTCACACACAAATGAGTTTTATCCCGAAAGAGTTTTCAAGAAAAAGGGTAGGTGACGGGTCTAGCGAAGAAGAAGATAGTATAGCAGATTGATAGAACAGAGTAGAAATGAGAAATAACAAAGGAGAAAGACGGCGACAGGGAGAATTTAAAGCACTAAATTTCCAGAGAGTGGGGATACTATTTATACTGAAATCCCCGGCACCCCCAGGCAGGAGGTAGGGAGGGGGGGGGGGGGAGATGTAGCAATACGCAGTATACCTACTTATTAGTAGTCTAATAGTATCACATAATGTAATCATTAAAAAATCCCACCTGCCCATTGTCTTCCCTTCATGAAAAGCCTAATTCGCCAATGTACCTTGTAAGGACCTCTATGAGAAGCGGATCACCAAACTCATCCCTGTACTCACAGGCTCTGGACTCGGGGAAGGGGCATATGAACTCCTTCGGGTGAGAGTATAAACCGAGGTCTAGTCTGTGCACGCACGCACTCCGGCGCATGGATCTTGACACTCCTGTCCTAAACGGGTGAGTGCCGTCTACACAAATACACCCAGCACGCACTAGGTCCCTTCTCCCTATGCTCAGTCGCCTAGGATTGTACTCAGTCGTCTGTGCGTCAGACTATGCGCCCAAAGGTTGCAGGTGGGCGCCTCGGGCAACTTGAGTTAGGTCCTGTATCGACCAGCGCCTTGAGCAGCTCTTGAGCTGGAAATGCGCTATATAAGATCGATTAAATAAAATAAATAAATACATATGAAGCTGCAGCCAGGGCTAAAGCTCGTCAGAGCACCAGAGACGTACAGTGTCTGCTTGAGGTGCAGTGTAGAGCCAACGACAGCCGTATCTGTTCATGGAGGTGTAGGTCTTGTGGATTATGCACGTGCCTGTGACTAACCATCGTCCTTTCTCCTTTACCAGGCAGACATCGCAGCTGCTAGCATTAAACTCCGCTGGATCTGGTTATTAAAAATCAAATGGAACAAATACAAAATAACTGTTTCATGTGTCCGGGTAGCGATATTTATTTTCCCAACTAGAGTCAAGGCACAAGCCCTAGTCAGTATATAAGTTCTATAACCGGTACTGTATTACGACACGTGTCACTTCCGCTCTTTTGTCGACGATTCTTCTTAATGGCGGTCACTGTAGTTTGGAGGCTAGAAATCGAAAGACAGAAAAATAAATTTTGAGGAATTTTCGTTTGATTAATGACAAAATAACCCTTTAGATAAGCAGATTGATTCAAAATCACTCAAATAATCAAAATTTACACACGAACAGATTTTCGAATTCTTAAATAAGTTCTAAATCTTTCCGTAAAATGTGAATCGAGTGTACGCTCCGAGTGTAGCCGTCCGAACAACAGCCGCTGTGCTCTGTTTTGTAAACCTTTTGCTATGAGACTGGTTGGATAATTTGGATGATGTAAAAAAAAAAGTTTTAAAATAAATATTTATTAGCATTTCGATTTATTAGCATCAGATTAAAGTTTGTCAAATTGTCACCTCCGCCAACTTTCATATCAAGGCTGATTGCAGACGACGCATGTATGTAGGCATACTGGCTACTGTGAGTCCTGTACTAACAATAACATGCCAAAAGTGTATCTGTCGTCGCTCAACCTACAAGAAAATGATAATATTCTCTTAAATTACACATCATAGTTAATGCTAAAACTATAGACTAATAATATTAATTAATAGCTAAATAATTTGTTTAGGTAATTAAGTCAATTTGACAAATATATTCCCTCGAAATTGGTACATAACATTTTGTAGTAGTAGTAGTAGTAGTATTAGGGACAATAATAGGCTGTGAGGCCTTTTGGTATGTCCCATCTTTTTAAAATGTAAATCTTATTGGTCTGTCGCATGCATAAAAATTTTGCCTAATCATTATTCATCAAAATAGTAAAACCGTTCTTTAACTTAAGTTTAGGTGACGTATCCAAGTAATTTTTAAAAGAGTCAGTGCATGGTTTAGTTTTAATTTCTTCATGGAGGTTATTCCAATCGTTAATTATTCTGTTAGTAAAAGAAAATTTTCTCAAGTGACTGTTAAACTGATGTTTAAAAATTTTTCCTTCCTGATAACGTGTTATATCACAGACAGGTTTAGTAAAAAAAATGATTCCAATTTAAATCAACCATATTAAGAAGAATCGTCGACAAAAGAGCGGAAGTGACACGTGTCGTAATACCGTACCGGTTGTAGAACTTATATACTGACTAGGGCTTGTGCCTTGACTCTAGTTGGGAAAATAAATATCGCGTCCGGGTAAACACCACGTTCTGACAACTCATGTTTACTTGGAATCAACGACGTTTAAAGACTTTCAGAAAACACGCGCATGGGACCTGACTACCCCCCTCAGAGTAAAAGGGAGACATTATATAATAACAATGGGACTATGACCAGGACGTGTTTGCAAACAATAAAGATTGAATAATATGTATTTCGTGACATGTCAAAAGCGTGAGTCTCCCGCCAAAAGCGGGAGAGTAGGCAGGTCTTTTACAGGAGCTGAGGTGGAGTGGGATGAATAGGTGGAGGGGAAGGAGGGGATGGAGTAGGACGGTGATTGGATCGCAGTTAGCTCAGTGGTGCACGCCGTGCACTGGAATGTCATGTGATAACATTGCAGCCTGCACAGGCAGTGGTTCAAACGCCGTTAACGCCCTGCGGAAAGAGATAGAAGAAAAAACTGAGACACTGCGCTCCTACTCCTTCGGATGAGAGTATAAACCGAGGTCTAGTCTGTGCACCCAAGCACCATCGCACGAACTTTAAAGATCCTGACGCTCATGCCTTAGACGGGTGAGTCCTAGTTACACCAATACTCCCAGCAAGCACCATCTTCCTTTCCACCCTTCCCACCCCCTCCCCCACCTTTTACACTGACACACGCACACAATCTGTCGTCCAGGATTATGCTCAGACGTGTGGGGCGTTAGGCCTAAGACAGCAAGTTGGCGCCTTCTGGCGGCTTGAGTTAAATCTTGTTTCTGTAGACGCCTTGAGCAGCTCTTGAGCTGGAAAAGCGCTATAAAAAAAACCCGTTAAAATCAATATAATATAATATTGTTGCATAGACAACATTAACATGTTGGCAGATCTTTTAAAACTTACAAATAAACATATATATATAAATTTAACATAAAATAAAAATAAAAAATACAATTCTCACAAATGACATCCATGAAGCATTGACAACTGCTGGCGACCGGGAAGGCGGAAGGGGGAGGTCCAGTGGAACACACCACCATATTGGCGCCGTACAGCAGCCTGGCCGCTCTGGCCAACGTCAGTGTGGACACTGTATAGTTAGGCTTCGTTAATGTGTACTCCCTGCAGAACGAAGTATTAAACAATGAACATCACGCCATCACATTATTGCGCTTAGAATATATGGAACAACTTCATTAGAATGCAAAGAACACTTGTTTGCCTTACAATACAACAAAGAACAACAACAGCAGTTAGTTATTCATTGCTTACATGGTCCAGCGGACTCCAGAGAGCCGAATCAGGACCACAAAATTAAAACCACAACTTCGTTGAAAGAGGACTCACCCCTGATTCGCACAAAAGATCTGCCAAGACAAGATTATTGCTTTAGGTCCAGCGGACTCTTTCGAGCCAAATCAGGACCAGAAAAGATCTGCCGAAACAACCCTAGTGGTAACACTGAAGGCATTCCACCAGCCAGTCACTTTACAATAAAGACATCCCACGCATGAGATGCTGAGGCAGTACTCTAATTTATGGAACCCCCGTTTACAAAAAAAATAAAAAAAATACAAAGATCATTATAAAATATCAACAAAACACATACATATAAATTGTCAACATTGCCAAATAATAACATCATAGGAAGCCCCAGTGACCACCTGGCAGAAGGTGTCCAATATTCCCAAGCTGATCAAACAGACCTCACACACAAATGATCGAGGAATTTTGTCCCAAAAGAGTTATCAAGAAAAAAAAGGTAGATGACTGGTCTAGCGAAGAAGAAGATAGTATAGTAGATTGATAGACCAGAGTAGGAATGAGAAAGAACAAAGGAGAAAGACAGCGACAGTTGGAATGTAAAGCACTAAATTTCCAGAAAGCGGGGATACTATTTATACTGAAACCCCCGGCCTCCCACGGGTGTGAGGGGGGGTGGAGTGGGGGATGGGGGAAGAACAACAGCGGCAACAACAATAACAACAAACAAAACTAGCATCATGAACAACAAAGAGTTGCAGTACTGGTAATAGTAGCAGCAGCAGTAGTAGTAGTAGCATGAGTAGAATTAGCCAGAGAAGTTGTAGGAGAAGAGTACGAACAAGAACAAGCAGAAGAAGAGAAACAACAAAAATATGCTAGAGCAACAGCATTCAACAACATCAGCAACTTGAAGAAGAACAAGTGGTCGATGTAATCCTACTGGCCAGACTGGTTCAGAACTCAGCAGCTAGACTAGTATTCCGAGCTAAGAAACGCGATCACATCACACCTCTACTACATTCCCTTCACTGGCTTTCTGTGCAAGCACGCATAGAGTACAAACTCTCTGTTCTCTGTCACAACTTCTTCACTGATTCTTGTCTCTCCTACCTTGCTGACCTGCTGTCTGTCTACTCCCCTTCACGCACTTTAAGATCTTCTGCTGAAACTCGCACACTCAAGGTTCCCGTCACCCGCACTAAGACATACGGCCAACGTGCATTTGCCTACTCCGCACCTAAGCAGTGGAATTCCTTTCCCTCCCATATCCGCAACATACAATCAACACAAGCATTCAAAAAGGCCCTCAAAACCCACCTCTTCAAACTGCATTATTCAGATTGATTTGTATCCTGCTGCCATTCTCTCATCTTTTGTCTTTGTCTGATCCGTAAGTGTATACACGGCTGTAAATATTTACACTGTTTTTCTTCCCGGGCCTAACCGGGCATATAAATAGCTGTGAATAGGTTTTTGCTATTCTACTTTCTGTCTTTTTTGTCATTTGTGTACATAGTTGTAAATACTCTATTTTTGTCTTTTTTGTAATTTATGTACATAGTTGTAAATAGTCTGTACCTTTACTGTCCCGTCTTTTGGTGTATTGTAGCAAAAGTGATGTTTCATAGAGTGCATGTATTCATATGTAATGACTATGTAAAGCGTGGTGAGTCTGGTCATAGGCTGGAGTACCTGCTATATAAAAATCCGTTGTTATTATTATTATTATTATTATTATTATTATTATTATTATTATTATTATTATTATTATTATTATTATTATTGAAAATGACAGCTGGGATCGCTGTTACAGTAGCCGGCAGGCATGGCTGGACTGAACTTTCTCCTCTGCCAATTGATCACCCTGTCTTTACCCTCTATGCCGTCACAGGTGATGACGTAGGTTCCATTTTCTATCATCTCCAGAACTTTATCCCTGCTTCCGTCACAACCTTCCATCCTCAACGCAGTCGTTGTCATAAACCAAATCCCGATCTTCCAGTGTAATCATATCATAATGTCATGCCATTGTCATGTCTAGTTTGATCTCATCTTACCTGATCTATTTAACCAGCTCTCGTCTGACCGGGTAACTCGGGTGGTATAGCGGCTTTCTAATAACCAAAGGGTCCCTAGTTCGAATCCCGGATTGGCCAACATGTGACCATATTATTTTTCCCTTACCATCAACTGGTTCGCTGTTGTCAGAGTAATGTGACCAGTAGTCGCCTATACGCTCCGGTGTCGTGTGACTATAATCTACAATTAACCTACTCTAAGCAATTGTGTTGTGTTCTGTTCTGATGTAATCTAATACAATACAATGCAATACAATATAATACAAATAATCTCTACCACCCTACTAGAAAAATCGTGAAATAGACAATCTGATACAGTACCAACAAGAAGTCTAAGGCTAGATCTAACCCTTCTTCTTCTTGTTCAGGTTCCTGTGGTAATCCCTTGTACAGGACAATACCATCGTTTACAATAGCGTTTTGAACTCCTCCTAAGATCTTTGAGTTTGAGGTTCTTCATTGTTGAACATTATTTTTGAACATACCCACAATGTGTCCAAACACCACGATCTTGACCGAAAAGACGAATAAATCCAACGTGAAATGCTAGACTGAATTTGCACCAAAAAAAACTTCTTTCTTGAGCTATATTGTTTTGTTATCACTATATAAAATGTTTGCAAAAGCTGCCAAACTCGCACACAACGTAGATCTCATAATCAAGCGTGAAACTAGAAGGAACGACATAAATTGCTTTTGACGTAAGATGATCCATGATGGCTTTGAGTGTGTGTATGTGTGTGTGTGTGGGTGTGGGTGTGTGTGTGTGTGTGTGTGTGTGTGTGTGTGTGTGTGTGTGTGTGTGCGTGTGTTTTAAACACACTAGTAGCCGGCAATCCGGTTCACTATCCATATATTTATATTTAATATGATGATGGGCATTGTCATTGTTATCAAGGTGGCGACGTGGTGATTCGCCCTTAACGCTCATGCAAGAGGACGTTTAGCTTCGTTTTCCTCCCTAGATGCTCCGCTGGCAATCATACAAACGAATAGCGCACCCTATGACCCGCATGGCCGGCAATGGGTTACAATTGTACTGCTAAGTAAAGTGCTTTCTAAAAAAAAAAAAAAGGATTGTGTCCCCCCTCTCCAATAGGTACACTCAAGATTTCGGTGAAACCTCCAGAATGTAGTCTTACTATCGGCAATGTTGTCTTACTATCAGCAATATTTTCTTACTATCAGCAATATTATCTTACTATCAGCAACGATCAACGAATTAATCCCGGAAGTCTCTATACTAATGAAACCAAGTGGACGAGATAGGTTTAAACAAGGCCTATAAGAACTACATAGACCAAAAGAAAACAAAGTCAAATTTTATTAATAACTTAATAAGAGAAACAAATTTATTTTTATGAATATAAACAATGGAAAATGAATTGAAACGGCAACTAGATACAGATCTACCGAACTGCCAGCAGTTTTGGTTGCGTTCTGTCGTTTTTCTCATCCGTTTTTGGGCAAAACCATTCGTTCAAATTCAAAACAACGATCAAAGGAGGGGGAAACATTAGATCTAAAATAAACGGAAAATGTTTTAAAACCAATTCAACCCCTTATTATTAATTCTGAAAATAAATTTTGAAATATGAAATGAAACTTTATTCATTCCCAAACCTCAAATTTGTTTGGTTTTTTAAATTTTAATGAAACTGACATAATAATGTTTTATAAACCACCCCTATTTCCAAAATCAAGAATCCCGGCCACAAAGGGTGATAATACTAATAGAAAACAAAACCGAAAGTACGCGAGCGTTGGTTGCTTCCCTTATTCCACACTAATACATGCATTACATTTTCAAACGACTACAACAGTCCCCCCTCCCCTGGGCTGGTCCTTGGACAAAAACAGAGTGACAAATATAATGTAGAAGCAAATGAAAATTATACATAAATAAGCAGAGTGAGCTGAAACCTTGTCTTTGAATGTCTGCAAATTATTTAGCTAATGGAAATCCCATTGCATGAATGTTTTTTTTAATGCATTTTGCTATTTTTAATTAAGCCTCGGAAAACGATGCTTAACGTCCTATTGCATCAGCGTTAAGGACGATCACCACGTCGCCACCCTGACAACAATGAACATCATCATCATATCAAAAATAAGATCCTACGGATCTTTCTGGCCTCAAAACCATTCTTTCTCTTTTATAATGAAGAGTGGGGGACCAAACTGAGAGAGGGGCAGAGAGAGAGAGAGAGAGAGAGAGAGAGAGAGAGAGAGAGAGAGAGAGATAGAGAGAGAGAGAGAGAGAGAGAGAGAGAGAGAGAGAGAGAGAGAGAGAGACTTTTGACACTTTCATATTTAATTGTTAAGTCCACCAGCCCATCACAATCGTAGGCATCACATACAATACAAAATAATCTTTAAAAAATCTTAAAAATAAAAGGACAATATTAAATACATATAATTTACAAGTTTCATTAAAAAAAAATGTTTCGAAAAAGCATTCGCATCATATCACGCATGAAGGTAATTTCGATAACATACAACATTGCAGTTAAAAACACATTGAGTGTAAATTTTTCTTTCTAATAGCAATTGCTTTGTAAATAAAGTACGCAACATTTCTAATAATTGTTTGATTTTGGCTGGACATAAGCAGTACAAATCTGAATAAGCATGGCTGCTTTGTAAACTTCAACGGAATATGATCATCCCGAATGTCTGTGTATTTGGGACAGACCAGTAACATATGCATTTCAGTCTCTTGAACATTTGGACAAAAAGGACAATTAACATCTATTAGACGATCCTTTCTAAATTCAACAAAGTGTGCATTCAACGGTGACATTCCAATTCTAAACCTAATAATTGCTTTCCTTACTGCAATATTTCTAACTAAATTTAAGTATTCACGTTTGAAACAGGAATATACATAGTAAAAAACATGGTCGTCTAGCGCAGAACTCCAATCTTGTTTAAAACAATCAACAAGTCTTTGTTTAAATTAAAAAATAAACAGTTTTACATTTCCAACACCCTGTGTTTCCCAGACAACTCCAAAACCAAACCTGTACAATACGTTTCGAACTTTGCAAGCCCATGTAGTATAATTCTGTTGCTGCAGATACAGTAACATATTGTATGCTTTCTTCGAAAATCTATTATTTCCAAGCATAGTCAGTCTAAGCCAAAATTTCACACATCTTGTGTATGTCATAACATGCAAGGGATATCGCCCTGTTTCACCATATATCAAGTGTCTTGGAGATTTGGTGCTAACTCCCAGAAAACGTTTTATTGCAGACAAGTGAACCCTTTCAATACATTCCTGGTCAGCAGTTAAACCCCATATTTCTGATCCGTATGTTAAAAGTCCTTGCTCGTTCAGCTAGATCCTTAAAAGTACAGGAAAATGTTAATTTGGTAGACATGAAAATCCCTAAATAGTTGTACATATTAACAATTTTCAAAACTCGTCCATCAAAAAACCACTGTTCTCTCTCGCCCAAAAATCCTCCATTACGGAATACAATAATATTCGATTTGTCCAAGTTAACAACAAGACCCAGTCGTTTTGCACTTTCACAAAGAACATTCAGCTGATTTTGCAGCCCAACTATAGTATCTGAAAACAACACTACATCGTCAGCAAAAAGCAAAATAAACAATTCAGTGAGTTCTGGGGGTAATTGGATCCCGTGTTTACCATGATGTACAATATCTTTCGTCAGTTCATTAATAAAAAGGGAAAACAGTACAGGAGAACATACTTCTCCCTGCTTCAGTCCCTGTGGACACATAAACTCATCAGACAGGTCTGCACCAGCACGAACACGTGCTTTAACAACAGTGTACATGCTCTGTATTGCTTTTGCTAATTTACCATTCAAACCTGATGTGTATAGAACCTTCCAAAGCTTCTCTCTACTAATGGAATCGAAAGCCTATGAAGGCTACATACAGTTTTCTGTGTCTTAATAATTGTTTCTGAACCAGAGCCAACAGAGTAAATTTGTGGTCAGCAGTACTATGTTCCTTCCTGAAACCAGCCTGCTCTTCTCCAACGACATTGTTTTCTTCAATCCAATCTGAAATACGTTTATTTAAAATATAACTACACAATTTACTGCTAATATCAAGAAGGGAAATCCCTCTGTAATTATCAGGTACCGTGACATCGCCCTTTTTATGTAATGGTTGCAAAAGAGACATAGTCCATTTATCAGGAAACAGACCATTGTCAAACAAATGATTTAAAAAATTAGCAAGAAATGGCAAAATTTCGTCCAAGCTTTGTTTATAGAATTCTCCAATCAGGCCATCTGGGCCAGCCGCTTTTTTATTTTTGAGTACTTTGATGGCAGATTGAGAATTTATGTACTCACAATCAAAAGGATTTGCATCATTTTCTGAATCAAAATCAACAGCTGCATTGCAATGCTCAAAACTGACATCAGAATTAGAGAGAGAGAGAGAGAGAGAGAGAGAGAGAGAGAGAGAGAGAGAGAGAGAGAGAGAGAGAGAGAGAGAGAAATACACACAGACAGAAATAAAGAGAGAAAAAGGGAGAGAGCAGGGGAGAGGGGAGTGGACCAAGAAGAGGAGGACAATAATAAGGAGAAGAAGAGTTCAACCGTTCTATTATCACACCCATCCTCGTTTTCTTGTAATCAACGAAGCAAGGTCGCTCTGGTCTAGCTATACCCTCTTTTATATGCATTAATACTAAGCTAACAAAGACAGACTACGCCCCATGTGACACGCAGAGAGTAGTTTACGGTAAAGGCATTGCGTGTCTCACAGACACGTCTTCCTTTGTTCTGTTGTCTTAGGGTGCATCATTGTAACAACGCTGGAGGTTAACATTGCTACAGACACTGGGTCACGAAGCAATCAACCTATCGTATCCTATCCTATCCTATCATATCCCGTAACTCGAAGGTCGTAGGGGCACCACAGATGATCGTTTAACCAGCGTACTCCATCTTTCTCTGTCCTCAGCAACCCTCATGGCTTCGCTCAGCAATCATTACTGTTCTTCTAATGTACAAGTTGTTGTTTGTAGACCGTTATGCTTTTACAAATATCATATCACAGAACACACCGTGTTTGTTTGTTGTTGTTGTTTTTGCATGTTTATTATTTTTAGGAACGAATAAGAACTTCCTATCCTATCCCATTGCTCGAAATTCGTTGGGAAACCACAGGTGATCGTTTAACCAGCGAACTCCATCTTTTTCTGTCCTCAGCAACCCTCAAGCCAGTCCATTCTTGTATGTTGTCCTCCCATATCATTTTCTATATCCCCCTTCATCTACCTCCTTGCACCGTACCTTGCAGGATCGTCTTTGCAAGGCATGATGTTCTGGTGACGTGACCATACCATCGGAGTTTCAGTTTCTTCACCACTGTGAGCATGTCGTTGCGTTATCCAATTGCTTGTGTGATGGTCTGTCGGACTTCGTCGTTGGTGATGTGCTGAGTATTGGGAATACCCAGACGTTTTTGGTAGCACCATATCCCCATGATTTGTATTTGTAGGTCTGCTGCAAGCGACTAAGAAGGTGGCGATGACAAGGGAGAGCAGCATTTCTAACCTCGAGTGTAGACTGATGGTCCTGTCTTTCCAAATGGGCTTCAACCTTGTCAGGGCAGCAGTTGTTTGTTCAATCCTGGAGAGGACTTCCTGTCTGGATCCATTGTCTAATAAAATTGCTCCTAATTATGTGAAGCTATGCACCGTGTTGAGAGATTTGCCTTGGACTTTGATGTCCATGTTGATGCCTTTTGGTGTTGTTGGTCATCACTTTGGTCTTCTCTGCACTTTTTTCCATTCCAAAGGCTCTGGAGGTGGTGTCAGACCTCGGTACAAGCTGTTTAAGTTCTTGTTCCTCTCCAATCCATCAATGCCATCCACAAAACGGAGTTTGGAGACTGCTCTACTCCCTGTGCTGACAGTGCCTTCGTGATCTGCAGGGCATCTAACATGATGCCCTCCAGGGACATGTTGAAGAGTGTTGGAGAGAGTAGGCATCCTTGACGCACACCGATTATTGTTATGAGCCAGTTCCAGATGGCGCTGTTGTGGAGGACTGTACTGATAGCTTTGTCATATAGAGACTTTTGATGACTTCAATAATGCTAGGGCTGATGTTGTAAACTCTCATGGTTTCCCACAGAACTACATGCCAGACTCGGTCAAACGCTTTCTTGAAGTCTACAAACACATAATTTTATTGATTCTGTAGTTATTTCTCGCAGATTATTCTGAGGTTGAAGGTCTGCTCAGTGGTACTTTGCCCTGCTCTGAATCCTGCTTGTTCTTCAGCTTGGGGTTTCAACGTGATGAGTATTATTTTCAGGTGGACCTTGCTGGGATGGCTGATGGTGCGGTAGTTTTCACACTCCTGAAGGTTACCCTTTTTGGGAAGAGTGATGACAAGCGACTGGCCCCATGGTGTAGGTTACTCCCCACTCTGCCAGATCTTGTTACAAATAATGGTAAGGGCATGCATCGTCGCTTATCCTCCTGCTTGAAGCAATTCCGCGGGTATGTTGCTCACTTTCTCTGACTTCCCCTTCTTCAGCGATTGCACTGCTGCCTCAAATTCTTCTCGGAAAATTGGGAGGATTTATTTTTCTTCTCTTTTGTTGGGACATGCTAGAACTAACATGTCTGCTTTAGGTGTGTGGTTGTAAAGGTCAGAGCAGTACTCTGTTCATCTATCCACGACTTTTTGTTCTTCTGTAAGGCATCTGCCAGACTTGCTTTGGATCGTGGAGACTTTGGGTTGTTTAATACTTGTCAGCCGCTTCAAAGTCTGGTAAATGTTCTTGCTGTTGTTCTTGTTTAGACTGTTCTCTATTTCCTGGTATTTATTTTCTATCAAGTTCTCCTTTGCTGTACCCATCCCATTTCGAATGTCATTGTTGATTTTTACATCAGCTCCCTCTAAGATGTTTATTTTCTTTTTGATCTCTCTTCGTTGGTCACACAGGTCCAAAGGTGTGATCCACGGCTTCTTCTTTTGCCGTGCTTGCCAAGAATCTCAGTGGCGGCATCTGTCACAGCCGAGTTGAAGGTGGTGGTCATGGTGTTGACATCCACTTCACCAGCTCCCAAAATGAGCAGTGATGCAAATTTCCCCCAATTGTAGCTTGGAATATCTATGCCACTTCCGGGTGTTGCAGTTTGCCCAGGTCGAACTTCAGTCTAGTGCACTTTGCTTTGTTTACTTTCTTACTTAGTGTCAATGAAAATTAGGCAAAGAACTCACCAATTCCAACCGATTACACCCAGTGTTCTCCAGTCAGTAAGACTATGAGGTTCAAATCCAAATATGTATGTGCATCACCAATGTCTGCAAGTGGGCGCCTCGGGCAGCTTTAGTTGAATCCTGTATCGGCCAGCACCTTCAATAGGTCTTGAACTGGAAAAGCGCTATATAAGATTGATGAAATAATTTATAATAATGTTCAATAAAACTAAAGTTTGAGAGATCACCATGCCCGTATTGGAGCAGGAAGGGTGTGGAGGGGGGTGGGGAATAAGATTCATTCCAAACAGATTGGGGAGGGGGGGGGGGTGAGCTGTCATTTCAATGTAAGTTGAGTAAAATTGTTATTGTGGGGCTTACTAGGTCACTAGATGGACATGTTGGATTGCAGTGTTGTGTTCACTTATGTCGAAATAAAATTGTAGCAGCAGAGATGGATCGTCGTTATCATTTTAAAACCGTAATAATAAATAATTATTAATGAATGAAATAACTGACCGACTATTTAATTGATTCACAACTTTGAAGCCGTCTATGACCTTTTGCTGAACATTACATTAATGCCAATTCATTCAACGGTTGTGAGCTTTTGATGTATGGTACATCTACTGAAAATGTATTCCCACTACATATACTGTACATTACCATTTAAATTCCTCACCTACTCTCTCTCTCTCAACCCCAAACCCGACCTCACATCCTATTCTATCACCCCTATCAACAGTGGTATCAACCCCAGTCATGCGGAGGGTTCACGCGGTCTGCCTAGCTCTTAAAACTGATGTTGGCGATGTCCATGGTATGCCGAGCCATTTCAGGTTGAAATTGTTTGAGATTGAAAAAAAATGCCAAAAGAAGTCAAACTGTCGGTATCGAGGACTGGATCAATTTTGACAGGAGAAGAAAAAAGTGTTTGCTGGTACTGGTTGTCTTTATCAATGGGGGACTAGAATAGGCCTTGTCCGCAAACACCTGATCACTGCCGCTGCTGTCAAACTCACTTGCTTGATTGTTTTTGTCCCGTTTAGACTACTGTAACTCTCTGCTGGCTGGACTTTCTTCTTCTTCTATTTATCTGCTCCAACGTGTTCAGAAATCTGCTGCACGTTTGGTTTTCAAAAAGAAAAAACAATCTGATCATACTGTAAATTCACTCTACCAGCTTCAAGTGTCTCATAGAATTATTTACACAATCTCTATATTTTGTTACAAGTGCGTCTATGGCTTAGCCCCTTCCTACTTCACCCAGGACATTCGATTCTATAAGCCATCTAGAAATCTTCGTTCTTCCTCTTACACCCTCATGCTTCACATTCCCCGCTACAAACTCTCCTCTGCAGGCTGCCGATCTTTCTCAGTGCTTGGCCCTTCAACTTAGAACTCTCTTCCTCTCTCTCTTCGCAGCTCTCTAAATAAAGCTACTTTCAAATCCAACTTGAAAACTCGCCTCTTCCTTACATGTTTGTGATCTTGCCTCCCATCATCATCGTTGTCATTCCTCCTTTTTTTGTGATTCAGACCCCCGCCACCACCCACCCCATTAATTCTTCATAGCGCTCCCCTACTCGCTCCCTCCCTGCTCTATTATTCGTTAGCAAGTGTCTTGCCTGATTTTATTGTGTATGAAGCCGGATGTTTACAATGATTGCGTGAGTACTGCGCTTTGAACAGACATCGTTTCGTAGGGAAAAGCGCGATATAAATATCCTAATTATTATTTATTATTATGACTAGGGCGGTTCGAGTTACATTTTTTTCAAATGTGGATTCGTTCCAGTCAGTCTTCTGCAGACCTGGGCGTCAGACCATGCACCCAAAGGCTGCAAGTGGACGCTTCGAGCGGCTTGAGTTACGCGATAGGATAGGATAGGATAGGATAGGATAGGATAGATAGGGGTTGGGGTGTCACATCAATGTTATATTTATATTTAACATTTATAGCATTATAAAGATCAATTCGTTTGTAACCAACAAATCTTAGACAGCATTATACACATTAACTAACACATTTATTATATCCTAACCCGTATCTCTGAGGTCGTTGGGGCTTTACAGATGATCGTTTAACCAGCGTACGCCATTTTTCTCTGTCCTCAGCAACCATCATGGCTTCGCTCAGTGTCAAGGCAGTTTCATTACTCTGAGCAAGTCATCGTGTTGTCCAATGGCTTGTGTGATGGTCTGTCGGACTTCGTCGTTGGTGATGTGCTGGATATAAGAAATGCCCAGAAGTCTTCTGTAGCACCACATCTCCATGCTTTGTATTCTTCGTTGTAGATCTGCTGTGAGAGTCCATGTTTCGCAAGCGTATAGGAAGATGGAGATGATAAGGGAGCGCAGCAGCCTTACCTTGGAATGTAGACGGATGGTCTTGTCTTTCCAAATGGGCTTCAACTTTTCCAGGGCAAAGGTTCTTCTGCAAGGCATATGCCAGACCTGCTTTGGATCGTGGAGATTTGGGGGCTGTTTAACACTTGTCAGCCGCTTCACAGTCTGGTAGGCCTTCTTGCTGTTGTTCTAGTTCAGATTGTTCGCTTTTTCCTGGCATTGATTTTCTGTCCAGTTCTCCTTTGCTGATAGCATGCCTTTTCGAATGTCATTATTGATTTTTCGGTAGGCATCAGCTCCCTGTGAGGTGTTCTTTTTTCACCTCTCTTCGTTTATCACACAGGTCCAAAAGTTCAGGTATGATCCACGGCTCCTTCTTCGGTAGGTGCTTGCCAAGGACCTGAGTGGCGCCATCTGTCACAGCTGAGTTGAAGGTGGTGGTCATGGTGTTGACATCTACTTCACCAGCCCCCAAAATGAGCAGTGGTGCAAATTTCCCTCCAATTGTGGCCTAAAATATTTCTGCCACCTCCGGGTCTTGCAGTTTATCCAGGTCGAACTTCAGTCTGGTGCACTTTGCTGTGTTTACCCTCTTCAAGTGGAGCCGGAAGGACATCATCACGAGATCGTGGTCACTTTCGATGTCTGCTCCTGGAAAAGTGCGTGTCCTGCCAAAGTTGATGCGTGATCTGCAGCGTTTCTTAACCATATTGTAGTCGATCTGGTTGTGATGCCGGGACTGTGCCATGTCCATCGTCTGGAATTTTAGTGGAGATCATGCGTGTTTGCCAGTGTCAGATTGTTATATCTGGCAAACTCTAAGAGTCTCAGACACTTGTTATTTGTCTCGTTTTTGCAGTGGGGTCCACATGTGTCTCCCGAGTTGTGGTGCGCATCTTGGCCAACATTGGCATTCCAGTCGCCTTGCACTATGACCTTATCCTTCTTCGGCACTTGGTCAATGACAGCCTGTAGATAGAAATCCTCCACTTCGCTGTCGTCATAGTCTGATGTTGGGGCATAGGTCTGGATGATGGTGATGTTGAAAGAGGCAGCTCTCAGATGGATGGTAATGAGTCTACTGGAGACTGGGAGGCAACCTATAACAGTGGCTAGAATGTTCTTGTGGATCAAGACTCCAACGCCGTGTTCGTGTCTGCCATCTGCAAAAAAGATCTGCCAGGGATCACTCCTCTCCAGGCTGTTGGCCACAGCCGATATTGACGAATACAGAGTGGCTCGCCTTGACCCCGAGCACGTGGTAGTTGAACCTGTAGTAACGTGAGGTTCCTCGGTCCTGGCCGTTGACTTCTATGTAGAAGATATTCGCCCAGTGATGCCGTGCTGACATCACCCCTGTTAGTCGCCTCTTACAACACGCTGGGAAACGTTGGGTCTATTCTATTCAGTGCCCGCACACACTTTTTAAATCAATTAGAGGAAACAATATGCATTGCATAAAATCATCATCGGGGAGCATCACAACCAGATAGACTACATCATGGTCAAGAAACGCTTCAGATCAAGCATCAACATTGGCAGGACACGCACTTTTCCAGGAGCAGACATCGGAAGTGACCACGATGTCGTGATGATGTCTTTCCGGCTCCACTTGAAGAGAGTAAATACAGCAAAGTGCACTAGACTGAAGTTCGACCTGGACAAACTGCGAGACCCGGAGGTGGCAGAACTATTTCAAGCCACAATTGGAGGGAAATTTGCACCACTGCTCATTTTGGGGGCTGGTGAAGTAGATGTCAACACCATGACCACCACCTTCAACTCAGTTGTGACAGATGCCGCCACTGAGATCCTTGGCAAGCACCGACCAAAGAAGAAGCCGTGGATGACACCTGAACTTTTGGACCTGTGTGATAAACAAAGAGAGATAAAAAAGAAAAAGAACACCTCACAGGGAGCTGACGTCTACCGAAAAATCAACAATGACATCCGAAAAGGCATGCGCACAGCAAAGGAGAACTGGATAGAAGATCAATGCCAGGAAATATAGAACAGTCTGAACAAGAACAACAGCAAGAAGGCCTACCAGACTGTGAAACGGCTGACAAGTGTCAAACAGCCCAAAGTCTCCACGATCCAAAGCAAGTCTGGCACATGCCTTACAGAAGAACAAGAAGTCTTGGACAGATGGACAGAATACTGCTCTGACCTTTACAACCATACACCAAATGGAGACCCATCAGTTCTAGCATGTCCCGAGAACCGAGAAGAAGAAGAAATTCTCCCAATTCTCCGGGAAGAAGTTGAGGCAGCAGTGCAATCGCTAAATAAAGGGAAGTCAGCGGGAGTGGACAAAATACCCGCGGAACTGCTACAAGCAGGAGGAGAAGCGATGATTGATGCCCTTCCCATTATCGGTAACAAGATCTGGCAGATTGGGAATGGCCTATACCATGGACCCAGTCGCTTGTCATCACTCTTCCCAAAAAAGGTAACCTTCAGGAGTGTGAAAATTACCGCACAATCAGCCTCATCAGCCATCCTAGCAAGGTCCTCCTAAACATAATACTCAACAGGTTGAAACCCCAAGCTGAACAAATCATAGCTGAAGAACAAGCAGGATTCAGGGCAGGGCGAAGTACCACTGAGCAGATTTTCAACTTCAGAATAATCTGTGAGAAATACCTACATCACCAACAACATCTATATCATGTGTTCATAGACTTCAAGAATGCGTTTGACCAAGTCTGGCATGCAGCTGTATGGGCAACAATGAAAGTGTACAACATCAGCCCTAAAATTATTGAAGTCATCAAAAGGCTGTATGACAAGGCTACCAGTGCAGTTCTCCACAACAGCGCCATCGGGAACTGGTTCAGAACAACAATCGGTGTGCGTCAAGGATGGCTACTCTCTCCAACACTCTTCAACATCTTCCTAGAGCGCATCATGTCAGATGCTCTTGCAGATCATGAAGGCACAGTCAGCATAGGGGGTAGAGCAATCTCCAATCTTCGTTTTGCGGATGACATTGATGGATTGTCTGGAGCGGAACAAGAACTTGAACAGCTGGTACAGAGGCTTGACACCACCTCCAGAGCCTATGGAATGGAAATAAGTGCAGAGAAGAGCAAATTGATGACCAACAACACCAATGGCATCAACACGGACATCAAAGTCCAAGGCCAATCCCTCAACACAGTGCATAGCTTCAAATATTTAGGAGCCATTGTATCAGACAATGGGTCCCGACAGGAAGTCCTCTCCAGGATCGCACAAACAACTGCTGCCCTGACAAGGTTGAAGCCCATTTGGAAAGACAGGACCATCAGTCTACATTCCAAAGTAAGACTGCTGCGCTCCCTTGTCATCTCCATCTTCCTATATGCTTGCAAAGCATGGACCCTCACAGCAGATCTCCAACGAAGAATATAAAGCATGGAGATGAGGTGCTACAGAAGACTTCGGGGCATTTCCTAAACCCAACACATCACCCTGTCCGGTCAGCAAACTTGTTTTTTCCAACCTAGGTCCAGTCATTCGCCCAAAAAGGCAATCACCGAAGTTGAACGAAGCTCTCCATGTATTACGAAATGATGCTTGCATGACTACGACTAGTTGACATTAAAAATGATCGCTGTTGCTTCTAATTCTGTTCGATTTCTAATTCTGTTCGATTTACACAGATTAGCATTTCACAATGGTATACTTTGTTATTATCGACCATATTTAATAATTGTAGTAGTAGTAGTAGTAGTAGTAGTAGTAGTAGTAGTAGTAGTAGTAGTAGTAGTAGTAGTAGTAGTAGTAGTAATAGTAGTTATTTAGTTAAATCTTTAATTTATTTGTTTGTTTTGTTTGTTTGTTATAATAATAATAATAATAATAATAATAATAATAACAATTATTATTATTATTATTATTATTATTATTATTATTATTATTATTCCTACTTTAAAAAAAAAAAAAAGAATAGTGTGCTGCTGTGCGTGCTCAATGGTGTAAATATGGTCAGTGACGTTTAGTTTGTTTTTGCTGAAGTTGGGTGTAACCCAAAATATTCAGATGGTGTTACTGGTTATTTTTTCTTATAGATTTACCTAAGTTTTCAGATGATTTATGGAAATTTCCGCCTGCCACGCAACATTTTTTTTAAATACGTGTTTCTCATTAAAGTACATATAATTGAAATACATATAACAAATTTACTGTATCAGTTTAAAAGAATAATATTAGTTAAATAAATAATTGCTTTGGTGCTTGCAATAAAAATGTTACTGTTTTTTGAGACCATTATAAACTTCCTTTGCCTTGTTGTGCTGAAGGGACATCAATGTATCCATAGTGCTTTGAAGTTTTGTCATGGTTTTATTGTTGATATAGATGAGAAATCGTTGTATGTGTGCATTATGTGTTATGTATTACTCTTACTCTTTATTACTATTTTCAAAAAAAATGTATTTACTAGTTTTATTAATCAGTACAACTTATGTTAATCTGATGAATAGAAATTGATGCGACAACAACAACAAACTCTTTATTACTAATTGTGTCAGTATATTAATCATTATAAAATAATAATAATAATAATAATAATACCAACTGCTTCAAAATGCGAATCTCGACCTGACTTACAGCTTGAAGCTGTGCAGATCGAAATAGAATTTTATCTAGAAGCAACATCGGCCATTTTTATGCACGGATGTTTCACCACAGACTCTGAAGTCTCTTCTTTCGTTTTTGTAAACTCGTGGTCCTCCTACATACGTACGTAGTATGTAATTGAGGCCTACGAAAGACGAGACTTCCCAGCCTGTAGTTTCACATAGTCCTGCCGGCATTCGTTCGTAAAACATCGGATAGCTTCGCTCGACTCGGAGAGCTTCGTTCGACTTCGGTAATTGCCTTTTTCGGCGGATGACTGGAACTAGGTTGGAAAAAACTAGTTCGCGTCCGGTCATTAAGTACTCGGACGACTCGGCCCTGGTGGACATGTCAAACTCAAATTCTCAGTATTTCTCATCTGTCGAAGTTTTCAGCACCTGGTGCAAGGAAAACTACCCCGACTTAAACGTAAAGAAAACAAAAGAGCTAATCGTTGATTTCCGCCGCAACCCCGCCCCCATCCCCGCTCTTGTCATTGGCGGTGCTACAGTAGGGAGGGTCACAGAATACAAGTACCTTGGCACCATCATTGACGAGAAGCTGAACTTCTCTTCTAACGTCAATGGTATTCACAAAAAATGCCAATCTAGAATTTATTGCCTCCAGAAACTCCGACGCTTGCATGTTCAAAACCGTATCCTCCAAACCTTTTATGATTCGTTCATCTCTTCCATTCTCACTTTCTCATTTGTATGTTGGTATGGAAGGTTGTCTTTGGACAGTAGGAATGTGTTGGACAGAGTGGTGAGAGTGTGTGGGAAGGTTGTGGGAGTGCAACAAATGAGTATGATAGCGATGTATGAAAGGTGAGTGGCGAGAAAGGCCCGTCGCATACTTCAAGACAGCAGTCACATGCTCGCGCACCACTTAAATCTCCTGCCCTCGGGTAGGCGCTACAGGACACCAAAGTTCAAAACTGTACGCACTAAATATAGTTTTATACCCACCGCAATCTCTTTATTAAATGATTGAGAATTTGAACGTATGATGCTTCTATTATGACAGTGTGCGTGGCATGATTTATATAATTAATGTCCAATCCGCATGGGATAGTGAGTATGTGCCCCTGTGATCTTACATTTCCGTTTAGTGTAGGCCTATGTGCTTAGCAATTTTTATATTCTTTTATGAACATATTTATCTAAAAGTCTTACGTTGTTGTATATTGATGCGATTATTGCTTGCCAACAGTGATTGTTATGTTGCAATACCTTCTATCATGATTATGACACTGAACGTAAATCATGTGATAGGTATTTGTTTTCCCCATGTAACTTCTTATGATTACAGTTTTAAATGGTTAATTCAGTAATGTCTTCTTGATATACTTTTATCCTGTTTTACTGTTTACTGTTATACTGTCCTTTATCGTCTTGTAACATTTATATCTGGCACCACGTGTGAATTTCTCTTTGATTGAGATAATAAAGTGATCGTATTCGTATTCGTACCAACGACGAAGTCCGACAGACCATCACACAAACCATTGGACAACACGATGACCTGCTCACAGTGGTAAAGACACGGAAACTCCGATGGTATGGCCACGTCACCAGATCATCAGGCCTTGCAAAGACTATTCTGCAAGGCACAGTGCAAGGAGGTAGAAGAAGAGGGAGACCGAAAAAGAGGTGGGATGACAACATTCGAGAATGGACTGGTTTGACACTGAGCGAAGCCATCAGGGCTGCTGAGGACAGAGAAAGTTGGAGTATGCTGGTTAAACGATCATCTGTGGTGCCCCTACGACCTCCGGGTTACGGGACAGGATAGGATAGGATAGGATAGGATAGGATAGGATAGGATAGTGAGCTTGTACGAAAAACAAGTCTTCTTCTTTTTTTTTTTTTTACATGTACAATGAAGGCAACGTTTATTGTGACTTCAAACTATGGGAAGCATATTTGCTCTTTAAAATATTCATGTTGGTAGTTTGTCTCAGGAAGTTTGGGAGAAAGTTCCAGGATGAAATTAAAGAATACCTTTTTAGCATGAAACTTTAAGAAAGGTTTGATTCAATTGTTGATTCAAGTGTTTTGGAAAGTTTTTCAATGTGATTTGATCAAGACAGGTTGTTATCAATGTCAACTCAAAACATTTAATGAAGGTTGAACTTTTAAATAACTTCAAGATCAAGCATCCCCTTGGGGCGCCTGGGTTTTCAAATTATACTTCGTAGAAATTACTTCGTGAAGATCAAAGAGAAGTTACTTCCACTACTACCCTTCGATATCCCCAGCAGTTTATGTAGTCAAAACACTTCACTGTCGGCAAGTCTAAAGACATAAGACAATTTATTTCGCTTCAACTTTTACATCGAAGAAATCTTGGTGCGCATGGGGTACTCAGATGTGTATAATTATATGTAATTCGCTTATGTTTAAATACAGAAGAAAAGCACACAATAAATTTTAAAAAAAGCAATACTGAATGACAAACGCAATCATACATACACATTCTACCTGCATACAGCCTTTGACACTAGGGTGGTTAAATCAATTATAGATTAGCACAATGTTCATCAGGAATGACTAGAATTGACAAATTTGTGTATATTAAAAATTAGGCCTACATTGCTCATGTTTGCACACTTTATCGCGCGCACTTCACGCTTACACGAAAAATAACATTATATATAACATAAATATTATATGTATTATTTGTCACTAAAACGACTGTCTCTTTTTCTTTCTCTCTCACTCTCTCTCTCTCACACACACACACATACACACGGCACATATTACACATCATTGTCCGACTCAGAAAGCGGTACATTACTAACACTGCTACCGATATTTATGAGGGGAGGCAAAATACTACGAGGCTGCTAAGTCAGCAGTAAAAGGGGAGGGGGGGGGGGGGCGATAAAGCGTAGCTGGCCTGGGGTGATTACCAACGCATTCGTTACGAAACTTGGGAGGCCCGGCAAGCAAAGAAGGTTGGAGAGGGGGGTAACGTAGTAGTGAAGGGCGGAAAGTGAGAGGGAGAATTAGGTGGTGATGGGAGGTATAGGGCTTTTGTGCAGAAAGGGAGGGGTGGTTGGGGAAGTTAGTGCGTTTAGGGTTGGGGGTTGCTAGTGGAGTGCAGCTATGGTCGCAGTGTGGGGTGGGGGGTGGGGGTGGCATGGTAGGGGGGTGATTTTCAGTCATGTTTACTATTGAGTACAGTGATAGCAGAGGGCACGAAGGTCCGCTTCATCCTCTCAGTCTTGCACTTGGCAGCGCGGTACCTCCGTCCCGATGGTAGGAGGCAGAACTCGCTGTGGAGGGGGTGAGTTGGGTCTTTGCAATCTTTTGGGCTTTGTTGATTGTCCTCACCGTGCCCAGGTGTTCTAGGCTCGGTAGGTCAGCACCGATCACTTTTTCAGCCTGCCTCACCACTCTGTCTAATCTGTCTCTGTCTTCTGAACTGCACGCATGGTGCCACACTGTCAGGTTAAAAGTCAGAATACTTTCAATACTAGATCTATAATACATGGTCATAATGTCCGGACTGACCTTAAACTGTCTCAGCTTTCTAAGGAAATACAGTCTGCTGTGACATTTGCTGATGACCTTGTCGATGTGCTGGGTCCACGTGAGATCAGCGTTGAGGATGGTGCCGAGGTACTTGTATTCCTCGGCTCGCTCAACCTCTTTCCCAGCAATGACAAGGGGGGCGGGGCTGGTGCTCTTCCGCCTGAAGTCATACAGCACCTCTCTTGTCTTCTCCACGTTGAGGTCAAGGCTGCTGTCCTCGCACCACCGCACAACATGCTCCACGTCTGCCCTGTAAACTAAACTAAAAACCAAGCTAAACGTTTCCAAACCTGAATTTGATGATAAAGTTTGCTTGCTTGTTAGATGTATTTGTGAACATGAAAGCGGCATTTAAAGGCGAGTTACTTTTTTGTTGTTGTTACGCTTTATTGTCCCTTTTTATCGGGACATTCTGAGCCGCCTCCCCTGGGAAAGGCGGAGTCGCAGCCTTTGGCGCGCCCAAACCCAACCCAACCTCATTTGTGCACATAGTTGTAAATAGTCTATTTCGGTCTTTTTTTGTAATGTATGTACATAGTTGTAAATAGTCTGTACCTTTACTGTTCCGTCTTTGGCGTATTGTAGCAAAAGTGATGTTTTATCGAGTGCATGTATTTATATGTAATGAAATGACTATGTAAAGCGTGGTGAGTCTGGTCATAGGCTGGAGTACCCGCTATAAAAAAAATCCGTTATTATTATTATTATTATTATTATTATTATTATTATTATTATTATTATTATTATTATTATTATGTTGCTATATCTGTTCCTGTTTGGAGTTTTTAAACTTTTATTCCAAAGCAGGTCAAGAAACGCGTGTTCTGTCGGAAAGCAAGTTAACGGACCGTCGGTATAGAGAACTTAATGCCGTGTGATGTTCCATTCACTGGCTTGCGGGTTTAACAACTGAGAGAGAGAGAGAGAGAGAGAGAGAGAGAGAGAGAGAGAGAGAGAGAGAGAGAGAGAGAGAACGAAATGAACTCCGAAGCTTCCCTGTTTAGCGCACAAAGTTGACTATTACCTACCTCTCACCCTCTCGACCCTGCCCCAACTCACCCTCGAAACGTACCCACACTTTGCCGCCCATAGCATCTTGGCTCTTCCATTCACCACTACAGGCGCCAATAACTGACTGTGAGTGATGCAATAGCGCCTCTCTCTTGGTACTAGTACTAATATACAATCATGTAGAGAGACACTCCATCTTTATAGACGTCGGCACCTGTGGTTTTGTTTGAACTTACCTTACAAATATCTATTCTTCCTTGCTTCTGCTGAAGTCATAATCCGTTAGTAGATTTCACTGTTATCGCAGACTGGGAAGCAAAATTTCTCAATATCCTCCGATCACTACTGTGCATCGAAATAGAAGACGAGCGTTGTGGCCAAGTGGGCTAAGGCGAGACTACATGTAACATGCCTTGTCCACAGGCCAGAAACCAATGGCGGCTGACAGATGTGGGATCGATCCAGCATGTGGGCGTTATGTTTCTCCGAATATTATTTACTTCAGACTAGGCTAACGTCTCGGGGGTTTTCTCCGATTACTCCGATTTGCTCCTCCAGCAAAATTTCAAAAACACAACTAATATTAGATAGGTTGGGTTTGGGCGCGCCACAGGCTGCGACTCCGCCTTTCCCAGGGGAAGCGGCTCGGAATTTCACTATAGAAAGGGACAATAAAGCGTAACAAAAAGAAAAGTATCTCGCCTTCAAATGCCGCTTTCATGTTCACAAATACGACTTAATTGCGTTAGTAAAACTCGCCATTGTTATGCAAGTCTAAGACGTGTGATTTAGATGTACGAGACTATTGAGGTAACCGAAGGTTTTCTCCGGGTACTCCGGTTTCCCTTCTCCCTTCAAACATGGAATTGAATACAGTCAATTTAAAACTTTCAAAAATAAAAATTCGGTTTCCTTTCAGTCTTCTAATAGCGATCTCCCTGACTTTACACCACTTGTTTGTTGATACAGATCGCCGCGCTTTGAGCCTGATTGGTGATTTGGAGAAAAACGCCTTTTTTAGAATCCATTATCATCATCATCATCATCATCATCATCATCATCATCATCATCATCATCATCATCATGGCCCATTAAAGGCATAGAAGCGTCCACACGTTCAAGCGTGCACACACAGAGACAGACAGACGCCCAGACAGAAACACACAGACACATACACACAGACAGAAACAGACACACGCACAACACACAGAACCACACACGCACAGACACATACACACAAACACACATACAGAAACACACACAGACACACACACGCACAGACACACACACGCACAGACACACACACACAGAAACAAACAGAGAGAAACACACACACAGACATACACACACACAAACACACACGAAAAGACACACACAGACACACCCAAACAGACACATACACAGAGGCATGCACAGACACACACACACATAGATATATACACACACCCCGCCAAGCCACACTCCCACCCTACACAATTAGGATTTTGTCGGACCAAAGAGCTTATTACGGAAAGAGGGGGAACTTCCATTATGTCATATACAAAAATGCGAGACGCTCTCACGGATTATTTCCCTTTGCTCGGGCTGGCTATATTTCATCATCTGCTATATGAAGGATCTGTGCGTGGTAACTTATTGAGCCTATGCCATTGCAAAAGAACATTTTTATGGCAACGTTTGCAAAAACCAAACTTTTAACCATCATTATTATTAACATTCCGCTACTGCTGTCTTTTTTTATAAAATGTTTACTTATTGACATTTATTAGGTGCTTTTATGCTGCTTATGTATGTCATAGGTTCGTTTTCTGCCCTGGAATTTATTATTTTTTAATCAACGACAGATATTTTAAAATTAAAATATGCATGACAGACTGTTTCATTTATCCGAAACTGTGTAAATCCGTAATTGTGTGTGTGTGAGGGAGAGAGAGAGAGAGAGAGAGGTGGGGTGGGGGAAGAGAGAGCTCTGTCATTCAATCAATTAATCACAATAAAGCCCAATAACAAAATGTTTCACTAATAGTGTGAATTTAATTTATATCAGGTGTCCCCCTAACCCCCAACCCTCTCACCTCCCACATCACTGGCTTAATAACATCAGTCAGTTCATGGAAAATAATTAATTAATCAGACAGAACAATCAGAACCTAGACTACAACATTCCACGCAATATAGATCTAATGCGCAGAAATTCACAGATCAGAACAAGGACTGAGTTTCTACATGACATTTTTTTTTCCCCGTTTACACTCAAACGAAAAGGGATTACAACAGATCAAGGACCATTTTTGTGCCTAGGTAAGGGGTTATCTTGCACATTATTTGATCACGAGGAGAAAACAGACTTAGTCTAATTTAACTTGTTAACATAAGCAGTTTGACGAAGCCAAACTGCCAATCTGACATCTAGTTTTGAAATATAAGCACAAATCTAGCAATAACGTAAACAGTGAGCGACCTGTTGAACGTAAACTGTCAGCAAGCAAACTGTTTTGGATTTAGCACATAGGTATAACGTGAATCATTCAAGCCGCTCTCCGATTGTTTTAACACTAACAACACTGCAGTGGTCTTAGTTTAGGCCTACATAAACACAAAAAAATGAAGTTTTTCAATTGCAATTTACCTTTCTTTGTCTCTTGGAAATTTGAAAAAGGACTTGCCAACACAACTTTTCTTGTATCTGGCATTATGGCAATTGATGGCTGTGCAAAAGTCACCGCCCTGTTTCACTCAGTCGCCTTTTGACTTTCTGCCATGAGCCATTTTCAGCATGTCGACAAGGGAGCATAACTCATACCTTTCGTCTCGTTGTTCTGTACCAAGTTCCACCTCTTTCTATCATTAAGCTCTTTGGTGTGACCTCGCAAGTTCTCATAATTATCGTTTTCGTTTCTTCGTCTTCAATGTAGGTTTTATTATATTTCTAACCTTCTGTTGCTTCTTTCCCCCCCCCCCCCCTCTTATTTCCTCCCTTCCTCTCATTCTTCCTTCTCCCAGAGAATTCTACTTCCATTTCTAACTCTCTCTATTTTTTAAATTTTAAAATGATGTCGTGGTTTTTAAACAAAGGGCGCGTTTCTATCACGGGAACTCGAACCTTTTGTGACTTGCGGAAGCTGTGAAAACAATTTGCATATTTTAAAGAGAGGTACGCTGAAGTTTTTGTTATGGATTGGCTGGCTGCGTATCTGTCTATCTGTCTGTTCCTGTCTTCCGTTCTCTGTCTGCCTCTTCCTCTGTCTGTCTGTTCATGTCTTCCTTTCTCTGTCTGCCTCTTCCTCTGTCTGTCTGTCTGTTCCTGTCTTCATTTCTCTGTCTGCCTCTTCCTCTGTCTATCTGTTCCTGTCCTCCTGTCTCTGTCTGACTCTCCCTCTGTCTGTCTCTCTCTTTTTCTGCACGTCTGTCCTTTTCTATGTTGTCTTTCTTACTCCATCTCTCCCTCTCTCTCTTCTCTTTCTCTCTCTCTCTCTCTCTCTCTCTCTCTCTCTCTCTCTCTCTCTCATTCTCTCTCTTTCACCCTCTATCTTTCTTCCACTCTCTTTGTGCGTTTGTCTTCCGTACTTTTCTCTTTGACGGTAACTATCCCTGTCGGTTCTCTCTCTCTCTCTCTCTCTCTCTCTCTCTCTCTCTCTCTCTCTCTCTCTCTCTCTCTCTCTCTCTCTCTCTCTTTGTGACTATCGTACCTTATCTTTTTCAGGGCTCCCCCTTCCACCCTCCCCCAATTATACAGTTAAAAACAACAAACAGACACGTGCTGTAGACTGTTGGAGACCTCTCAGACGAGGTAACAACGGTGATCTCATTAAAACACACGAGGACACGCCGGCTATTGGAAATCAGACACGTGTTTAGTTCATTTACAATTTTACGACCTCTGTCTCAGAACTTTGCAAATAAAATGGCATTAAACTGTTCTTATACAGCGCTCTTATCAGCTCTCAAAGAGTTGCTCAAGGTTTAGGCTAGACACAGGATCTAACCACAGATGCATTAACCAAGAAGAATGGGTTCTCGGAAAGAATTCGTGGATCCCCGATTGTTACGTTGAAACGCGAATGGTAGTACGTCGGAAACGTGCACGATAGATCTAATCGTTTCGTTTTGCAAAGTATTCAATAATGGAGTTTATTTACCTTTGATTTGAGTTTGCATTGTTGTTAGGAGTGGTTTTGTATAACGTTGATAATTTTCGTTGGTCGATATTATTGGAGAATTTTCGTGATCTGTCGATAGAAATTTCCCGATGGATATCGAAGGTCGTGAATGTTCCCGGAAGTAGAGGAAATAGGTATGACGTAAGTCAGTGATGACGATCTTTAGTTCGATTGGTGGCAGTACGTCATTTCTACCATGTACCAAATTGTTCCAGAAAAGAGAGAGGTTATTTAATCGTGTGCCGAGTTGCTGTTGAGATAGAGATTGTTGTTGATAGTGAAGCTGGAAAGTAAATTTGAAAGTTGTTGAATTGAGTTGAGAATTGTATGCAGTTGTTGATGTGTGCTGAATAAAAGTGGAAAACTTCATACGTCGGCTTTGTGACTTGTATGCTGCTTGAGCAGGCTGCGTGAATAAACGAATCTGAGTTACACCTTATCAGGAATTCAGCATTGGGGCTGAATCGGATACTGATAGAAAACACCAACATCAAACCGAGTGTAACATTTTGGGGGCCAAGCCGGGATTCACGCCATAGCCAAGGGTTCATCTGCTACAACAAGCGAGTCAACGTTACGAGAGGCAGTCATCGAGGGTAGCCGCCAACGAGTTGCGTCGAGAGGGGCCAACATACTGGGACTACATCACCGATAGATTCGGGTTGACTGCAAGGGCGTGTAGTCGCCGAAGAGTTGCTTCGTGAGCGAACAACAGAGCGGGACTACGTGGCTGCCGCAGGACTACGTCGAGGGACAGTCTCGGAGCTACATCGCCAGTGTTACAGAGAGCGGCGAGCGGACGTCGCGTCTACTTCAGCACAGGAGCGTGTACATCAACACCAGCGTGGTGCAGCGTCGCATACGACGAGGACAGCGGGGCCTGCGTCAACGAAGGCGACTAGTGACAAGCATCAGCGCTACTGCAGAAAGCGTGCTGTTCTAGAACAGTCTAGAAAGGTACAGCACAGTCAAGAACTTTCAAGAAAAAGAACTCTACAGTCAAGAACTTTCTAGAAAAGAACTTTCCAGAAAAGAACCTTCTAGAAAAGAACTTTCCAGAAGCATCAAGATGGCTGACTTCTGGCAGAAAGGGGTTGAACTAAATCTAAAAGGCAAACAGCTGACGGAGTACGTCAAATGCCAGGAGAGAATATTGCGTGAAGAAAGAGAAGAACAGCGACGCCGTGAAGAACGAGAATTAGAAGAGCAGCGTCGCCGTGAAGAAAGAGAATTAGAAGAGAAGCGTCTAGAAAAAGAAGAGCAGCGTCGCCGAGAAGAAAGAGAAGAGCGGCGTCAAGAAAGAGAGATGGAAGAGAGACGATTAGAAGCTGAGCATCAATACCAGCTAGAGTTGGCGCGTATCCAACAACAGCAGCATGCGCCACAAGTTATCAGTGACAACAAAGCTCCAAAATTGCCAGCGTTTGTCGACGGGAAGGACCAGATCGACAGTTATTTGGCGAGATTTGAAAGGTTTGCCAAAAGCTCTAACTGGCAACCTCAAGACTGGGCGATTCGACTAAGTGCACTTCTGACGGGGCAAGCACTCGACGTCTACACCAGATTGTCGGACGATGACGCTAAAGACTACGACGTCTTGAAAGAGGCCCTATTGCAGTGCTACAACTTTACAGAGAAGGGCTACCGTAAACGCTTCCGTGAATGCCGGCCTAAGTCAGACGAGACGCCAAAGCAGTTTGTGGAGCGCCTGTCGTCATATCTACACAAGTGGGTGGAGTTATCAGGCGAAATGAAGTCTTACGACAGTCTCCATGACCTGATTGTGAAAGAACAATTTCTCAATGCCTGTCACAAGGACCTAGCGACCCACTTAGAAGAACAAAAGCTGCAGACGCTTAAAGATGTGACTGAGGCTGCTGAAAGATATCTCATCGCTCATGGGAAAACCCTGGGGCCACCCAGCGCGACGAAACATTTTCAGAAGACTGGAAACCATGGGAACCAGATCCAAGGGAGCCAGACGAGCCAGAGACAGACGGACTCCACGCCTCCTCCCAGGGAAGGGCATTCAAGAGGCTGTTTCACCTGCAACGCTACAGACCACAGGGCGGCTAATTGTCCTCAAAACAAAAGTAGCGGACAGCGGAGCAGTACGGACAACGCAGCGGCGGGCAACCGGCAGAGGCGGTTCTCCAATCAACGGCAAACCAGTAGATCTGACCATCAGGTGTGCGGCGGGAGCGTCATTCTTCCGAGTGAGACCGAGCGCACAGCTACCCCTGCGGACGTGCAAGAGTGCATGACTGATGGCCAACTCCTCCTTGCCAACGGGAAATCCATCCCCGTCGTCGCCAGCGCAGCTGTGACCGTACAGAACATGCCTGTTTCCAAGGGACGCGTCGGAAATCATGAAGTGACTGTCTTAAGAGACTCTGGCTGCAGTGGGGTCATCGTCAAAGAAGACCTAATCGCTAAAGAACAGTTCACTGGCGATTTTAAATGGACACTTATGGCCGACAGCAAATGTGTGAGAGCGCCAGTTGCGAAGATTCATGTCAACACCCCTTTCTACGTAGGCGAAGTCGAAGCGGTTTGCCTGAAGAAGCCGCTATACGATTTGATGATCGGGAATATCGACGGCGCGAGGCGACCCGACGACCCCGATTCAGAATGGAGTCCTGCCTCAACCCAACATGTCGAAGTTGCGGAGGAGGATCCATTGCCATTTCCCGATGGAGACCTTTCAGAGCTGCTACGGGACAATGTGCTACTCCGGCTCAGCCCTGCCGACCAGAGATCGTCGGTGCTGTTACTACCAGGGCCCAGGCCAAGAGAGACAAGACGTCTACGCCACTGAAGGTCGCCGACAACTCTAAAGCTGCCATCGTGGACCGAGATAAGCTGATCCAGCTCCAGGAAGCTGATAGTACTTTAAACAAGTACAGGAACCGCCAAGACCACGTGACCAAAGGCAGTGGTACGGTCTACTTTGAGGTGAAGGCCAAGATCTTGTACCGAATCTTCCAGCACCCGAGGGTCAATGGAGGGAAACCACTACGTCAAGTATTGGTACCGTTACCCCTAAAGCGCCAAGTGATGGAAGTAGCTCATGACTCTATCATGGGAGGTCACCTAGGCATCAAGAAGACGTCGGACAGAATCCAGGCGGTGTTCTACTGGCCAGGACTTCATGCGGACGTCAGCCGTTTCTGCCGATCATGTGACATTTGCCAAAAGACTATACCTCGAGGAAGGGTCCCGAAAGTGCCTATGCAGAGGATGCCTCTGATCGACCGACCTTTCAAGAGGGTGGCCTTAGACTTAATCGGCGAAATAAGACCTCCGAGTGAAGAAGGTCATCGGTGGGTACTGACTTTAGTGGACTATGCGACTCGGTACCCAGAAGCAGTGCCTCTGAAGAAGATTGACACTGAAACTGTTGCAGAGGCGCTAGTGGACATGTTCAGTAGACTTGGGGTGCCTGAAGAGATCCTGACAGACCTCGGGACGCAGTTCGTCTCTGACTGCATGAAGGAGGTTAACAGACTGCTGAGCATTCGGCATTTGACTACGACACCCTACCATCCAATGTGCAACGGGCTTGTCGAGAAGTTCAATGCTACACTGAAGTCCACCCTGAAGAAACTGTGCAGCGAGCAGCCCAGACAATGGCATCGCTACATCAACGCCTTACTTTTCGCCTACAGAGAAGTACCGCAGGAGTCCACCGGCTTTTCTCCGTTCGAGCTGTTGTACGGAAGAACCATCCGAGGGCCGATGCACATCCTGAAAGAACTGTGGACGAAAGAAGTAGACATCCCAGAGGTGAAAAACAGCTACCAGTACGTGTTTGAGCTACGGGAGAAGCTAGAGCAGACTCTCGAGATAGCCAGAGAAAACCTGAAGAAGTCCCAAGACTGTGGAAAGCACTACTATGACCGTAGGGCTGTTAACAGGAAGTTCAAACCTGGCAACAAAGTGCTGGTGCTGCTACCTACTGATCATAATAAGTTGCTGATGCAGTGGAAAGGCCCGTACGAAGTGGAGACCGTGGTGGGGATCAACGACTACAAGGTGAAGGTCGGCCAGCATTCCAAGATATACCACGCCAACCTCCTTAAGCGGTACGTGGAAAGGCCATCAGAGATTGTGCATGTGGCAACAGCAGCTGAGATCGACAACAGCTTTGACAGCGAGGAACTGTTGGAACTTGGAGACTTCCACAGCAAAGAAGGCATCAATGATGTTAAGCTAGGACCAGGCTTGACGGAAGGTCAAAGGATGGAGCTCAAGGACCTTATGGGTGAGTTTCCCCATAGCTTCAGCGATGTCCCAGGCTCTACGACTTTGGTCGAACATGAAGTCCACCTCACTTCAAATATTCCCGTTCGATCAAAACCCTTCCCGATCCCTTTCAAGGCCCGCGAATCCTTGAAGAAAGACATCGATGAGATGCTGAAGATGGGCATCATCAGGGAGTCCAGTTCCCCCTACGCGTCCCCTGTCGTGGTCGTGAAGAAGAAGGACGGGAGCAATCGAGTATGCATCGACTACAGGAAGGTTAATAAGATCACCGTCTTCGACCCTGAGCCGATGCCTACCGCAGCAGACCTCTTCCGCCAATTATCGGGGAGTAGAATCTTCTCAAAGATTGACCTCAGCAAGGGTTATTGGCAAGTCCCCGTGCGTCAACAGGACATACCAAAGACTGCTTTCATAACTCCTGATGGGACGTACGAGTGCCTAAGGATGCCCTTTGGCATGGTCAACAGCGGAGCTACCCTAAAGAGAGGAATGAGGAAGATGCTCAATGGGATGGACAACGTCGTGTGTTACTGGGACGACCTGCTGGTCCACACTCGCACCTGGGAAGAGCATCTACAGACCTTGAGGGAGCTGTTTCACCGTCTCACAGAAGCCAACCTGACCGTGAGACCCAGTAAGTGCATTCTGGGGACTGACAACGTAGACTTTATCGGCCATTCGCTGAAAGAAGGACAAAAGGGGCTTCTACTAGAAAACGTCACCAAGATTCTGAACGCTCCACGTCCCCAAACCAAGAAGCAGGTGCGATCTTTCCTGGGGTTGGCTGGATATTACAGGGAGTTTGTACCAAACTACTCCGCCATCACAGCACCCTTGTCGGACCTGGTGCGGAAAGGCTGTCCAAACCAAGTGCAGTGGGGACCGTCTCAGGAGAAGGCATACCAGACTGTGCGCGACCTCCTTTCGAAGGATCCGGTGCTACGACTGCCCGATACTTCCAAGGAATTCGTCTTAAGGACAGACGCAGCGGACGAAGGCATCGGCGCCATACTGATGCAAGAACACGAAGGGAAACTATTTCCGGTCAGTTACGCCAGCAAGAAGCTGTCCAGGGCTGAGAAAAATTACTCGACCATGGAGAAAGAGTGCCTTGCCATCATATGGGGAATCCGGAAGTTCGAACTGTACCTTCAAGGAGTGAAGTTCGTGTTACAGACTGATCACAAGCCGCTAACTTACTTGAACTCTGCCAAGTTTGTGAACAGTCGAATCATGAGATGGGCTATGTACTTGCAGAACTTTAACATGCGAGTAGAATCAATTAAAGGATCAGACAATGTTGGTGCGGACTTCCTCAGCAGAGTGTGTAAGTAAAGAACATTGACTGTGTGGATGAACTGTGAACATTGACAATATCCAGATAGACTTGAAGATGAAAACCATTGACTCTGTGTAGATAAGCTGAGCGCAATTACAGTATTCAGAAAGTCTTAAATTAGTTTCAATTGTGGACTTTGTTTGTGCATTACGTTTCAACGTTGTTGAAAGAAATTGGGTAAATTTCTTCTTGAGTGGGGGGTTATGTTACGTTGAAACGCGAATGGTAGTACGTCGGAAACGTGCACGATAGATCTAATCGTTTCGTTTTGCAAAGTATTCAATAATGGAGTTTATTTACCTTTGATTTGAGTTTGCATTGTTGTTAGGAGTGGTTTTGTATAACGTTGATAATTTTCGTTGGTCGATATTATTGGAGAATTTTCGTGATCTGTCGATAGAAATTTCCCGATGGATATCGAAGGTCGTGAATGTTCCCGGAAGTAGAGGAAATAGGTATGACGTAAGTCAGTGATGACGATCTTTAGTTCGATTGGTGGCAGTACGTCATTTCTACCATGTACCAAATTGTTCCAGAAAAGAAAGAGGTTATTTTAATCGTGTGCCGAGTTGCTGTTGAGATAGAGATTGTTGTTGATAGTGAAGCTGGAAAGTAAATTTGAAAGTTGTTGAATTGAGTTGAGAATTGTATGCAGTTGTTGATGTGTGCTGAATAAAAGTGGAAAACTTCATACGTCGGCTTTGTGACTTGTATGCTGCTTGAGCAGGCTGCGTGAATAAACGAATCTGAGTTACACCTTATCAGGAATTCAGCATTGGGGCTGAATCGGATACTGATAGAAAACACCAACATCAAACCGAGTGTAACACCGATGGAATAAGGGTAGCTCTATATAATTATAACCCCTATTCCATCGGGGATCCACAAAATGTGTTTTCCTTCCAAGGATCCATTGTTCTTGGTTAATGCTTTGTAACCTGCCGTTTTGACAGAATGATGCTGGTCTTTAGCGTGCTACTGAGGCGACGCCTGGGAGGTGAAACGTTATATAAAGAGTCAAGATAAACAAGTCGACTCTCGTGAGAATGATCTCCCATGCGGTTAATGCGCTGTAACCCGCCGTTTTGACAGAATGATGCTGGTCTTTAGCGTCCTACTGAGGCGACGCCTGGGAGGTGAAACATTATATAAAAAGTCGTGACAGACAAGTTGACTCTCATGATAATGATCTCCCCTGCCACCGACAGGATGCGAACTTGCAGGCCCCCCAGCACGCACGCAAACACTTTACCACTGAGTCACTCTGATGTCGCTTTGACTACTGAGGGTTAGGGGTGGGAGTAGAACAGCGAATCAAGCACTCATCACAGACATCGTAGCAAACTTATCAACCAAACAGTGACCATACTTCTGTAACCTTTGAATGTGGGTCACAAAAAAGTGCTGATGAATGTGGGTCACAAAAAACGTGCTGAGCGCGGCAAAGCTCCACTGCAGTTAGTAGGCAGCAAGATAACAGCATATAGGGGACTTTGCGGAAAAGGGAAGGGTCACAGGTGGCGAAGCTGCTCAGGATTGGGGGGGGGGAGGACACACACACATTATATTCACTGACATCAGGGTCAGACCTGGGAAAAGTCGAGGGTGGGGGGGGGGTGGGGGTTACAGATTCAGCGAAGGCGCGAAGCGCCGAGCCTTCTAGGGGGGTCCGGGTGCATGCTCCCCCGGAAATGTTTTTTTTCCAAGGATGCAAAATGGTGCGATCTGGTGCAATCTGAACCTTGAAAAAGCCATCTGTGATGGTCTGAGACTTTGAGCTTTTTGAACAATTGACCTGACAAACTCTGGGGTACAAAAATTATCCTCTGCCCCTCCCTTAAAAAAAACACACACACACACAAACATTTATTTATCAGCAGAGATGTTTTGTATACTATTATTATTCACTACTTTTTGTTGATCGTTAACGGTATAAAGCTTTACCTTGTAGTTTATGAACATCACCGCCCTGCTTTCACTTAATTCAGTCTTGCTGCACTAGGTTCCTCGGCATTAGTACCATTTGTGAATTGTATCTTCTGGCAAAACAGTTCACTGCCTCTTTGAAGTCAATATCAACATCCCTGTGCACTTTCAGTAAAGCAAGTCCATTGAGTCTCTGTTGCCCCATTGTAGAGCGCAGGTAGTTTTTCAGGTTGCGCAACTGACTGAACGCTCACACTCGGCAGTAGTGACAGGTAGGGTGCAAAGGTTCTTTAGCATGATGAACAGGTTGGGATAAAAATCCCTGTCACAATGTTTCAGTGCTTCTGATGCCGTGGATGGGATGATAGCTGTCGCATTCTCAGCAGCACTTCGCCATTTGCAAACCCACCGTTGGTATTCTGCATCAAGGGTAGCGTTGTCTGGTAGGTCAGACTCCCACAACATTGCCAGCATCACCCCTTCTGGAACCTGCATGAAATCATCCTGGTTGTCTATTAAAGTGCTTGGCACCAGACAGAGACCCGCATTTTTGAACCTCGAGTCCAATTCGGTTGACAGGTGTTCCAAGAAAGGAATGGCAATGCTAATCTTGAAATATTCTTCTGGAGTGGCCGCAGGTTGGTTGTCACGGAGAGTCTGTCGGGATGCTTGACGAGGAACAATAACACCAGTTGTCAAAGCATTTGCCATTTTGCTGACTTCTTCACTTGTAGTCGAGAAAATTGCTGATATTGAAAACGGTAGACTGTAAAAACTGACAGCAAATGAAAGTTTTCAAAACGCGACTGTGACGTGCACGATGTCGAAACTGTCGGTCACTTTGATCTACGCTAAGACTAACGATTATGACGCGTCGACAGGAAATGATGACGAAGGGACGAACTTCTCTCACTGATCAGAGGGTGATGATGATGATTATGATGATAAACACTTGTATTGGTTGATTCCATTGGAATAAAAAAAAAATCCTTTGATGCCCTGGCAAAAAAAAAAAAAAAAAAAAAACACCCCAACTACTCATTTTGGGGGGGGGGAGGAGGCAATATATAAGGCTGCCCCCCCAATATTTTGCTAGGGGGGGCATGGCCCCCTGCCCCCCCCCCCCCGCTTTCGCCGCCTGTGAGGGTGTAACACATGTATATATTGGCATCGACTAGCGGCTTGGTGTCAAAAGTCGAACCAGCCATGTTGAGTGACAGTGACATGTATAGTGGTTATTGTTCAATGTACCCTTACATCATGACTGAATCGCTTGATCAGTGAGCCGTGTTGTGTGACAATGACAGTTATAGTGGTGATTTATTCAGGATTACCTGTTATAGGAGAGTGCAATACATTTTGTTTCCCATAGTTATTTTTTCTGTGACGTTTCCTACACGCACTAGGTTATATCGAAAAACACACAAACATTGTACATGCACTGCATAGGCATGCCTAAGCTTAAGACATGTTATTAAATGTTGCATATCTCTTCCACCCCCCACGCCCCTCCCCCCCTCTCTCTCTCTCTCTCTCCATAAAGTGAATGAATGTCTCCATTCAAACAAGAACACTGGTCTTTTTTGTGTGCAGGTGTTTGTGTGTTGTTTTGTTCTGTTTTGTAAATTATTGTAGGGGAAAGTCGGGTAATGTGAAACGAAGTGTAATATATAAAATAAGGCTTCCCTGGAAGGTCTCGTTTCCTAATACACTCCATTTAATATTACCCGACTTTTCCCTACATGTGCTGCATACTCTATGCGATGCTTTCTCATTTGTGTTTTTTCATTGTAAATTGCTGTATTTTGGTGAGTACCATTAATTTTATTTGCATGGTGTAAAGTTCCATTGCTCATTTTCTGTATAGACTTCCTGTGACTTTTACTTACACGCACTAGATTATCGCAAAACACAATACACATGCGCTGTATATGGATGACTGATATGTTATTAAATGTTTGATCTCTCTCTCTCTCCCTCTCTCTCTCTCTCTCTCTCTCTCTCTCTCTCTCTCTCTCTCTCTCTCTCTCACAAGTGAATGCATGTCTCCATAGAAAAAAAACCACGAACACACAACATTTCATTACGTGTTATTTTGCCCTGTCTTGTAAATTGTTGTACTTTGAAATTTGCTTATGTCTCATTTGTTTTTAGCTTTGTTTTGTGAAATCCTTTTTAACACTTGACTGTATTTACCCTTTGATTGTGAGTTTACATTCAGTTTGTGTGTATTTGTGTACTGTGTGTGTATCGGTTGTGTGTGTAGTCTCTCTCTCTCTCTCTCTCTCTCTCTCTCTCTCTCTCTCTCTCTCTCTCTCTCTCTCTCTCGGTATCGGTTGAATGTCAGGGGTGACTGTAGTCTTTCTCCTGCCTCGGACCAACGAGTCTGCTCGTCTGCAAAACACAAGACGAGTTTCTGCAACACCTTGTATACTAGGGGTGTACAGAGCGTCTCACTGATGGCAGAAACAGTCCTCAGTGATAGCTCCACTTATATGAACAAGGGACGATCATTTTCTACTTCCAGGATCCACTGGAATCTCCAGCATACTTCCTATACATATACATACATCATGGCTAAACTAAACACATGGAGAAGTAATTAACAATATACACATTCTTCGGGACAGCCACTGATCTGCAATAATTACACATAGGAGAAACAATCGTTGGGTAGTGGGTCTACCTCATGGTGTCGAAACCGGTCGGGTTCGCCACGTGGTCAAGCAAAGTTTGACTAACATTCACAATGATAAAACATGGCAAAACTTCACAAACATAATTCAACAATATTATGAATAAATCGCGATGAAACACAAGTAACTTTTCAGCCGTTGGGGAGGGAAGCGTTTGGGGCCTCTCTTTTCTCCAGGCCAGCTTAATGAGGGCTGGGCCTAGCTAGGTCACGAAGGACTTGACAAATATTTTCATTTGTGTATACATCACGAGTATTTACAGCTAGAATGCGAGCGAGGGCTATTGACATAGGCACGGGGCGCGTGTATTCCCTTTCCGTGTGTACTATATTTTCTAGTTCATTAATGTTTTGGTGATGAGACTCGGCTATATAAAGACTGTTTGGAGAACAGAAATCTGTTCTCGTATGCATCTGAGAGTGTCTGTGATTG
>CM072520.1:48288142-48485642 GCA_036898135.1 Oncomelania hupensis
CTATCATGATTATGACACTGAACGTAAATCATGTGATAGGTATTTGTTTTCCCCATGTAACTTCTTATGATTACAGTTTTAAATGGTTAATTCAGTAATGTCTTCTTGATATACTTTTATCCTGTTTTACTGTTTACTGTTATACTGTCCTTTATCGTCTTGTAACATTTATATCTGGCACCACGTGTGAATTTCTCTTTGATTGAGATAATAAAGTGATCGTATTCGTATTCGTACCAACGACGAAGTCCGACAGACCATCACACAAACCATTGGACAACACGATGACCTGCTCACAGTGGTAAAGACACGGAAACTCCGATGGTATGGCCACGTCACCAGATCATCAGGCCTTGCAAAGACTATTCTGCAAGGCACAGTGCAAGGAGGTAGAAGAAGAGGGAGACCGAAAAAGAGGTGGGATGACAACATTCGAGAATGGACTGGTTTGACACTGAGCGAAGCCATCAGGGCTGCTGAGGACAGAGAAAGTTGGAGTATGCTGGTTAAACGATCATCTGTGGTGCCCCTACGACCTCCGGGTTACGGGACAGGATAGGATAGGATAGGATAGGATAGGATAGGATAGGATAGGATAGGATAGGATAGTGAGCTTGTACGAAAAACAAGTCTTCTTCTTTTTTTTTTTTTTACATGTACAATGAAGGCAACGTTTATTGTGACTTCAAACTATGGGAAGCATATTTGCTCTTTAAAATATTCATGTTGGTAGTTTGTCTCAGGAAGTTTGGGAGAAAGTTCCAGGATGAAATTAAAGAATACCTTTTTAGCATGAAACTTTAAGAAAGGTTTGATTCAATTGTTGATTCAAGTGTTTTGGAAAGTTTTTCAATGTGATTTGATCAAGACAGGTTGTTATCAATGTCAACTCAAAACATTTAATGAAGGTTGAACTTTTAAATAACTTCAAGATCAAGCATCCCCTTGGGGCGCCTGGGTTTTCAAATTATACTTCGTAGAAATTACTTCGTGAAGATCAAAGAGAAGTTACTTCCACTACTACCCTTCGATATCCCCAGCAGTTTATGTAGTCAAAACACTTCACTGTCGGCAAGTCTAAAGACATAAGACAATTTATTTCGCTTCAACTTTTACATCGAAGAAATCTTGGTGCGCATGGGGTACTCAGATGTGTATAATTATATGTAATTCGCTTATGTTTAAATACAGAAGAAAAGCACACAATAAATTTTAAAAAAAGCAATACTGAATGACAAACGCAATCATACATACACATTCTACCTGCATACAGCCTTTGACACTAGGGTGGTTAAATCAATTATAGATTAGCACAATGTTCATCAGGAATGACTAGAATTGACAAATTTGTGTATATTAAAAATTAGGCCTACATTGCTCATGTTTGCACACTTTATCGCGCGCACTTCACGCTTACACGAAAAATAACATTATATATAACATAAATATTATATGTATTATTTGTCACTAAAACGACTGTCTCTTTTTCTTTCTCTCTCACTCTCTCTCTCTCACACACACACACATACACACGGCACATATTACACATCATTGTCCGACTCAGAAAGCGGTACATTACTAACACTGCTACCGATATTTATGAGGGGAGCCAAAATACTACGAGGCTGCTAAGTCAGCAGTAAAAGGGGAGGGGGGGGGGGCGATAAAGCGTAGCTGGCCTGGGGTGATTACGCAACGCTTCGTTACGATACTTGGGAGGCCCGGCAAGCAAAGAAGGTTGGAGAGGGGGGTAACGTAGTAGTGAAGGGCGGAAAGTGAGAGGGAGAATTAGGTGGTGATGGGAGGTATAGGGCTTTTGTGCAGAAAGGGAGGGGTGGTTGGGGAAGTTAGTGCGTTTAGGGTTGGGGGTTGCTAGTGGAGTGCAGCTATGGTCGCAGTGTGGGGTGGGGGGGTGGGGTGGCATGGTAGGGGGGTGATTTTCAGTCATGTTTACTATTGAGTACAGTGATAGCAGAGGGCACGAAGGTCCGCTTCATCCTCTCAGTCTTGCACTTGGCAGCGCGGTACCTCCGTCCCGATGGTAGGAGGCAGAACTCGCTGTGGAGGGGGTGAGTTGGGTCTTTGCAATCTTTTGGGCTTTGTTGATTGTCCTCACCGTGCCCAGGTGTTCTAGGCTCGGTAGGTCAGCACCGATCACTTTTTCAGCCTGCCTCACCACTCTGTCTAATCTGTCTCTGTCTTCTGAACTGCACGCATGGTGCCACACTGTCAGGTTAAAAGTCAGAATACTTTCAATACTAGATCTATAATACATGGTCATAATGTCCGGACTGACCTTAAACTGTCTCAGCTTTCTAAGGAAATACAGTCTGCTGTGACATTTGCTGATGACCTTGTCGATGTGCTGGGTCCACGTGAGATCAGCGTTGAGGATGGTGCCGAGGTACTTGTATTCCTCGGCTCGCTCAACCTCTTTCCCAGCAATGACAAGGGGGGCGGGGCTGGTGCTCTTCCGCCTGAAGTCATACAGCACCTCTCTTGTCTTCTCCACGTTGAGGTCAAGGCTGCTGTCCTCGCACCACCGCACAACATGCTCCACGTCTGCCCTGTAAACTAAACTAAAAACCAAGCTAAACGTTTCCAAACCTGAATTTGATGATAAAGTTTGCTTGCTTGTTAGATGTATTTGTGAACATGAAAGCGGCATTTAAAGGCGAGTTACT
Organism: Oncomelania hupensis; assembly: GCA_036898135.1. Taxonomy (NCBI): domain Eukaryota; kingdom Metazoa; phylum Mollusca; class Gastropoda; order Littorinimorpha; family Pomatiopsidae; genus Oncomelania; species Oncomelania hupensis. The sequence continues at coordinate 48,290,827 of CM072520.1, forward strand.
TTTTTGTTGTTGTTACGCTTTATTGTCCCTTTTTATCGGGACATTCTGAGCCGCCTCCCCTGGGAAAGGCGGAGTCGCAGCCTTTGGCGCGCCCAAACCCAACCCAACCTCATTTGTGCACATAGTTGTAAATAGTCTATTTCGGTCTTTTTTTGTAATGTATGTACATAGTTGTAAATAGTCTGTACCTTTACTGTTCCGTCTTTGGCGTATTGTAGCAAAAGTGATGTTTTATCGAGTGCATGTATTTATATGTAATGAAATGACTATGTAAAGCGTGGTGAGTCTGGTCATAGGCTGGAGTACCCGCTATAAAAAAAATCCGTTATTATTATTATTATTATTATTATTATTATTATTATTATTATTATTATTATTATTATTATTATTATTATTATGTTGCTATATCTGTTCCTGTTTGGAGTTTTTAAACTTTTATTCCAAAGCAGGTCAAGAAACGCGTGTTCTGTCGGAAAGCAAGTTAACGGACCGTCGGTATAGAGAACTTAATGCCGTGTGATGTTCCATTCACTGGCTTGCGGGTTTAACAACTGAGAGAGAGAGAGAGAGAGAGAGAGAGAGAGAGAGAGAGAGAGAGAGAGAGAGAGAGAGAGAGAGAGAGAGAGAGAGAACGAAATGAACTCCGAAGCTTCCCTGTTTAGCGCACAAAGTTGACTATTACCTACCTCTCACCCTCTCGACCCTGCCCCAACTCACCCTCGAAACGTACCCACACTTTGCCGCCCATAGCATCTTGGCTCTTCCATTCACCACTACAGGCGCCAATAACTGACTGTGAGTGATGCAATAGCGCCTCTCTCTTGGTACTAGTACTAATATACAATCATGTAGAGAGACACTCCATCTTTATAGACGTCGGCACCTGTGGTTTTGTTTGAACTTACCTTACAAATATCTATTCTTCCTTGCTTCTGCTGAAGTCATAATCCGTTAGTAGATTTCACTGTTATCGCAGACTGGGAAGCAAAATTTCTCAATATCCTCCGATCACTACTGTGCATCGAAATAGAAGACGAGCGTTGTGGCCAAGTGGGCTAAGGCGAGACTACATGTAACATGCCTTGTCCACAGGCCAGAAACCAATGGCGGCTGACAGATGTGGGATCGATCCAGCATGTGGGCGTTATGTTTCTCCGAATATTATTTACTTCAGACTCGGCTAACGTCTCGGGGGTTTTCTCCGATTACTCCGATTTGCTCCTCCAGCAAAATTTCAAAAACACAACTAATATTAGATAGGTTGGGTTTGGGCGCGCCACAGGCTGCGACTCCGCCTTTCCCAGGGGAAGCGGCTCGGAATTTCACTATAGAAAGGGACAATAAAGCGTAACAAAAAGAAAAGTATCTCGCCTTCAAATGCCGCTTTCATGTTCACAAATACGACTTAATTGCGTTAGTAAAACTCGCCATTGTTATGCAAGTCTAAGACGTGTGATTTAGATGTACGAGACTATTGAGGTAACCGAAGGTTTTCTCCGGGTACTCCGGTTTCCCTTCTCCCTTCAAACATGGAATTGAATACAGTCAATTTAAAACTTTCAAAAATAAAAATTCGGTTTCCTTTCAGTCTTCTAATAGCGATCTCCCTGACTTTACACCACTTGTTTGTTGATACAGATCGCCGCGCTTTGAGCCTGATTGGTGATTTGGAGAAAAACGCCTTTTTTAGAATCCATTATCATCATCATCATCATCATCATCATCATCATCATCATCATCATCATCATCATCATGGCCCATTAAAGGCATAGAAGCGTCCACACGTTCAAGCGTGCACACACAGAGACAGACAGACGCCCAGACAGAAACACACAGACACATACACACAGACAGAAACAGACACACGCACAACACACAGAACCACACACGCACAGACACATACACACAAACACACATACAGAAACACACACAGACACACACACGCACAGACACACACACGCACAGACACACACACACAGAAACAAACAGAGAGAAACACACACACAGACATACACACACACAAACACACACGAAAAGACACACACAGACACACCCAAACAGACACATACACAGAGGCATGCACAGACACACACACACATAGATATATACACACACCCCGCCAAGCCACACTCCCACCCTACACAATTAGGATTTTGTCGGACCAAAGAGCTTATTACGGAAAGAGGGGGAACTTCCATTATGTCATATACAAAAATGCGAGACGCTCTCACGGATTATTTCCCTTTGCTCGGGCTGGCTATATTTCATCATCTGCTATATGAAGGATCTGTGCGTGGTAACTTATTGAGCCTATGCCATTGCAAAAGAACATTTTTATGGCAACGTTTGCAAAAACCAAACTTTTAACCATCATTATTATTAACATTCCGCTACTGCTGTCTTTTTTTATAAAATGTTTACTTATTGACATTTATTAGGTGCTTTTATGCTGCTTATGTATGTCATAGGTTCGTTTTCTGCCCTGGAATTTATTATTTTTTAATCAACGACAGATATTTTAAAATTAAAATATGCATGACAGACTGTTTCATTTATCCGAAACTGTGTAAATCCGTAATTGTGTGTGTGTGAGGAGAGAGAGAGAGAGAGAGAGGTGGGGTGGGGGAAGAGAGAGCTCTGTCATTCAATCAATTAATCACAATAAAGCCCAATAACAAAATGTTTCACTAATAGTGTGAATTTAATTTATATCAGGTGTCCCCCTAACCCCCAACCCTCTCACCTCCCACATCACTGGCTTAATAACATCAGTCAGTTCATGGAAAATAATTAATTAATCAGACAGAACAATCAGAACCTAGACTACAACATTCCACGCAATATAGATCTAATGCGCAGAAATTCACAGATCAGAACAAGGACTGAGTTTCTACATGACATTTTTTTTTCCCCGTTTACACTCAAACGAAAAGGGATTACAACAGATCAAGGACCATTTTTGTGCCTAGGTAAGGGGTTATCTTGCACATTATTTGATCACGAGGAGAAAACAGACTTAGTCTAATTTAACTTGTTAACATAAGCAGTTTGACGAAGCCAAACTGCCAATCTGACATCTAGTTTTGAAATATAAGCACAAATCTAGCAATAACGTAAACAGTGAGCGACCTGTTGAACGTAAACTGTCAGCAAGCAAACTGTTTTGGATTTAGCACATAGGTATAACGTGAATCATTCAAGCCGCTCTCCGATTGTTTTAACACTAACAACACTGCAGTGGTCTTAGTTTAGGCCTACATAAACACAAAAAAATGAAGTTTTTCAATTGCAATTTACCTTTCTTTGTCTCTTGGAAATTTGAAAAAGGACTTGCCAACACAACTTTTCTTGTATCTGGCATTATGGCAATTGATGGCTGTGCAAAAGTCACCGCCCTGTTTCACTCAGTCGCCTTTTGACTTTCTGCCATGAGCCATTTTCAGCATGTCGACAAGGGAGCATAACTCATACCTTTCGTCTCGTTGTTCTGTACCAAGTTCCACCTCTTTCTATCATTAAGCTCTTTGGTGTGACCTCGCAAGTTCTCATAATTATCGTTTTCGTTTCTTCGTCTTCAATGTAGGTTTTATTATATTTCTAACCTTCTGTTGCTTCTTTTTCCCCCCCCCCCCTCTTATTTCCTCCCTTCCTCTCATTCTTCCTTCTCCCAGAGAATTCTACTTCCATTTCTAACTCTCTCTATTTTTTAAATTTTAAAATGATGTCGTGGTTTTTAAACAAAGGGCGCGTTTCTATCACGGGAACTCGAACCTTTTGTGACTTGCGGAAGCTGTGAAAACAATTTGCATATTTTAAAGAGAGGTACGCTGAAGTTTTTGTTATGGATTGGCTGGCTGCGTATCTGTCTATCTGTCTGTTCCTGTCTTCCGTTCTCTGTCTGCCTCTTCCTCTGTCTGTCTGTTCATGTCTTCCTTTCTCTGTCTGCCTCTTCCTCTGTCTGTCTGTCTGTTCCTGTCTTCATTTCTCTGTCTGCCTCTTCCTCTGTCTATCTGTTCCTGTCCTCCTGTCTCTGTCTGACTCTCCCTCTGTCTGTCTCTCTCTTTTTCTGCACGTCTGTCCTTTTCTATGTTGTCTTTCTTACTCCATCTCTCCCTCTCTCTCTTCTCTTTCTCTCTCTCTCTCTCTCTCTCTCTCTCTCTCTCTCTCTCTCTCTCTCATTCTCTCTCTTTCACCCTCTATCTTTCTTCCACTCTCTTTGTGCGTTTGTCTTCCGTACTTTTCTCTTTGACGGTAACTATCCCTGTCGGTTCTCTCTCTCTCTCTCTCTCTCTCTCTCTCTCTCTCTCTCTCTCTCTCTCTCTCTCTCTCTCTCTCTCTCTCTCTCTCTCTTTGTGACTATCGTACCTTATCTTTTTCAGGGCTCCCCCTTCCACCCTCCCCCAATTATACAGTTAAAAACAACAAACAGACACGTGCTGTAGACTGTTGGAGACCTCTCAGACGAGGTAACAACGGTGATCTCATTAAAACACACGAGGACACGCCGGCTATTGGAAATCAGACACGTGTTTAGTTCATTTACAATTTTACGACCTCTGTCTCAGAACTTTGCAAATAAAATGGCATTAAACTGTTCTTATACAGCGCTCTTATCAGCTCTCAAAGAGTTGCTCAAGGTTTAGGCTAGACACAGGATCTAACCACAGATGCATTAACCAAGAAGAATGGGTTCTCGGAAAGAATTCGTGGATCCCCGATTGTTACGTTGAAACGCGAATGGTAGTACGTCGGAAACGTGCACGATAGATCTAATCGTTTCGTTTTGCAAAGTATTCAATAATGGAGTTTATTTACCTTTGATTTGAGTTTGCATTGTTGTTAGGAGTGGTTTTGTATAACGTTGATAATTTTCGTTGGTCGATATTATTGGAGAATTTTCGTGATCTGTCGATAGAAATTTCCCGATGGATATCGAAGGTCGTGAATGTTCCCGGAAGTAGAGGAAATAGGTATGACGTAAGTCAGTGATGACGATCTTTAGTTCGATTGGTGGCAGTACGTCATTTCTACCATGTACCAAATTGTTCCAGAAAAGAGAGAGGTTATTTAATCGTGTGCCGAGTTGCTGTTGAGATAGAGATTGTTGTTGATAGTGAAGCTGGAAAGTAAATTTGAAAGTTGTTGAATTGAGTTGAGAATTGTATGCAGTTGTTGATGTGTGCTGAATAAAAGTGGAAAACTTCATACGTCGGCTTTGTGACTTGTATGCTGCTTGAGCAGGCTGCGTGAATAAACGAATCTGAGTTACACCTTATCAGGAATTCAGCATTGGGGCTGAATCGGATACTGATAGAAAACACCAACATCAAACCGAGTGTAACATTTTGGGGGCCAAGCCGGGATTCACGCCATAGCCAAGGGTTCATCTGCTACAACAAGCGAGTCAACGTTACGAGAGGCAGTCATCGAGGGTAGCCGCCAACGAGTTGCGTCGAGAGGGGCCAACATACTGGGACTACATCACCGATAGATTCGGGTTGACTGCAAGGGCGTGTAGTCGCCGAAGAGTTGCTTCGTGAGCGAACAACAGAGCGGGACTACGTGGCTGCCGCAGGACTACGTCGAGGGACAGTCTCGGAGCTACATCGCCAGTGTTACAGAGAGCGGCGAGCGGACGTCGCGTCTACTTCAGCACAGGAGCGTGTACATCAACACCAGCGTGGTGCAGCGTCGCATACGACGAGGACAGCGGGGCCTGCGTCAACGAAGGCGACTAGTGACAAGCATCAGCGCTACTGCAGAAAGCGTGCTGTTCTAGAACAGTCTAGAAAGGTACAGCACAGTCAAGAACTTTCAAGAAAAAGAACTCTACAGTCAAGAACTTTCTAGAAAAGAACTTTCCAGAAAAGAACCTTCTAGAAAAGAACTTTCCAGAAGCATCAAGATGGCTGACTTCTGGCAGAAAGGGGTTGAACTAAATCTAAAAGGCAAACAGCTGACGGAGTACGTCAAATGCCAGGAGAGAATATTGCGTGAAGAAAGAGAAGAACAGCGACGCCGTGAAGAACGAGAATTAGAAGAGCAGCGTCGCCGTGAAGAAAGAGAATTAGAAGAGAAGCGTCTAGAAAAAGAAGAGCAGCGTCGCCGAGAAGAAAGAGAAGAGCGGCGTCAAGAAAGAGAGATGGAAGAGAGACGATTAGAAGCTGAGCATCAATACCAGCTAGAGTTGGCGCGTATCCAACAACAGCAGCATGCGCCACAAGTTATCAGTGACAACAAAGCTCCAAAATTGCCAGCGTTTGTCGACGGGAAGGACCAGATCGACAGTTATTTGGCGAGATTTGAAAGGTTTGCCAAAAGCTCTAACTGGCAACCTCAAGACTGGGCGATTCGACTAAGTGCACTTCTGACGGGGCAAGCACTCGACGTCTACACCAGATTGTCGGACGATGACGCTAAAGACTACGACGTCTTGAAAGAGGCCCTATTGCAGTGCTACAACTTTACAGAGAAGGGCTACCGTAAACGCTTCCGTGAATGCCGGCCTAAGTCAGACGAGACGCCAAAGCAGTTTGTGGAGCGCCTGTCGTCATATCTACACAAGTGGGTGGAGTTATCAGGCGAAATGAAGTCTTACGACAGTCTCCATGACCTGATTGTGAAAGAACAATTTCTCAATGCCTGTCACAAGGACCTAGCGACCCACTTAGAAGAACAAAAGCTGCAGACGCTTAAAGATGTGACTGAGGCTGCTGAAAGATATCTCATCGCTCATGGGAAAACCCTGGGGCCACCCAGCGCGACGAAACATTTTCAGAAGACTGGAAACCATGGGAACCAGATCCAAGGGAGCCAGACGAGCCAGAGACAGACGGACTCCACGCCTCCTCCCAGGGAAGGGCATTCAAGAGGCTGTTTCACCTGCAACGCTACAGACCACAGGGCGGCTAATTGTCCTCAAAACAAAAGTAGCGGACAGCGGAGCAGTACGGACAACGCAGCGGCGGGCAACCGGCAGAGGCGGTTCTCCAATCAACGGCAAACCAGTAGATCTGACCATCAGGTGTGCGGCGGGAGCGTCATTCTTCCGAGTGAGACCGAGCGCACAGCTACCCCTGCGGACGTGCAAGAGTGCATGACTGATGGCCAACTCCTCCTTGCCAACGGAAATCCATCCCCGTCGTCGCCAGCGCAGCTGTGACCGTACAGAACATGCCTGTTTCCAAGGGACGCGTCGGAAATCATGAAGTGACTGTCTTAAGAGACTCTGGCTGCAGTGGGGTCATCGTCAAAGAAGACCTAATCGCTAAAGAACAGTTCACTGGCGATTTTAAATGGACACTTATGGCCGACAGCAAATGTGTGAGAGCGCCAGTTGCGAAGATTCATGTCAACACCCCTTTCTACGTAGGCGAAGTCGAAGCGGTTTGCCTGAAGAAGCCGCTATACGATTTGATGATCGGGAATATCGACGGCGCGAGGCGACCCGACGACCCCGATTCAGAATGGAGTCCTGCCTCAACCCAACATGTCGAAGTTGCGGAGGAGGATCCATTGCCATTTCCCGATGGAGACCTTTCAGAGCTGCTACGGGACAATGTGGCTACTCCGGCTCAGCCCTGCCGACCAGAGATCGTCGGTGCTGTTACTACCAGGGCCCAGGCCAAGAGAGACAAGACGTCTACGCCACTGAAGGTCGCCGACAACTCTAAAGCTGCCATCGTGGACCGAGATAAGCTGATCCAGCTCCAGGAAGCTGATAGTACTTTAAACAAGTACAGGAACCGCCAAGACCACGTGACCAAAGGCAGTGGTACGGTCTACTTTGAGGTGAAGGCCAAGATCTTGTACCGAATCTTCCAGCACCCGAGGGTCAATGGAGGGAAACCACTACGTCAAGTATTGGTACCGTTACCCCTAAAGCGCCAAGTGATGGAAGTAGCTCATGACTCTATCATGGGAGGTCACCTAGGCATCAAGAAGACGTCGGACAGAATCCAGGCGGTGTTCTACTGGCCAGGACTTCATGCGGACGTCAGCCGTTTCTGCCGATCATGTGACATTTGCCAAAAGACTATACCTCGAGGAAGGGTCCCGAAAGTGCCTATGCAGAGGATGCCTCTGATCGACCGACCTTTCAAGAGGGTGGCCTTAGACTTAATCGGCGAAATAAGACCTCCGAGTGAAGAAGGTCATCGGTGGGTACTGACTTTAGTGGACTATGCGACTCGGTACCCAGAAGCAGTGCCTCTGAAGAAGATTGACACTGAAACTGTTGCAGAGGCGCTAGTGGACATGTTCAGTAGACTTGGGTGCCTGAAGAGATCCTGACAGACCTCGGGACGCAGTTCGTCTCTGACTGCATGAAGGAGGTTAACAGACTGCTGAGCATTCGGCATTTGACTACGACACCCTACCATCCAATGTGCAACGGGCTTGTCGAGAAGTTCAATGCTACACTGAAGTCCACCCTGAAGAAACTGTGCAGCGAGCAGCCCAGACAATGGCATCGCTACATCAACGCCTTACTTTTCGCCTACAGAGAAGTACCGCAGGAGTCCACCGGCTTTTCTCCGTTCGAGCTGTTGTACGGAAGAACCATCCGAGGGCCGATGCACATCCTGAAAGAACTGTGGACGAAAGAAGTAGACATCCCAGAGGTGAAAAACAGCTACCAGTACGTGTTTGAGCTACGGGAGAAGCTAGAGCAGACTCTCGAGATAGCCAGAGAAAACCTGAAGAAGTCCCAAGACTGTGGAAAGCACTACTATGACCGTAGGGCTGTTAACAGGAAGTTCAAACCTGGCAACAAAGTGCTGGTGCTGCTACCTACTGATCATAATAAGTTGCTGATGCAGTGGAAAGGCCCGTACGAAGTGGAGACCGTGGTGGGGATCAACGACTACAAGGTGAAGGTCGGCCAGCATTCCAAGATATACCACGCCAACCTCCTTAAGCGGTACGTGGAAAGGCCATCAGAGATTGTGCATGTGGCAACAGCAGCTGAGATCGACAACAGCTTTGACAGCGAGGAACTGTTGGAACTTGGAGACTTCCACAGCAAAGAAGGCATCAATGATGTTAAGCTAGGACCAGGCTTGACGGAAGGTCAAAGGATGGAGCTCAAGGACCTTATGGGTGAGTTTCCCCATAGCTTCAGCGATGTCCCAGGCTCTACGACTTTGGTCGAACATGAAGTCCACCTCACTTCAAATATTCCCGTTCGATCAAAACCCTTCCCGATCCCTTTCAAGGCCCGCGAATCCTTGAAGAAAGACATCGATGAGATGCTGAAGATGGGCATCATCAGGGAGTCCAGTTCCCCCTACGCGTCCCCTGTCGTGGTCGTGAAGAAGAAGGACGGGAGCAATCGAGTATGCATCGACTACAGGAAGGTTAATAAGATCACCGTCTTCGACCCTGAGCCGATGCCTACCGCAGCAGACCTCTTCCGCCAATTATCGGGGAGTAGAATCTTCTCAAAGATTGACCTCAGCAAGGGTTATTGGCAAGTCCCCGTGCGTCAACAGGACATACCAAAGACTGCTTTCATAACTCCTGATGGGACGTACGAGTGCCTAAGGATGCCCTTTGGCATGGTCAACAGCGGAGCTACCCTAAAGAGAGGAATGAGGAAGATGCTCAATGGGATGGACAACGTCGTGTGTTACTGGGACGACCTGCTGGTCCACACTCGCACCTGGGAAGAGCATCTACAGACCTTGAGGGAGCTGTTTCACCGTCTCACAGAAGCCAACCTGACCGTGAGACCCAGTAAGTGCATTCTGGGGACTGACAACGTAGACTTTATCGGCCATTCGCTGAAAGAAGGACAAAAGGGGCTTCTACTAGAAAACGTCACCAAGATTCTGAACGCTCCACGTCCCCAAACCAAGAAGCAGGTGCGATCTTTCCTGGGGTTGGCTGGATATTACAGGGAGTTTGTACCAAACTACTCCGCCATCACAGCACCCTTGTCGGACCTGGTGCGGAAAGGCTGTCCAAACCAAGTGCAGTGGGGACCGTCTCAGGAGAAGGCATACCAGACTGTGCGCGACCTCCTTTCGAAGGATCCGGTGCTACGACTGCCCGATACTTCCAAGGAATTCGTCTTAAGGACAGACGCAGCGGACGAAGGCATCGGCGCCATACTGATGCAAGAACACGAAGGGAAACTATTTCCGGTCAGTTACGCCAGCAAGAAGCTGTCCAGGGCTGAGAAAAATTACTCGACCATGGAGAAAGAGTGCCTTGCCATCATATGGGGAATCCGGAAGTTCGAACTGTACCTTCAAGGAGTGAAGTTCGTGTTACAGACTGATCACAAGCCGCTAACTTACTTGAACTCTGCCAAGTTTGTGAACAGTCGAATCATGAGATGGGCTATGTACTTGCAGAACTTTAACATGCGAGTAGAATCAATTAAAGGATCAGACAATGTTGGTGCGGACTTCCTCAGCAGAGTGTGTAAGTAAAGAACATTGACTGTGTGGATGAACTGTGAACATTGACAATATCCAGATAGACTTGAAGATGAAAACCATTGACTCTGTGTAGATAAGCTGAGCGCAATTACAGTATTCAGAAAGTCTTAAATTAGTTTCAATTGTGGACTTTGTTTGTGCATTACGTTTCAACGTTGTTGAAAGAAATTGGGTAAATTTCTTCTTGAGTGGGGGGTTATGTTACGTTGAAACGCGAATGGTAGTACGTCGGAAACGTGCACGATAGATCTAATCGTTTCGTTTTGCAAAGTATTCAATAATGGAGTTTATTTACCTTTGATTTGAGTTTGCATTGTTGTTAGGAGTGGTTTTGTATAACGTTGATAATTTTCGTTGGTCGATATTATTGGAGAATTTTCGTGATCTGTCGATAGAAATTTCCCGATGGATATCGAAGGTCGTGAATGTTCCCGGAAGTAGAGGAAATAGGTATGACGTAAGTCAGTGATGACGATCTTTAGTTCGATTGGTGGCAGTACGTCATTTCTACCATGTACCAAATTGTTCCAGAAAAGAGAGAGGTTATTTAATCGTGTGCCGAGTTGCTGTTGAGATAGAGATTGTTGTTGATAGTGAAGCTGGAAAGTAAATTTGAAAGTTGTTGAATTGAGTTGAGAATTGTATGCAGTTGTTGATGTGTGCTGAATAAAAGTGGAAAACTTCATACGTCGGCTTTGTGACTTGTATGCTGCTTGAGCAGGCTGCGTGAATAAACGAATCTGAGTTACACCTTATCAGGAATTCAGCATTGGGGCTGAATCGGATACTGATAGAAAACACCAACATCAAACCGAGTGTAACACCGATGGAATAAGGGTAGCTCTATATAATTATAACCCCTATTCCATCGGGGATCCACAAAATGTGTTTTCCTTCCAAGGATCCATTGTTCTTGGTTAATGCTTTGTAACCTGCCGTTTTGACAGAATGATGCTGGTCTTTAGCGTGCTACTGAGGCGACGCCTGGGAGGTGAAACGTTATATAAAGAGTCAAGATAAACAAGTCGACTCTCGTGAGAATGATCTCCCATGCGGTTAATGCGCTGTAACCCGCCGTTTTGACAGAATGATGCTGGTCTTTAGCGTCCTACTGAGGCGACGCCTGGGAGGTGAAACATTATATAAAAAGTCGTGACAGACAAGTTGACTCTCATGATAATGATCTCCCCTGCCACCGACAGGATGCGAACTTGCAGGCCCCCCAGCACGCACGCAAACACTTTACCACTGAGTCACTCTGATGTCGCTTTGACTACTGAGGGTTAGGGGTGGGAGTAGAACAGCGAATCAAGCACTCATCACAGACATCGTAGCAAACTTATCAACCAAACAGTGACCATACTTCTGTAACCTTTGAATGTGGGTCACAAAAAAGTGCTGATGAATGTGGGTCACAAAAAACGTGCTGAGCGCGGCAAAGCTCCACTGCAGTTAGTAGGCAGCAAGATAACAGCATATAGGGGACTTTGCGGAAAAGGGAAGGGTCACAGGTGGCGGAAGCTGCTCAGGATTGGGGGGGGGGAGGACACACACACATTATATTCACTGACATCAGGGTCAGACCTGGGAAAAGTCGAGGGTGGGGGGGGGTGGGGGTTACAGATTCAGCGAAGGCGCGAAGCGCCGAGCCTTCTAGGGGGGGTCCGGGTGCATGCTCCCCCGGAAATGTTTTTTTTCCAAGGATGCAAAATGGTGCGATCTGGTGCAATCTGAACCTTGAAAAAGCCATCTGTGATGGTCTGAGACTTTGAGCTTTTTGAACAATTGACCTGACAAACTCTGGGGTACAAAAATTATCCTCTGCCCCTCCCTTAAAAAAAACACACACACACACAAACATTTATTTATCAGCAGAGATGTTTTGTATACTATTATTATTCACTACTTTTTGTTGATCGTTAACGGTATAAAGCTTTACCTTGTAGTTTATGAACATCACCGCCCTGCTTTCACTTAATTCAGTCTTGCTGCACTAGGTTCCTCGGCTCTAGTACCATTTGTGAATTGTATGTTCTGGCAAAACAGTTCACTGCCTCTTTGAAGTCAATATCAACATCCCTGTGCACTTTCAGTAAAGCAAGTCCATTGAGTCTCTGTTGCCCCATTGTAGAGCGCAGGTAGTTTTTCAGGTTGCGCAACTGACTGAACGCTCACACTCGGCAGTAGTGACAGGTAGGGTGCAAAGGTTCTTTAGCATGATGAACAGGTTGGGATAAAAATCCCTGTCACAATGTTTCAGTGCTTCTGATGCCGTGGATGGGATGATAGCTGTCGCATTCTCAGCAGCACTTCGCCATTTGCAAACCCACCGTTGGTATTCTGCATCAAGGGTAGCGTTGTCTGGTAGGTCAGACTCCCACAACATTGCCAGCATCACCCCTTCTGGAACCTGCATGAAATCATCCTGGTTGTCTATTAAAGTGCTTGGCACCAGACAGAGACCCGCATTTTTGAACCTCGAGTCCAATTCGGTTGACAGGTGTTCCAAGAAAGGAATGGCAATGCTAATCTTGAAATATTCTTCTGGAGTGGCCGCAGGTTGGTTGTCACGGAGAGTCTGTCGGGATGCTTGACGAGGAACAATAACACCAGTTGTCAAAGCATTTGCCATTTTGCTGACTTCTTCACTTGTAGTCGAGAAAATTGCTGATATTGAAAACGGTAGACTGTAAAAACTGACAGCAAATGAAAGTTTTCAAACGCGACTGTGACGTGCACGATGTCGAAACTGTCGGTCACTTTGATCTACGCTAAGACTAACGATTATGACGCGTCGACAGGAAATGATGACGAAGGGACGAACTTCTCTCACTGATCAGAGGGTGATGATGATGATTATGATGATAAACACTTGTATTGGTTGATTCCATTGGAATAAAAAAAAAATCCTTTGATGCCCTGGCAAAAAAAAAAAAAAAAAAAAAAGACCCCAACTACTCATTATTGGGGGGGGGGAGGAGGCAATATATAAGGCTGCCCCCCCAATATTTTGCTAGGGGGGGCATGGCCCCCTGCCCCCCCCCCCCCCCGCTTTCGCCGCCTGTGAGGGTGTAACACATGTATATATTGGCATCGACTAGCGGCTTGGTGTCAAAAGTCGAACCAGCCATGTTGAGTGACAGTGACATGTATAGTGGTTATTGTTCAATGTACCCTTACATCATGACTGAATCGCTTGATCAGTGAGCCGTGTTGTGTGACAATGACAGTTATAGTGGTGATTTATTCAGGATTACCTGTTATAGGAGAGTGCAATACATTTTGTTTCCCATAGTTATTTTTTTCTGTGACGTTTCCTACACGCACTAGGTTATATCGAAAAACACACAAACATTGTACATGCACTGCATAGGCATGCCTAAGCTTAAGACATGTTATTAAATGTTGCATATCTCTTCCACCCCCCACGCCCCTCCCCCCCTCTCTCTCTCTCTCTCTCCATAAAGTGAATGAATGTCTCCATTCAAACAAGAACACTGGTCTTTTTTGTGTGCAGGTGTTTGTGTGTTGTTTTGTTCTGTTTTGTAAATTATTGTAGGGGAAAGTCGGGTAATGTGAAACGAAGTGTAATATATAAAATAAGGCTTCCCTGGAAGGTCTCGTTTCCTAATACACTCCATTTAATATTACCCGACTTTTCCCTACATGTGCTGCATACTCTATGCGATGCTTTCTCATTTGTGTTTTTTCATTGTAAATTGCTGTATTTTGGTGAGTACCATTAATTTTATTTGCATGGTGTAAAGTTCCATTGCTCATTTTCTGTATAGACTTCCTGTGACTTTTACTTACACGCACTAGATTATCGCAAAACACAATACACATGCGCTGTATATGGATGACTGATATGTTATTAAATGTTTGATCTCTCTCTCTCTCCCTCTCTCTCTCTCTCTCTCTCTCTCTCTCTCTCTCTCTCTCTCTCTCTCTCACAAGTGAATGCATGTCTCCATAGAAAAAAACCACGAACACACAACATTTCATTACGTGTTATTTTGCCCTGTCTTGTAAATTGTTGTACTTTGAAATTTGCTTATGTCTCATTTGTTTTTAGCTTTGTTTTGTGAAATCCTTTTTAACACTTGACTGTATTTACCCTTTGATTGTGAGTTTACATTCAGTTTGTGTGTATTTGTGTACTGTGTGTGTATCGGTTGTGTGTGTAGTCTCTCTCTCTCTCTCTCTCTCTCTCTCTCTCTCTCTCTCTCTCTCTCTCTCTCTCTCTCTCTCGGTATCGGTTGAATGTCAGGGGTGACTGTAGTCTTTCTCCTGCCTCGGACCAACGAGTCTGCTCGTCTGCAAAACACAAGACGAGTTTCTGCAACACCTTGTATACTAGGGGTGTACAGAGCGTCTCACTGATGGCAGAAACAGTCCTCAGTGATAGCTCCACTTATATGAACAAGGGACGATCATTTTCTACTTCCAGGATCCACTGGAATCTCCAGCATACTTCCTATACATATACATACATCATGGCTAAACTAAACACATGGAGAAGTAATTAACAATATACACATTCTTCGGGACAGCCACTGATCTGCAATAATTACACATAGGAGAAACAATCGTTGGGTAGTGGGTCTACCTCATGGTGTCGAAACCGGTCGGGTTCGCCACGTGGTCAAGCAAAGTTTGACTAACATTCACAATGATAAAACATGGCAAAACTTCACAAACATAATTCAACAATATTATGAATAAATCGCGATGAAACACAAGTAACTTTTCAGCCGTTGGGGAGGGAAGCGTTTGGGGCCTCTCTTTTCTCCAGGCCAGCTTAATGAGGGCTGGGCCTAGCTAGGTCACGAAGGACTTGACAAATATTTTCATTTGTGTATACATCACGAGTATTTACAGCTAGAATGCGAGCGAGGGCTATTGACATAGGCACGGGGCGCGTGTATTCCCTTTCCGTGTGTACTATATTTTCTAGTTCATTAATGTTTTGGTGATGAGACTCGGCTATATAAAGACTGTTTGGAGAACAGAAATCTGTTCTCGTATGCATCTGAGAGTGTCTGTGATTGGATGGATGAAATAGGACTAGGATAATGTATTAGTGGAATGAAAGATAGACTGTGAAAAAAGAGTGAAAGCTTATTTTGTGTCACCTCGGAAATGTGTGGTACCGTGTAGGCTACGTCTGTTTTTCACTGTGGTGATTCTGGATTCTGTTCATGACAGACACGGTAAATTGAATATTTATATTTTATGATTTACTTGCTGGAAATATAATATTGAAACTAATTTTGTAAATGCATAAAATATTTTCATAATTTCATAAACTTAATTGTCTGTCAGACCGGAACGTGATTGCTTCAGAGAGAGAGAGAGACAAAATCCTATTATAGTTCAGCCAAAGAGCTTATTACGGAAAGAGGGGAACTTCCATTATGTCATATACAAAAATGCGAGACGCTCTCACGAATTATTTCCCTTTGCTCGGGCAGTCTATATATTTTATCATCTGCTATATGAATGATCTGTGCGTGGTAACTTATTGAGCCTATGCCATTGCAAAAGAACATTTTTATGGCAACGTTTGCAAAAACCAAACTTTTAACCATCATTATTATTAACATTCCGCTACTGCTGTCTTTTTTTTATGTTTACTTCTTGACATTTATTAGGTGCTTTTATGCTGCTTATGTGTGTATGTCATAGGTTCGTTTTCTGCCCTGGAATTTATTATTTTTTAATCAATGACAGATATTTTAAAATTAAAATATGCATGACAGACTGTTTCATTTATCCGAAACTGTGTAAATATGTAATCGTGAGAGAGAGAGAGAGAGAAAGAGAGAGAGTGAGAGAGAGAGAGGGGGTTGGGGGAAGAGAGAGCTCTGTCATTTAATCAATTAATCACAATAAAGCACAATAACAAAATGTTTCACTAATAATGTGAATTTAATTTATATCAGGTGTCCCCCTACCCTCCAACCCTCTCACCTCCCACATCACTGGCTTAATAACATCAGTCACTTCATGGAAAATAATTAATTAATCAGACAGAACAATCAGAACCTAGACTACAACATTCCACGCAATATAGATCTAATGCGCAGAAATTCACAGATCAGAACAAGGACTGAGTTTCTACATTACATTTTTTTCCCGTTTACACTCAAATGAAAAGGGATTACAACAGATCAAGGACCATTTTTGTGCCTAGGTAAGGGGTTATCTTGCACAGTATTTGATCACGAGGAGAAAACAGACTTAGTCTAATTTAACTTGTTAACATAAGCAGTTTGACGAAGACAAACTGCCAATCTGACATCTACCACAGGCGGCGGAAGCTGGTCAGGATTGGGGGGGGGGGGGGGCACACACTATTCACTGACATCAGGGCCAGACCTGGGAAAAGTCGAGGGTGGGGGGGTGGGGGTTACAGATTCAGCGAAGGCGCAAAGCGCCGAGCCTTCTAGGGGGGTCGGGGGGCATGCTCCCCCGGAATTTTTTTTTTTCAAGGATGCAAAATGGTGCAATCTGGTGCAGTCTAAACCTTGAAAAAGCCATCTGTGATGGTCTGGGACTTTGAGCTTTTTGAACAATTGAACTGACAAACTCTGGGCTACAAAAATTATCCTCTGCCCCTCCCTTAAAAAAACCACACACACACACACGTACATTTATTTTTCAGCAGAGATGTTTTGTATACTATTATTATTCACTACTTTTTGTTGATCGTTAACGGTATAAAGCTTTACCTTGTAGTTTATGAACATCACCGCCCTGCTTTCACTTAATTCAGTCTTGCTGCACTAGGTTCCTCGGCATTAGTACCATTTGTGAATTGTATCTTCTGGCAAAACAGTTCACTGCCTCTTTGAAGTCAATATCAACATCCCTGTGCACTTTCAGTAAAGCAAGTCCATTTAGTCTCTGATGCCCCATTGTAGAGCGCAGGTAGTTTTTTAGGTTGCGCAACTGACTGTTCGAACGCTCACAATCGGCAGTAGTGATAGGTAGGGTGCAAAGGTTCTAAAGCATGATGAACAGGTTGGGATAAAAAAATCCCTGTCACAATGTTTAAGTTCTTCTGATGCCGTGGATGGGATGATAGCTGTCGCATTCTCAGCAGCACTTCGCCATTTGCAAACCCACCGTTGGTATTCTGCATCAAGGGTAGCGTTGTCTGGTAGGTCAGACTCCCACAACATTGCCAGCATCATCCCTTCTGGAACCTGCATGAAACCATCCTGGTTGTCTATTAAAGTGCTTGGCACCAGACATAGACCATCAACTGCTAGACCAGCATTTTTGAACCTCGAGTCCAATTCGGTTGACAGGTGTTCCAAGAAAGGAATGGCAATGCTAATCTTGAAATATTCTTCTGGAGTGGCCGCAGGTTGGTTGTCACGGAGAGTCTGTCGGGATGCTTGACGAGGAACAATAACACAAGTTGTCAAAGCATTTGCCATTTTGCTGACTTCTTCACTTGTAGTCGAGAAAATTGCTGATATTGAAAACGGTAGACTGTAAAAACTGACAGCAAATTAAAGTTTTCAAAACGCGACTGTGACGTGCACGATGTCGAAACCTGTCGGTCACGTTGATCTACGCTAAGGCTAACGATTATGACACGTCGACAGGAAATGATGACGAAGGGACGAACTTCTCTTACTGATCAGAGGGTGATGATGATGATTATGATGATAAACACTTGTATTGCTTGATTCCATTTGAAGAAAAAAAATCCTTTAATGCCCTGGCAAAAAAAAAACCACTACTCATTATTGGAGGGGGCAGTATATAAGGCTGCCCCCTCCAACATTTTTCTAGGGGGGGGGCATGGCCCCCCTGCCCCCCCTGCTTCCGCCGCCTGTGCCTACTTTTGAAATATAAGCACAAATAGAGTCAAACAACCTAGCAATAAACAATAATAGTAAACAGTGAGCGACCTGTTGAACGTAAACTGTCAGCAAGCAAACTGTTTTGGAGTTAGCACATAGGTATAACATGAATCATTCAAGCGGCTCTCCGATTGTTTTACCACTAACAACACTGCAGTGGTCTTAGTTTAGGCCTACATAAATAAAAAAAATGAAGTTTTTCAATTGCAATTTACCTTTCTTTGTCTCTTGGAAATTTGAAAAAGGACTTGCCAGCACAACTTTTCTTGTATCTGGCATTATGGCAATTGATGGCTGTGCAAAAGTCACTGCCCTGTTTCACTCGGTCGCCTTTTGACTTTCTGCCACGAGCCATTTTCAGCATGTCGACAAGGGAGCATAACTCGTACCTTTCGTCTCGCGGTTCTGTACCAAGTTCCACCTCTTTCTATCATTAAGCTCTTTGGTTCAGCTACGTATTATTTTATTACTCTAGGACTTTTTAACATTCCGTTTTAATTATTATTCTACTATCTTGAGTGAGAAAGAAGAAAACCATACAATTAGCAACACGTAAATCGGTATTGTGTTCCAACTGTTGTGTGTTTTACGTCTTCAGTGTTTTAAGTTTATCTCTCTGTCTCAACTTGTGTATTTGTATAAGAAAGGTATTTCGGGTGAATGCGTGTATACCTAAAATTGGAACAATAAAAAACTGTTTACAAATTAATATCAAGTTTGTAGAAATCTTCGGAGAATAAAGCTAATTATTTTATTACACGTAAGAAGACGTCTATGACAATCTACTCTCCCTCGCTGCTTTACCTTACCCATATCCAGGAAGGACTACTCATTCAAAGCTGGGTGGATTCTGGTGTGCCGTGCTCTTGCATCAATCATTTTCCTTTTTCGTTTGGTTGTTGCCTTCCAAGCACGGTCACCCATCCAATTGCTAACCCTTCCCGACGTTGCTTAACATGAAACATTGTTAGCGTGTGGCCAAATCACTATGCTGCTGCTCCACCCTTATCATTGAGCCTATTAACAGCATCACAATTTATGTTTATCTTATATTTTTTAAGCAAGGAGCACATTGTGTACAGTAGACACAGTTGTTTGTTTATATAGCAATAAAGAGACGCCTACACGTCAAACTGAAGGGTCGGTTTTCGGGATTGATCAATATATACTTTTAAAAAAATATTTTTGTGACAACAATGCAATCTGGAAGGTAAACAAAATAATAATTTATTTATTTATTCATTGCTTACAGTGACCAGCGGACTGCAAAGAGCCGAATCAGCACCACAAAATCAAGACCACAACTTGGCTGAAAGAGGACTCACCCCTGATCCCTATACAGGAACTGCCGAAACAACCCTAGTGGTAACACTGAAGGCACTCCACCAGCCGGTAACTTTACAATAAAGGCATCCCACGGAGGGGAGGCTGAGGCCATACTCTAATTTATCGAACCCCCGTTTACAAAAACAAAATAGAATACAAACATCATTATAAAATATCAACAAAACACATACATATAAAATACCTGCATTGCTAAATACTACTACTACTACTACTACTACTACTACTACTACTACTACTACTACTACTACTACTACTACTACTACTACTAATAATAATAATAATATTATAGGAAACCCTAGTGACCATTTGGAAGAAAGCTGCCGTGATTTGACAAAACCGAGTAAGTCCACCTAAGGTCGAAAATGAGTTTTTTGCGCCATCAAACTTGCAAGAGAATGACGCATCTTACCTGTAAAAATCAAATCCGAACTATGTTTAGATTTGGAGATATCATAGAGTAAGTCCTTGTTAAAAAAAATTTAAGTGGGGTAATAAACTGATAAAACCAAGCAAGTCCCCTGCGATTTTGTTTCGGCGATCCTCTGGCTGATGCTCGAGTTGGCATGATGACGTCATTTTCTACAATAACCTGACAAAGAAAAGTAAGTCCTCCCGACCAATGAGAAAGCGCCTTAAGGTGAAGTGGACCAGTGAGAATCCATGTTATTGCTGCTGTGCAATATTATTTTCCTGTGAAAATGATGACGAAATTTCGGTCAGCAAAGGACGTGTTCGGCTTTTTGAAAAAGAGTTTTCTTCATGTAGGCCTACTTTCCTGCCCACCATGAAGGATCCTGTAGATCTTCCGCCTACGCGGCAACTTCCACGAGGTGTGAAAACAAACAAACAAACTACCCTATCCTATCCTGTCCCGTAACCCTGAGGTCGTAGGGGCACCACAGATGATCGTTTAACCAGCATACTCCATCTCTCTCTGTCCTCAGCAGCCCTGATGGCTTCGCTCAGTGTCAAACCAGTCCATTCTCGAATGTTGTCCTCCCACCTCTTTTTCGGTCTCCCTCTTCTTCTATCTCCTTGCACTGTGCCTTGCAGAATAGTCTTTGCAAGGCCTGATGATCTGGTGACGTGGCCATACCATCGGAGTTTCCGTTTCTTCACCACTTTGAGCAGGTCATCGTGTTGTCCAATGGCTTGTGTGATGGTCTGTCGGACTTCGTCGTTGGTGATGTGTTGGGTATATGAAATGCCCAGAAGTCTTCTGTAGCACCTCATCTCCATGCTTTGTATTCTTCGTTGGAGATCTGCTGTGAGGGTCCATGCTTCGCAAGCATATAGGAAGATGGAGATGACAAGGGAGCGCAGCAGTCTTACTTTGGAATGTAGAATGATGGTCCTGTCTTTCCAAATGGCTTCAACCTTGTCAGGGCAGCAGTTGTTTGTGCGATCCTGGAGAGGACTTCCTGTCGGGACCCATTGTCTGATACAATGGCTCCTAAATTTTTGAAGCTATGCACTGTGTTGAGGGATTGGCCTTGGACTTTGATGTCTGTGTTGATGTCATTGGTGTTGTTGGTCATCATTTCGGTCTTCTCTGCACTTATTTCAATTCCACAAGCTTTGGAGGTGGTGTCAAGCCTCTGTACCAGCTGTTCAAGTTCTTATTCCTCTCCAACCAATCCATCAATGTCATCCGCAAAACGAAGATTGGAGATTGCTCTACCCCCTATGCTGACTGTGCCTTCGTGATCTGCAAGAGCATCTGACATGATGCGCTCTAGGAAGATGTTGAAGGGTGTTGGAGAGAGTAGGCATCCTTGACGCACACCGATTGTTGTTCTGAACCAGTTCCCGATGGCGCTGTTTTGGAGGACTGCACTGGTAGCCTTGTCATACAGGTTTTTGATGACTTCAATAATTTTAGGGCTGATGTTGTACGCTTTCATTGTTGCCCATAGAGCTGCATGCCAGACTCGGTCAAACGTTTTCTTGAAGTCTATGAACCCATGATATAGATGTTGTTGGTGCTGTAGGTATTTCTCACAGATTATTCTGAGGTTGAAAATCTGTTCAGTGGTACTTCGCCCTGCCCCGAATCCTGCTTGTTCTTCAGCTATGATTTGTTCAGCTTGGGGTTTCAACCTGTTGAGTAATATTTTCAAGAGGACCTTGCTGGGATGGATGATGTAATTTTCACACTCTTGAAGGTTACCTTTTTTGGGAAGAGTGATGACAAGCGACTGGGCCCATGGTATAGGCCACTCTCCACTCTGCCAGATCTTGTTACAGATAATGGTGAGGGCATCAATCATCGCTTCTCCTCCTGCTTGTAGCAGTTCCGCGGGTATGTTGTCCACTCCCGCTGACTTCCCTTTCTTTAGCGATTGCACTGCTGCCTCAACTTCTTCCCGGAGAATTGGGAAGATTTATTCTTCTCTGTTCTCGGGACATGTTAGAACTGATGGGTCTCCATTTGGTGTATGGATGTAAAGGTCAGAGCAGTACTCTGTCCATCTGTCCAAGACTTCTTGTTCTTCTGTAAGGCATATTCCAGACTTGCTTTGGATCGTGGAGACTTTGGGCTGTTTGAAACTTGTCAGCCGCTTTACAGTCTGGTAGGCCTTCTTGCTGTTGTTCTTGTTCAGACTGTTCTCTATTTCCTGGCATTGATCTTCTATCCAGTTCTCCTTTGCAGTGCGCATGCCTTTTCGGATGTCATTGTTGATTTTTCGGTAGACATCAGCTCGCTGTGAAGTGTTCTTTTTCTGTCTTTTTTAAATCTCTCTTCGTTTATCACACAGATCCAAAAGTTCAGGTGTGATCCACGGCTTCTTCTTTGGTCGGTGCTTGCCAAGGATCTCATTGGCGGCATCTGTCACAGCTGAGTTGAAGGTGGTGGTCATGGTGTTGACATCTACTTCACCAGCCCCCAAAATGAGCAGTGGTGCAAATTTCCCTTCAATTGTGGCCTGAAATAGTTCTGCCACCTCCGGGTCTTGCAGTTTGTCCAGGTCTAACTTCAGTCTAGTGCAGTATTTACTCTCTTCAAGTGGAGCCGGAAAGACATCATCGTGGTCACTTCCGATGTCTGCTCCTGGAAAAGTGCGTGTCCTGCCAATGTTGATGCTTGATCTGAAGCGTTTCTTGACCATGATGTAGTCTATTTGGTTGTGATGCTCCCCCCCGGGACTGTGCCATGTCCATCGTCTGGAGTTTTTGTGGAGACCAAGCGTGTTTGCCAGTATCAGATTGTTGTATCTGGCAAACTCCAAGAATCTCAGACCCCTGTCATTTGTCTCGTTGTTGCAGTGGGGTCCACATGTGTCTCTCCAGTTGTAGTGCGCATCTTGGCCAACCTTGGCATTCCAGTCGCCTTGCACTATGACTATCTCCTTCTTCGGCACTTGGTCAAGGACCGCCTGTAGATTTTCATAAAAATCCTCCATTTCGCTGTCGTCATAGTCTGAAGTTGGGGCATAGGTCTCGATGATGGTGATGTTGAAAGGGGCTGCTCTCAGGCGGATGGTAATGAGTCTACTGGAGACTGGGCGGCAACCCATGACAGTGGCTAGAATGTTCTTGTGGACCAAGAATCCAACGCCGTGTTCGTGCCTGTCATCTCCACCGCTGAAATAGAACTTGTGGCCTTTGTCTGTCGTTGTTTCACCTATGCCTTTCCAGCGCAGTTCGCTAATACCTAGAACGTTCCATCGATAGCGGTCCAACTCGTGGGCCAGTTCTTCTAATTTTCCTTCCGCAGTTAGGGTCCTGACATTCCAGGTTCCTGTGACGATGTTGTTTCTCGTGCGGATCTTGCTAAATTGTCCATCAGTAGCATACTTAACACCTCCGTCCTGGTGGCCAACGGAAGGCGCGGTCCTTGAGCCGGGCGACGACCTATCCGGTATGGAATTAGTGGATAGTGTCATCATGCATGTAGTGTGTCTTGGGCAAAAAAGGACCTGGCGGTGCCAAATCCTCTCCAGGCTGTTGGGCACAGCCGAAATCCACGAATACAGTGTGGCTCGCCTTGGCCCCGAGCACGTGGTCGTTGAACCTGTAGCAACGTGAGGTTCCTCGCCCTGGCCGGTGACTTCTGTGTAGAAGACTTTCGCCCAGTGATGCCGTGCTAACATTACCCCTGTTAGTCGCCTCTTACGACACGCCGGGAAACGTTGGGCCTATTCTATTCAGTGCCCGAACCCACAAACAAACAGCAACAAATATATTACAGACACACAACAAGGGCAACAAAATACAAGACATACACGTGGTGTAAAGGCAGGAAGATCGCTACAATAGGAAACTGAAAGGAAAATAGTTTTGAATTTTTAAAATTAAATTGGCTGCATCTAATATTATTTTGAAGGGAGAGCAAAAAAAAACCATGATTCCTGCATACCAACCCAGGAATATTAAGTGAAGAATGGCTAAAAACAATAAACAGGCACACATATACACTCACTGTAACTGCCGCACCCACATCTTACAAAACCCAACTTATGTGACTCATCTCGTCAGACTTTTTAACAAAGAAACGAAACGGCCTATGGGACTTACTTGGTTTGGTGAATTTTGAAAACAAGGATTTACTTAATACTAAACTGACAAAACCAAGCGGATTTGACTTACTTGGTTTTGTGAATTTTTTTAACAAGGATTTAATTCAATAATAAACTGACAAAACCAAGCAGGTGACTTGCTTGGTTTTGTCATGTTCTCAACAAAGATCTATCTCAAGAATAATCTGACAAAACAAAGCAAGTCCACAAATAGTCTTAAAACATCAAATCTATCAAACATTTCTTCAACATTCAAGGTATGCACTCTTAAATCGAGGAATTGCATTATAATATGCCCTTAAACTTCCAGAAACGATCGCGTAATATAGCGCAACACAAAACGTCGATTTTCTCGAAAGTAGGTTTTGTGGACTTGCTCGGTTTTGTCAGTTCACGGCAGAAAGCGTCCAATATTCCCAAATTTGATCCAACAGACTTCACCCACAAATGAGGAGATTTGTCCAGGAAGATTTTTCAAGAAAGAAGGTAGCTGACTGGTCTGTGCAGGCCTAATTGGACGCCTCTGTTGGGTCGTACATAGAAGCCTAATTGGACACCCCTGCCTATTTGGACGCCGGCGTCCAATTGTGTCTGACATAGAAGCCTAATTGGACGCCCCCTGCCTAACTGGACGCCCCCCCAAAAAAAATCGATGGTTGTGTGTAACATTATCCCCATGTATGTATGTATGTATCAATGTATGTATGTATGTATGTAATATCTGTATGTAATAGTATACCTATATGATAAACAACTGGGAATGGCGCTCAAATGCTAATGTTCTGTAATGTAATTTATTCGAACCAATAGAGATGAGGCGATTTGATGATATTATCCACCAAGCTGACATGCAATAATGACTTTAAAGCTCTTCAACAGTGCCTTTAGTACACAAATGAACTTGTCTGTAAAATACGCTGCTGCCTTCGATGGTAACGCGCTAACAGTTGCCACTGACACATTGATAGAATTATTATTATTATTATTATTATTATTATTATTATTATTATTATTATTATTATTATTATTATTATTATTATTATTATTAAAGTCATCTGCAACATCTTCACTTCAATCATGGAGTCTCTGTGCCAGTCTGTGGGATTTAAAAAAAAAAGCATGCTGCAATATGATGATGATGATGAAGATGATCCGTTGTTTGATGTGTTAGACCTATATAGGACTGATCTTGTATTATTACGGAAAGGTGCAGAGAATAGGGACCTAGCCAAAAACACATATTACTTTTTGTTGAAAACTATAACACCAAGACATATACATATACACAGTGAAACAATCACACGCATATATGTATTCAGTTAATATTAAATTACACCACCATTACGTAATGTTATCATATAAGACGACGAGGGGGAAAAAAAACTTCGAAAAGAAGACTCTAATATTGGTTCTAGAGCAGGGGTACCCACACTTTTTCAGCATGCGATCTACTTATAAAATGACCAAGCCAAAATGATCTACCTACCATAAAAATACAAAACAAATATATAGATAATAGGCTGACGTCAATTTTTTTTATGCTTCGCGATCTACTCACAGTACCTTCCTGATCGACCGGTCGATCGCGATCGACGTATTGGGCACCCTGTTCTAGAGCATACACATGCCGGAACCTTCTTACAGTTCTTTGCTAAGGTCAGACAGATAAAAATTACATTACATTACATGATTATTGCTTTAGGTCCAGCGGACTCTTCCGAGTCAAATCAGGACTGGACAACCCATGATCCGCATAAAAGATCTGTTGAATCAACCCTAGTGGTAAAAAATAAAACCTCTCCATCAGCCAGTCACTTTACAATAAAGACATCCCACGCAGGGTACGCTGAGGCTGTACTCTAATTTATGGAACCCCCGTTTACAAAAACAAAATAGAATGCAAACATCATTATAAATTATCAACAAAACACAGACATATAAAATGCTTACATTGCTAAATAATAACATCAAGGTCCTCAATCCGCAATGGAACTTCGGTGTCAATTCTAAATGAATCATGTTGGAAATAAGTCGCTGTGACACCATAGAAGAATGAGTGGAGTTGAGCTAAGCTCGGCGAGTCAATCTGATACCGCATTATTACCCGACACCTGAGTTCTGGTTTTTAAGGTTTGCCTGCTGAACTTTAAAAAAATATATGGCATGACTGTACAACAGCAGTGGAAAACTATACGGCACTGTTTTAGGTAGTTACTGACCACGTCCTCTTAGCCTATCACCTGATTAATAAATAGTCTAAAGTTAGTAACATTACACAACTTGGTCAAAGCCGTAAAAGTAACTGTTTTGATTAGCACCTACATCTGTGTACTAAGGTATAAGCTATAGGCCTACTTCAGATGAACATGCAGAGGACGATACTGTAACCTGAAGATACTAAGACATCAAGTGAATTATAGCTTGTGCAGAGTCTAATAATGCATGGCTTGTTTTTTACGGACCAACAAAATACATAGGTAAATCACAAAAGTAGATGCAATCAGCCCCCCCCCCCCCCCAAACAAAAAAAAAAGAAAAAAAAAGAAACAGAAAAGGTGAATTGCCAGCAACAACAAAAACAACAACAAAAATCAAGCAATAGGTTGGATGATACACCAAGAAATAATATACTTAGCAACACAAAATGTGCTCAGTAATAGATTAACTACTTCTAGCAAAAAAGTATACGTTTTCAACAACTGAACGGATATATACAATTGGTGTCAATCATCATACAATTACATGGGGTGAGTTTTGGTCAATGTTGACTTTCTTGAGTATTTATCAGTAGTCAGTGTTACTGACCACTGTTGACCAATGTTAACTCTTGACATCTACTCATGAAGTATTGTTAAATTCATCGTTCCTTCAAGGTCTTGCCATTGCATTTTTGACTGATTAGTAGCAACTATGGAGTTCGAGGTGTGGCTCAATAACACACGATTTGGAAGTGTTACACTCGATGTTGTTTTTATCAGTAGTTGATTCAGCCCCAATGCTTGAATTCTCCTGATAGGTGTAAACTCAGATTCGTTTATCCACGCAACCCGTTCAATCATCAACAAGTCTAGAGTCGTCGTATGTAGTTTTCCAATTTTATTCAGCACACATCAACAACTGCATACAATCGCCTTTTCGCTCTCCTTCCTTCACTTTACAATTCTCAACTTTTTACTTTCAACACTCTCTAAGAACCACACTTTGAAACAGTGCGGCACTATATATATATATATATATATATATATATATATATATATATATATATATATATATATATATATATATATATATATATATATATATATATATATATATATATATATATATATATATATATATATATATATACAGTCTCTCTAAACTCCAGAAAGAGCGAGAAAACCCCCAACGTGACACACCTCAACCAATCAGAATTAATTTCATCATCACTGTTTCACGTCACACAACCTTATTTGGGATGGAAGCGTCTCGTGGTTACCACTAGAATTATCCATACGCTTCGATCGATAGTAAACAACCAATTCTCGAAAATTCTCAAATAATATCGACCAACTAAAAACACCAACGTTATACAAAGCTTCTTTTAATAACAACGCAAAATCAAATCAAAGATAAATACACTCCATCACTGCATGCGTTGCAAAACAAAACGAACAGATCTATAGCGCACACACGCAAGCCTACCATCGCACGCGCTTCACACATAATATCGTGCGCATTTCACACGCACCACCATGCGCGTCTTAACGTAACAGGAAGATTCGGAACCTGAACAACAGCCGCAGAAACGACAATGTGGACTTTGAACAACAAAAAGACTAATTCAAGAATAAAATAGTTTATTTAGACAGAAAGTCTTCCATTAAAAATCAAACTGTTTAGAAGAAAATGTGATTTGTTTTGATGAAAGTATTGGATTTGTTGCTATTATAATCCGATTTGTTGCTGGAGCAGTGTATTGCTTGTTTCATCTATTTTTGTGCTTGAATAATCCTACCGGTGGCTGAAATCGTCCAATCGTGTGCTCAAAGTATTCATTTTTGTTGTTGAAATAAGCCATTGTGTTGCTGAATCCATCTGTTTTGTTGGTCAGTTAATGTTTGGCGATAATATATCTTGGCGGTATCAACTGTCATTGATCAGGTTAAACTTTACACTGATAAAAAGATAATATCAATATGTTCTCTCTTTCTCTCTCCCCCTCCCTCCCTCCCTCACCCCACACTCATACACACACCGCCCATCAAACGACTCTCTTGCTTCTCTTACCTGAAAACGATCACTGGTTTCTCGCTCAATAAACACCCCCAATCTCTTTCTAAGGTCCAGCGCTAGCGGACTACTTGGAGCCAAAATGATAATATATCCAAGTCTGTGACACACATAATAAAATAATAAGAAATTCAACATTGAGAGTTGCGTTACTGATTGGCCACCACTGAGTGGTGTTCACCCTCACGCCACGTTGAGGCTCAGTATACGACTTGTGAGGGAGGGGAGAGTCTGGTCCTGATCTGGCTCGGAAGAGTCCGCTGGATCTAAAGCAATAATCATGTAATGTAATGAGGGGAGAGTGACGATGGGGAAGGGACTGAGTCATTGAAGGAAGCAAAAGCCTCTACAAGTGGATGAGACAGTCCTGAATTAGATTACAATACGAATAGGAAAACTGTAGTCCTGAATTAGATTATAATACGAATAGGAAAACTGTATTATCTCCATGAGAAATAACAATGTGGTGAACATCATACCAACAAACAAGGCTGAATTATTTTAATTATCATTGGATTACTCAAACACTGCATACATGCGCACATGCACACATATGGTGTACAACAGGCTGAATTTATTATCCGTTAATCAGACGTGGTTGGAGCTGGAAGTGGTGAGCAAGCACATGTCTTTTTCATCATGGATGATGGAAAGAGCTTTTTGCACAACACGCAGACTCTCTTGTTTCACACCCACCACTCGATCAAGCAAACTTCTATTTTTCACGCACAAACTTCCAACTTTCGTATTAGCAAATAAAAGAGAACGTAAGAATTGACTTGATAAAAGCAGTGTAAAAGGTCTGAAGGAGGCGACTGTTGACTGAAGGTTTGTGAGTTTCTGAAGCCAGCAGATTCTGTTTTTGACATTTTATTGTGAAAGGCCTGAGTGTTAGCAGTAAGTTTTAGTTTATCATCAATGAGGGTTCCGAGGTGTCTGTACTGACTTACTCTCTCGACTGTAACACCATCAATGAAAAGGTCTACAATGGGAGAGGAATTTCTACGGAAATCTATTACAAGTTCCTTTGTCTTTTTCACATTTAAATCCAGATAGTTCTGGCTGCACCAAGAGCTGAATCTTTGAATTTCATCAAAGTCTGTTTGAGAGGTCCTCAAGAGCGGAGTCATCCGATTTACTTTATGACTGGAGTGGCGTCAGTTCCATGGCAATCACTGATGTATAGCGTGAAAAGTACAACGATAGATCTGTGCCTTGAGGTGCCCCAGTGGAGGTTTATTTCAGTGAGGAAAAGGTTTGAAAGCGGACGACCTGATATCTATTCACTTTAAAGTTCTCGATCCACAGGAAGAGCCTAGAAGGAACAGAATAGTGTAGAAGGTTTTGAGCCATCAGGTAAATTGTATAGTATTAAAAGCAGAAGGTAAATCTATTAACTGACTTAGATACGTGTTGGACTTCTCACTGCTGTGTCACAGGTGCTAGCGGATAATTTTGATTTCAAAATCAGATGCAACAGTTACTCAGAATCCTATGACTTACCCATACCCCAACACCCTTACAGTGCTTGAAAAATAATGTTGCAACCATGTCGGTATGCACAAATCTAAATGTGTCAAAATCACTAACAGTGGGTATCATTAAACTCTACACCACCAACAGTGGGCATCATTACACTGAATCACCAACCGTGGGTATCATTACACTCAATCACCAACAGTGGGTATTATTAACCTCAATCATCAACAGTGGGTATAATTAAACTCAATCACCAACAGTGGGCATCATTACACTCAATCACCAACAGTGGGTATAATTAAAGTCAATCACCAACAGGGGTATCAATAAACTCAATTACCATCAGTGGGTGTCATTAAACTCAATCACCAATAGTGGGTATCAATTAACTCAATTACCAACTGTGGGTGTCATGCAATATAAGAAATACTTAAAAGTGAACACGCTTTATGCTAGAGTACACGGACTTCTCTTTTACAAAAAACAGTTGTCATGGCAAAACTGTGGAAGAGAGGTCTGGGTACTTTGCTTTTCAACAACGGGACACACAGGTCACTCAGCAGGCTAGTAGGGCAAGAACTTTGAATAATGTAGAGCACGTTCGATCAGGGTGAAGCGTTGTTTTCGAGCTTGAGAACCATTCGGGAGCTCAGATTAGGAAACATATAGGCTGTGATTTGGTCGGGATAGAGCATCTTTACTCTGAACTTGGGGGTGAACAGATCGTTGGAGGTGACGGGAGGAAGCCAGGTCGGGAAACATTAAGCCGTGGAACCGTATTGTTGTCGAAGTGGGACATCACGGGAGGTTGGCAGGTTATCGAGAAGTTGGGTTGCTCTCACCTGTATATAGAGCGTCATCGGGCGTTTCTATGTGATGTTTCAAGGGAAAAAAATCTCTTATCACAAGTCTGTAAGTGAGATTCGACCACTGGAATCCTGTCCCTAACGATCGTCAATGAGAGAATGGGGAGAAAAACTATTTAGGGAGGGGATGTAGTAAAAACGTCTGAAAGAGAAAATGTAAAACGTAAATTGTATGTCCTTAAACTTTTATTAAAATATGTTGTTTATCATTAATATTATATCTGGCAACGATTTCTGCTAAAATGCATTTTGTTGTAAATAATACCATGTTTACTTAAAGTAGTCAGCAAGACTAAGGAGAGAGAGAGAGAGAGAGAGAGAGAGAGAGAGAGAGAGAGAGAGAGAGAGAGAGAGAGAGAGAGAGAGAGAGAGAGAGAGAGGTTGGATGAAAATTGTATCAAAAAAACTATATAAACGGAACCAATGTGTGTTAAATATTTTAGAAATTGTATGATGGTTGCATGTTGTATAATTGTATGAGTGTTGTGAAATGGAAAAACTGTGAATATAAAAACATGTAATTTTTTCTTCAGGAGAGGAGGTGAGCAGCACAATTGTTTTAAGGGTAAATAGATACATAAACGTCATGCTAGAAAAGTAGCCTTTATCATTATTATTTTCAGGATGGACTTGTTGTTGGTAGTCTACACTGGAAGCAGCGAGGTACTGGGGCGGCAGCGGTCAAGTGGCGGCCATTGCTCGTTTGTTTAGTTGAACGTTGCGTCATCGACAAAGTGTAGGACTGAGGACTGGGAACCATCTCGTAACGCAGAGAAAGGTCACCGAGTGCTACGAAAGGGGAAGAGAGAGAAGGGAGAGAAAGTCGAGAACCAAAAGAAATGGTGGGCCGTTTGGACGAGTGCATATTTTAGTTTTGAAAGAAGCCACGGATTTTAGATAACTTTAGCAAGAACAGTTTCTTTATATTTATTTTTTTTTAATGTATAGACATCAGAAACAGTGCGGATTGCAATATCCAGTGACTCTTTATAAATTGTGTTTTTCTTCATAAACTGTATATTTATATAAACTGTGGTAAGAACGTTTTTCAAATAAGGAAATTCAATGAAGAACTGTGCAACAAGACTTTTTTTCTAATCAGTGACAGTGCACAGGAAGTAAAGTGGTTATACATATCGTTGTATAACAAGACTTATCAGGGACAACGGGGAGGGGTGGGGAGAGGGGGGGGACATATGTGTTTGTGTGATTATTGTTGTGTATGTTATGTGTATGTGTTAATTAGCAGAAATACCAGGTGAGAGAGTGATTTTAATTATTTATGCCATTGTTTTGATTGTATATGTATTAGATTGTTTATGTTGTAAATTCATTTTATAATTTCTTTGATTTCATTCTTTTGTTCCTTGATTTGGGGTTTTTATTATATGTTTATGGAATAAATGTGAATTTATATTTTTAACACTTTATTTCGCTAGTTGAGTTTTTAGTTTAGTTCACTGGAAGAAAGGATGCTCGCGCACGCACTACCCACCCGAAAGACCCCTTCACTCCTTGCATGAAGGAACAGCCACCTACTTCAACACCTTAAGGAGAAAGTAGGTCTGACAACAGTTAATCATATTGACCTCACGAATTCTGAAGAAGCTATTTCCAAATACAGGGCTCGTTTTTGTCCAGAAAAAATGTCATCCCAAAGCAGCATTTTCTTGAAAAACATTGTGTAGATTGGATGCGTAGGAGGGGATTTGGGCTGGGTTTACATGGAAAGCAGGGAGTTGAAGAAATGCACACTGCTCCCACGGGCTCGGCTCCGCGCGCCGGGGGTGGACCCCAGCATCTCTCTGGCTGGGTGACAAAGTTGCCTACCCCTTTTTCTTCTCTTTTGTCTTGTTTCTGTCTTATTGGTCCTTTCACCTATATTCTCTTCACTCGTAAATTCTCCCACTAAACTGCAAGTTTGACTTCCTTTCTTCTGCCTTACCGGACTTTTCCTGTCTTCTTTTTCACCATCATTTCTTCTTTTTCTACCCTCCTTTTTCTCTGTGGCCTTCTCTTGGCCCCGTGCGTTTGCCGTGCAGGGCAACCTGTGTCGGGGGAGAATGAGATCCTGGAGGTTGAGGTCACTGAGGGACTGCGGTCCCTCACACTAACACATCTCTTTGGCCCGGACTTCTCCTAGACGGGAGGCTGGCGTGGCCCGCGTCAGTCAAGCGACTGGTCGTGTATTGCCCTAGCTTTGCTAGAAGGCTGCGGCTCATGGGTCAAACTTGAACAAGACCGTAGTGGCAGTGCGGGATTGTCTGGGTGTATATCCCCCCTGTAGCCCTGGTGCGTTTCCTTGCTGGATTTTCCGCTTGGACTCCGTGGTGGGTGGGGACCAGGGAGGGATGAATCAAATTTAAAAACTTATCCACCAAAAAACACAAAAGAACTCATGACGGACTGGACAAGGATATTGGACGTGACTCTGACAGCGACACTGAAACGAGACGCACAACCAAGGAATCTGGCATTTTCAAAACATGGCCATGCTTCTTGATAATAAGGATGAACAGCGAAAGTCAAAAGATTTCACCTTTTGTCATGGAAAAGTGGTTTGAGGGAGTGTCCAGAAAGATCCGAGACATTAACAGATTACGAGATGGAAGTTTCTTAGTGGACTGGCCCACAGAAAGGACTTCTGAACAATTGCGATCGAGAGATGGGTCCAAGCTGGAGCTAGGTAGCAAAGTGTTTGATGTGAGTGTGAGTTGCTACCGCACACTCAACTTCTCCAAAGGAGTTGTGCGGTCATCTCAATTTGATGGTCTGACTGAGACAAAACTAAAAGATGGCTTGGCTAAGCAGGGAGTTACTGAGGCACATAGGGTCATGCGAAAGGACAAAGACGGAAAGAAAGTACCCACAAATACTCTGTTTTTGACCTTTTGCACACCTGAAGCACCAAAAAGAGTGATAGTTTGTTATGAAAGCATTCCTGTTTCCGTGTTTGTACCTTCGCCATTGCGTTGTTTTAAATGCCAGAGGTATGGTCACGGTAGCACGACATGCAAAAACGCACCGACCTGTTTCAGGTGTGGGGGAGATTTCCAGGGCGAACAAAGCAGTGATGCTCCGAAGCGCTATAATTGCAAGGGAGATCATCCTGCATCGTCAAAGTCTTGCCCTGCTTGGATCAGGGAGACTGAGATTCAAAAAATCAGATCACGAGAAAGATGCTCCTTCCCAGAGGCGAGAAAACGATACGAGATTCTCAATCCGTGTGATCTAAACAAACCTAGTTTTGCAGAAGTGACCTCAACAAACACTTTGCCAAACACGCTGAAATCTCTCTCATCCATAATCTCTGTTGCTGACAAATCTGCTTTAGCATCACTCCTGAATTCTCTGAAAGAATTGACACAAACTCTAGAAAAACGTCTGTTGACTATTGAAAATAAAGACAAAGTTAGTGTTGCCTCTAGTAATCAGCAGAGGTCGAGCCCAAGCGGGCCGACTTTCACTAAGACAATGCCACCTCCTCAGGTGAACGCGCCGACGGCCGCGTCAAAAGCCGTTAACACACCTCTACACCCTGTTGCGCCCCCGGGAAAAGTGAGGACGTCTGGTTCACGACCTCCCTCCTCCTCACCCCATCGAGGTCGAACCCCTTCGGCTGGGGCCGTGCAGCGGTCAACGAGCTCGAAGTCCTCTTCAAGTCCTGCGGTAGGCAGGGCTAGAAATTAACTTTTTTCTTTGGGGGCCACCGGGCCCCTTGATTGAAAAATTTGAGGGCCCACAAGCAACTTTCGGGGCCCAACTTGAAAAATAATGCAAACAAAAAAAACAACAAAAGAATTATTGACAATATAAGTAGAAAGTACAAGTTGTCTGATAATCTAAAATAAAAACAATGGAATTTCCAATTGTGCTGAGTGATGTCATTTTTATTTGCCTTTTCTTTCACTTTCAAACATTACCAACAAAAAAGGGGAAAAAAACACACACACATTCAGTGACACACATATTCCAGTGACTAGTGAGCCTGAAATGGCCATTAAACAAAATAGAAAAAAATCAAGTGAGTCTCTTGTATAATACTTTTCAGTTTTGTGACTGAGTATTGCACAATACACATCATTAAATTTTTAATATGAGTAACCTAACAAAAAATCTGACCTCAATGCACAAAAGTTCAAAACAAAACCATGAAAGGGAACTAAACTTAACAGTACTCTTCCTCGTTCACTTCAAGGCCATGCCATGGAAATCTTTTTTTTTCCACCCTTCATTGTAGTTCCTTGATCTTTTTTCCTCTTCATACTTCTTTTTTCTCTCTTTTTCTTGTTCTTTCCTTTCGCCGACGTTTTCTTCTGGCGTCTTTCGCTTCCCAAAAATTGGAAAAACGCAATCGCCGATTGTTTTAGCAACTGTATGGCGACGATATGTAGCCATACTTTCGTACTTGCAAAGATGGACATTTTGCGCTTATGTTGTGCCATAGCCTTTTGTTTATTATATTAAAAAGATAGTGAAGTGTATATTAAACTTTTGAGTGCAAAATTAAAGGGTTTTCGCTTCTTTTCTGTGTTTTTTTTTTCTGTCCAAATTTAGGGCACCGGTGTGGGTTGCTTCCCTTGGCCCAAATACGAAACTGCCACGTAGAGCTAGCTGTAGCAGACGAATTATTTTGCGGGCCAAGCGGGCCCTTCGTTTTTCAACTTTCCGAGCCCGAAATCAACTTTGCGGGTTTTTGGCCCCGGGCCCCCGCTAATTTCGAGCCCTGTACGGTAGGACTTGACGGCATGTCGTATACGTTATTAAATCATCTTCCTGATGAGTGGATTCGTTTATTGCTTATTATTATTCAAACATGTTGGAAAAGAGGAGTTTTGCCTGATATATGGAAGTCTTCTCTAGTCATACCCATTTTAAAGTCTGGTAAACCTAGAGATAAAACATCAAGTTACAGACCTATATCCTTAACATCTCATGTAAGTAAATTAATGGAGAAGGTTATATTGGAACGTTTGACATATTTTTGTTGTAAACATAATGTCATCCCAAATAACCAAGCAGGATTTCAAAAAGGTAGATCGACAGTAGATCATTTAGTTAAATTAAGCACTCACATCAAGAGACAATTTGCAAAAAGGAAAAGTATTTTGGCTACTTTTTTGACATTAAAAAAGCTTATGACAGAGTCTGGCACGCTCGGCTATTGTATAAGCTCAAACAGATAGGATTATCTGGATATATTTATAATTACATTAAAAGCTTTCTTAAAGGACGTAAAATGAGTGTAAAAGTTGGAAATTCATATTCTACTCATCGCACTACAGATATGGGAATTCCACAAGGATCAATAATTTCACCTCTTCTCTTTAATATATTAATTTATGATTTACCGAGAGTTGTAAGCAAACGAATTTCTATCGTTCAATATGCTGATGATATTGCCATTTGGATGAATGTATCTTTAAGACGAAAAACGTCTCTATATGAAATTAAACATGTTGCGAAATTATACCAAATAGAAATAAATAATATTACTTGCTTTATGAATCAAAATGGATTGGAACTGTCTAAAGAAAAAAACTAGTATGATTTTATTTAATAATGGTCATGATCCCAGACAACTACCTAAAGTTTAAATCGAAAATGAGGAATTAAAATATGTAAAAGAAGTTAAATTTCTAGGTGTATATTTTACACCTAAATTACATTGGAAAAAACAATATGTAATTCAAAAAGCTGTAAAAAGTTATAATTTATTAAAAATTATTAGCAAACAGCCTTGGGGACAGGACCCTAAAACTTTAGTACATTTAGCATGTGCACTTGTTAGATCTAAATTAACATACGGCCAAGAGGCTTATTTCTCTGCCCCTACATGCTATGTTAAAAAGCTCCAGAGTTTAGATAGTAAAGCAATAAAATTGGCTCTTGGAATTCCTATACATACTAAAACAATACGCGCTTATGAAACAGCGGGAGTTATGCCTTTAGACGTTTGGAGAAAATTATCGTGTGCAAAATATGTTATAAGAGCAACTGCAGTAGATAACAGTACGAATGAGGAACTATATTTTAAATCAGATATATATTATCCTAAACATTCCCAAAAAATTAAATGTTTTCAAACAGTAGCAACTTACACAAATGATATAGTTCCAAAACATTTTGAAAATGAAGATTTTATATGTAACAAGAACGTAGTGTCTCCAATACCTGTATGGGAACTTGAAAGAGCTAACTATGACATTAATTTTACAAACGAAAAGAAGAATATTAACTCAGATTTAATGATAATTGATGTTCGTTGTCATTTATATGATAAATATTCAAAACAACTTAATGACTGAATCAATAGGCCAGATGTGCCATTGTGTAACAGCGACACTCAGGTGACTTTGTGTCATTGGGAACATGGGATTACGTGCCTGATATGTTATTAAATGTTGCGTATCTCCCCTCCCCTCTCTCTCTCCCTCCTCTCTCTCTCTCTGCATAAAGTGAATAAATGTCTCCATTGAAAAAAAGAACACATGCCTATCATCTCTACCATTTTGTATTGGACAGCGAGTTGAACAGTGGTAGTTATTAGAAAGATTAGATTAGATAATCAACGTTTAAAGAGTTCAGCGGACTAGCTAAGAGCCGAATAGGGACCATACAAAACTATTCAGATTCAGACTAGACCGCTTAGCCTACATAATATGATGAACGATGTACATAAAAGCTAGGTATTAGAAAGGTAGGATGAAGACTTTGTGTTTTGTTATTTTGTTGCATGTCATGATTAGAGTTGCTCAATATACAAATGGGTAAAAGAACAACAAAGTGAAAGAGTTGTGGGTCAGTGAATATAAAGATCCGTTTCTCCAGCTGTCCCTCCAAGTGTATGGAGTGTTGTGTCACTGTAGAATGTTAGGAATACTTAAGCACTATTTTAGAAACTAATAGGCCTTTTCCCCGACATAAAGGCGATTACCTTACCACGTCACAATATCATAAATGAAAAATCGCCAACAATTTGCATAATTAAACTCCACATCACCAACAGTGGGTATCATTAAAGTCCACATCACCAACAGTGGGTTTCATTAAACTAAACAACACCAACAGTGGGTTTCATTACACTCCACAACACCAACAGTGGTTTCCATTAAAGTCCACATCACCAACAGTGGGTATCATTAAAGTCCACATCAAAAACAGTGGGTATCATTAAAGTCCACCTCACCAACAGTGGGTATCATTAAAGTCCACATCACCAACAGTGGGTTTTATTAAACTCCACAACACCAACAGTGGGTATCATTAAAGTCCACATCGCCAACAATGGGTTTCATTAAAGTCCACATCACTAACAGTGGGTATCATTAAAGTCCACTTCACCAACCGTGGGTATCATTGAACTCCACAACACCAACAGCGGGTATCAGTAACGTCCACATCACCAACAGTGGGTATGATTAAAATCCACATCATTAACAGTGAGTATCATTAAAGTCCACATCACCAACAGTGGATATCATTAAATTCCACATCACCAACAGTGGGTATCATTAAAGTCCACATCAGCAACAGTGGGTATCATTAAAGTCCACATCACCAACTGTGGGTATCATTAAAGTCCACATCTCCAACAGTGGGTATCATTAAAGTCCACATCAGCAACAGTGGGTATCATTAAAGTCCACATCACTTAAAGTGGGTATCATTAAAGTCCACATCACTGGTTTTAAAGAGATTCAGTCTTGGAAAATTGGATATTTAGTTCGTTAGAAAATCTGGCAATTATCCTAGAAAAAAAGAAGAAAGATAAGGGAGTGCAGTACCAGGAAGGATCTTCTGCATGAAAATTCCTTTATTAAAGTTTTATATGTTTGAAAGAGGTAGTATGTTGGTCTGTTCATAATCATTCGGAGCTTTTGTTTGTAAGAATAATCGTTTTAATTGCATGTTTATGAGTTCTAACTAAAGGCTTCATGGCGTTGCACTAGCGGTGTCTCAAATAGTTGAAGAATAATCAATAAATGGCTGATTATGTCTGAAATAAAATAGTTTACGAGAATGCACATTTAGGAAATGTTTAATCCTTGTTAATTGATAAGTCCTTGTAGAAATAGTTTTTCTAATATTTAAAATATGTTGCAACCATGAGAGATTATTATTTAAAATCACGTCAAGAAGTTTATGACATTCAACTTCTTCAACTATTTTGTTGCAAAGTTTCAAAGGAAGGAGTTTCACAGACGAACTTCTCCTATTTTGTCTCGTTGTAATTAGCATGGATTTTGTTCTGTCTGGATTAAGTGTCATGTATTAAATTCAGTCCATTCCTGTAGTACATTTGCCCCTTTTTGCAAAGAGGAGGCTAAATTACGCATTTCTGCATAATGTGGTGTCATCTGCAGAGAGCTCAAAAGATGTAGAAATATGAAGATGAATATCATTTATATACACAAAAATAATAAAGGCACTAAAATCGATCCTTGGGATACTCCAGCAATAACAACCTAAAACTGTGATTTTTGGTTATTTATAATAAAACGTATTGCTCTTTTGCAAAGATGACAGATTTTAGAAGATCAAGAGATTTACATGTAAAGGTAGTACCACATAAATGTAATTTACGTAAGAGAAGTTCATGGTCAGTTACATCAACAGCTTTTGCGAAGTCAGTGAACATTGTTCCACAAAGGTTGTGCTCATTAACATTATTAAGCCATTGTTCTATCATAGATGTAATAGCTGTATGATAAGAATGCTTAGCTCTGAAACCAGTTTTTTATGTAACAAGTTGTTTTGTTGTCAATTGATATAGACTATTATTGTTAATGTGTTTTTCAAGCGGCTTGGATACGATAGAAAGAATCGAAATGGGTCTATAATTTGATGGGTCAGAACTATCACCTCTCTGTAAAGGAGAGAGAGAGAGAGAGAGAGAGAGAGAGAGAGAGAGAGAGAGAGAGAGAGAGAGAAAGGGAGAGAGAGAGCGACAAAGACAGACAGAGTGATTGTGATATTATTGTTTCACCTCTTAACGTTGTTTAGATGCAACGGTGGCAGCGGACACGTCATGCAGCATCACTGCCCACGCCAACACAACGAGTGGATCTTGAAATATCACCAAGGTCTTCTCTTCTCAAGGTTACTACGCCTGTGACCTCAGGCAAGGGGTAGATCTTTGGTGAATGTGTTTCATACATTTGACACAGAGTATATTTAAAGTGAATCTTTTGTCCGAATGTAGTGGATGTTGGTCCTAACATTGACTGACAGTGTGCGCCAGTAGTTTAATAACGTCCTATTTATCCCTTGCTTCACTTTGCTAGTAGATCACTTATATTGCTGGAAGTGTGAGGCAGTCTTCATCATTCTCTGTTTGGACTGCATCACTGCTGAAAGAGTAGACTACTGTTGTGTCATTAAAACTGGACACATTTCAGAGTGCCATTGGAATTGTGGTGACGTCATCTATCTACACCCCAACAAACACTACTGACAACCGCTACAGGAGAGGCACGTGCAGCTACAACGCTAACCTGTTATCTACGTCACCTGGCACTTACAACTATTCCGTCATCGTCTATCCTGGAGCTACAGCGGTACCTGTCTCCTTTACCTTGGGTGAGTTGTTAGAATACTACTGGGTAGTGTGCTGGCCGTTCAAGGTAATCTCTCTCTCTCTCTCTCTCTCTCTCTCTCACTCTCTCTCTCTCTCTCTCTCTCTCTCTCTCTCTCTCTCTCTCTCTCTCTCTCTCTCTCTCTCTCTCTCTCTCTCTCTCTCTCTGTCCTCTCACCTCTTTTCGGCGGCTATCTGTGTCTATTCAATTACACAAGTTACATGACAGGTAGGTTAGTTCACAGAAATGTTATGAAGGTTATGAAATGTTGCCCTCTGGTCGCAGACTGCATGTGCCTAAATGTTCTCTTGTAAGAACAAAAAACAGTTTTATTCCAAAATATATTGAGTTTTTAAATAAGCGCTAAGTAATATTTTTGTATTATAAGATTGTGATGTTTGTGATGATGTTTGAGATGTCATTTCATACTGGAGATTCACTACAGATATAGTCTACTGTGTACTTGTTTTATCTATGTATGTATTGTTTTAATGTTTCATACCGATCAGCAATTGTATGTCATAATTTCTCTGTTGAGATAATAAAGTATTCTTGAACTTGAACTTGAACTTGAACAGAGGCATTAAACGCTGACAGTGGATCCTCGATACTGAAGCAGAAAATAGTTTTCAGTCATTTGTATGTTCACTCTGTTCTTTCCATTACACAGGTTACATTGGAAAACAACTAGGTTAGGTCAATCACAAGCCGCTCAGTCAAGTCATACCTTTTGTTACGATTTGATTTTGTATTTCCTGTACTACAGCTGTGCATGCAATACTTGCAGTTAAGACTGGTGTTTTACTGTTGGCTTCAGTCCAAGAAAGAACTAGAGGAGTGTTAAGAGTTGCCGCGCGCATAGAAAACGATATGCAACATTCTATAACAATATTTTTGTTTTGTTTGTTAACAAGTTTCTCTCTCTCTCTCTCTCACTCTCTCTCGATATAAATATAATGAAGTACAATGAACTTCATTATATTTATATTGAGAGAGTGAGTGAGAGAGAGAGAGAGAGAGAGAGAGAGAGAGAGAGAGAGAGAGAGAGAGAGAGAGAGAAGTTGATAAAATGATGTTAGGCTATGTTTATGGCAGGAGTGTAGATCCGTGACTGTGACCAACAGAGATGGGGTGTGGAGGTGGAGGAGAACTCTAACAATGACGTCATCTTCTGTGACGACATTAACAGTGCTAGTACAGTGGAATGGTCCATTGATCAACACATTCGTCCTACAGGTGTCGCTCCGTTAGGCCTTTGTCAAGGTAATCAACCATGCAGTACGTAGTAAGCTACCGACTGACAGAGTGACTGACAATCACAAAGTAAAAGAGGCACTCCTAACGGGATTCGAACTAACAGGAGAATGCTATCGGCAAAAATTCCGCACCAACCGGAGAGTGAAAGGAGAGAGCTATGCGCAGTTCGCGGATCGGTTGTCCACAATGCTAGATAAGTGGGTTAGCCAGTCAGCCACGGCTAAGACATATGATGGACTGACAGAACTGTTAGTATGGGAACAGCTACGGGAAACCATGACCCCCGAGCTGAGAACATTCTCAGTAGAGCAGGGCGCGGAAAGACTGGAAGATCTGGTGGTCAAGGTCGCAGATAGGTACGTGGCCGCCCACGGAGAAGCCAAGAGCTTCAGGCGAGACCTAAAGCCTAACGGGAAAGAGGCACAGAAACGAAGCCCTCACCGGGAAGAGCGCACCGCGAATAAGCCGAATAACCCCAGACCTGGGCAGAATAAAGGACCCAACACGGAATTCGGGAAAAGAGGTCCTGCAGAACAGAAACGGTATTGTTCTTTCTGCAATAGAAACAATCACTCCACCGCAGAATGTTTCAAGTTGGCCGCACAACGTAGGGAAGAGCGCGAAAGCCGGCCAGCGCACAGAGTTCTAACTCAAAGTAGCGGTAACAAGCCACACACCATCGGAGATCACCCATCGGTGACAGACACGGTCAAGGTCAACGGAAAAGAAGCGAACTGTCTGTATGACACAGGTCTATCATACGACGCGATAGTTAGCGAATCTCTGGTACCGCGCGCGGACTTGACGGACCAGACAGTCGAACTACAAGGAGCAGACTTGAGGAAACCGACGACTACTTGCCCAATAGCTTGGATAGAAGTAGAGAGTAGGTACGTCACAGGACGAATCCAAGCAGCTGTTTTACGGAAACCCCTGTATGATCTAGTGCTAGGTTGTAGGTATGTGTTCTTAGGCAAGCCCCCTAAACCTATAGAGATAGCTGCAGTGCAAACCAGGGCCCAAGCTAAAACCCAAACACCCCAGCCCGAGTTAGCTCCGAATCCAGGACTCGAAGAGATCAAAACAGCACAGAAGGCGGACACCTCGATAGCGAAGTGCTTCCAGAAGCTACCCAAGGCGCACACACCCCCGCACAAAGGAGACTTCTACATGGAAGACGGAGTTCTACATCGCCAAGGACATGGAGATCACACCCAGCTAGTACTACCAGCCACCCTTCGAGCCCAAGTACTAGAGTTAGGCCACAGCATGCCACTCAGTGGACACATGGGAATTGGAGCCACAGTGCAGAGAATCAGCGCACACTACTATTGGCCAGGAGTCACGGAGGATGTCAAGCGCTACGTGAAATCTTGCCACCAATGTCAACGATATTCCCCGCGACATCACACCGTACCAGTTACCTTAGGACCATCGGTTGTAGTCGGCGTGCCATTCCAGCAAGTCTCAGTAGACATAGTAGGACCATTGCCCATGACCAAGAAGCGGAACAGATTTCTACTCACACTCGTCGACGCCTGTACGATGTGGTGCGAAGCAGTCCCGTTGCCAGCGATCGACACCCAGAAGATTGCAGATGCACTCATCGCCATCTTTACCAGAGTCGGATTCCCGGACAGCATTAGAACGGACAACGGATCTCAGTTCACCGGCCGCCTGATGCAAGACGTGTTCGAGTTGATACAAGTTCATCACATTCGCACACCACCGTACCACCCAGCCAGCAACGGACAAGTAGAAAGACTGAATGGAACCCTTCTCACCATACTCAGGAAAGTCGCCGACGACAATCCAGAAGCGTGGGACACCTACGTGAAAGCGGCACTGTTCGCATACCGAGAAACACCCCATGCAGCCACAGGCTACACCCCGTCAACATTGCTATTCGGCAGACCTCTAGCAGGACCGCTAGAAGCCCTACGCAGAAGTTGGACGGAAGCCAAGATAGACGACACACCAAGAGGTGCCACCAAGTACGTCGCAGACCTGCAGGAAACCCTCAAAGCAACGTGGAAGAAAGCTGGTGAAGCACTGAAGAAGGCAAGAGCCCTTCAGGCGAAGTACTACAACCGCCACGCGAAGGACCGAGAACTGCAAGTCGGCGATCAAGTGCTACTCTTACTTCCAAGTGGAACCAACAAGCTGGACATCGCTTGGAGAGGACCGTACCGGGTGACTGCCAGGAAATCCAAGACAGTCTACCAAGTAGAGGTGAACGGGAGAGCCCGATACCACCACATCAATCTCCTCAAGAAGTACATCGACCAACCAACGACCCCCATTACTCACACCTGGATGGCCATCGCCATCGCGGAGGAAGTTAGGACTCGGAGCAGTACTGCTACAGCGCGACCCCAAGAATGCAGAGACGCTATTCCCTGTCGCCTACGCCAGCAGAAAATTGAGACCCGCCGAGACCCACTACGCCACGTCGGAGAAAGAATGCCTTGGACTAGTCTGGGCCATACAGAAGTTTCAACTCTATCTGTATGGGACCCACTTCACAGTTCAGGTGGACCACCAACCACTATCGTTCTTGGCAGCCTCCAAATCCTTGAACTCTCGCCTGATGCGATGGGCACTCACCCTTCAGGCATACTCATTCCAAATCGAGTACATCCCCGGCAAAGAGAACCACGGAGCCGACTACCTCAGTCGCCATCTCGTGGAGGACACAGCAGCTGTCGCCCACCCAACACAACTAAGGGCCACAGCACCAGAATTCGTCCCCGTCCAGTAAAACCCTATCACTAGTGTCCATAGCTACCTGGCATAGCATTGCAGCGCA
Organism: Oncomelania hupensis; assembly: GCA_036898135.1. Classification (NCBI taxonomy): domain Eukaryota; kingdom Metazoa; phylum Mollusca; class Gastropoda; order Littorinimorpha; family Pomatiopsidae; genus Oncomelania; species Oncomelania hupensis. Next base: position 48,335,280 of record CM072520.1, read on the forward strand.
GGTAGAGCAACTTAATTAGTTTGTACATAGGACCCTAGGATAGTGCAGTGTTAAACTAGGCTCTGTAGTAGAAAAAGGTCGAATCCAGTAGTCATCGCCTTTTTTCAGTTGAGGGAGCCTGTGACGAGATGACTAGTTTTACCCTGCCTATTTACTATTTAGCCTTGTTTAGTCATTGTAACTTTAGAAAGTTAGAGTATTACACAGCAGCTGATTACAGTATAGGAGGTACACACACTGCGAGCTTGACGCCGGCAGTTAGTGACGTGAGCACTGTGTGCCTTGAATCTGAAAGTTTTAACCAATGGGACGCAGGCAGAGCGGTTAGAGCCGGTTCTGACTGGGTCAAAACTTAGCATAGCTTAAGTCAGTGCTACGAAAGACACCGAAGTCTACACAGCTAGACCGGAGCAGAGAACTATCTTCACTCATAGACCAGGAAAGAGGACTTGTGAATTTTAGAATTCACTCAAGTAGCCACAAGGCCTGACTTTGTCAAACAGGTAAATGAACATACTTCTGTTTCATCGTGATATATTTATATTATTGTTGAAATTATGTTTGTAGAATTTGCTATGCATAGATTTGAATTGTTAATCCGAATTTGCGTGACCACGTGGCGAAACACGACCGGTTGCGCCGCCATGTTGTATACCTGACGGAACCACTGTTGTTGAACCTATAAGTATGTTTGCAGACCAGTGGCTGTACCAGTGAATGTTTATATTATTATTAATTCTGTATGTGTGTAGTTAGCCACGATTTATATTTATGTATGTATAGGAAATTAGAGTTGAGATTCCAGTGGACCACGGACGTAGCAGAATGTTCGTCGCTTATGTATAGAGATGTGGAGCTATCACTGAGGGCTACTTTGGCTTTCAGTGAGGCGCTCTGCACAAACTGATTATTCAGGGTTGTGCAGAATTTCGTCTCTTATATTACAGACGAGCAGGCGAGCTATCCCGTGCGCTCAACTCCACAGGAAAACCAAGTTGGCTGTTTAGCCCCTACAGCACAAGACTGAGGGAGCAACCCTGGAAAACCCCCTGCAAGACCCCACAGCGTGGCAAGGGACCAAACTACACGACGACACATCGTGTACCAGAAGCTACCTCAACGAAGGACTTCAAACACACCATACTGCAGTTAAGTGCATAAGCAAAAGTGCACCCAAACTGATTGCAAAAGGACCACAGTAGTCCACTCTTCAGAACTGTAGTAAAACGGACCACAGTAGTCCAATCTTCATGAAATCTAGAAGCCATTGCCCGATGAAGACATAACAGCTGCCTAGACTATCAGCGATCGAATTATTTGCATTGACCTATGACATTTTAAGGTAGATTAGCACATAGAAGATCTTGTATAGAGTAGAAGAAATAAATGTGTGATTTTAACTGTTATCAAGTGGCTGGACTACATATGATTCATAGCCGTGTGAAAGCTAGTGTGACAGTGATCTTTTACCATTTTTCTATCTATCTCTGTATCCCAGCCTTAACACAGACCGAGCTAAACAAATAAATTTATTAAAGTAATTCAGCGGGTGACTAACTAGCAGTTCCCATCGAATAAAGCGTGAGGGTTACAGCATTCCATTGTGCAGAGCCCAGTAACCCATAAACCCCATGTGACAGTTAGCTTACTCAGACAGTATGACCAGGGTCTCTTGAGCAATAAGTAGCCATGCGGCTCATATCGCTATTGGATCTACCCTGTTTCGTCTCTGACATTCCAAGTCAAGACATAACTGCATGTGTCCCACAAACAGGACAGGTGAGAGAAATTTTCAAACAAAAAAAAAGAAGAATCCCGTAGGAGCGAGATTAACTAAAACGAGAATTAAATGATTGGTCAGAGGACGTAGAACCCCGTGCATATCCCCATACTACAAACTTTAGCTAGTCAGTCGCAATACGAAGTAGGCCTGCGAAGCCACAGGAACAAACTGCAGTGACCGCTTATCTTCACCTCACCGAGAAAAGTGATAGACTCGAGACGGTTTCACGATTCCCTGAGACTAGAAGTAAGTTAACACTAGTAGTTTTGATACCTGTATATGTATATATATATTATATTGATTGCCATGTATTAAAATGTTCATGTTATATATAATTACAGAAACTGATTATTGTTTCTGACACATTGTGCATGTTGATGGATGTATCTTAGCCTTAAGATTCGGATCGAAGTGTGCATATGGGAAACTCAGCAGGTGTCTGATGCTATAGACTCTTTGCAGAGGGTACCGCATACCCATATCTGAATAGAATATTGTAGCCAGAGTACTGAATGTTACAGTTCAGCTCTCGGACAGTTTGTGGAGTCAACCGCATGACACTTGCTCCCGTGGTACAGAAGGAGAACAACCTAGATTCTACCTTGCCTCATCCAACCCCGTAGCTACACGACTCACCCGATCATCCTGAGAGGCACGACCCCTCAGACGAACTCAAGCATTCACAGACGCCAAACAGCTAAGTTCCCCTCAACTGCACTGATGTTAACCTCCCTCGGAAAACCCATATTCGACCACCAGAACAATATTAGAATTGCTTAGCAAATGATGAAGAAGAACTGCTAAAGAAATACCCAGCACATTGAACAATTATAATTTTTAAGTTACATTTAAATGAACATATGTTAAAATTTGTGTTGCCTATATTAGTATATAAAAGTTGAAATCACATACATACGACTGGTGTCATTCCATTTGTATTGTTGCGTGTCCACTAGCTCTTCTTCTCTTGAGACCAAGTAAACTAGTCATTTGATTAGTAATAAGCATTTCTTAAATTGAGCCAACTGATACTTTAAAACATGAGAACAAATATAAATTTTATGTGACCAAGCACCGTGATCAGTCTCTCACATCGCTGTGGAATTTTGGTAAAAGAGCGGTCGATAGAGGTAGCGTAACGCCCCCATCTATCTACAAGTCTTACCCTCTAGTAAGATAAACGTATCTTCCCCAGAATATCATCACAACAGTATACAGTACAGTTAGTTACAGAATTTATTCCACTAAGTGACAGTATGCAAGGCATTTGCTCCGAGATTTTTAGACGTTTTTGAAATGTAACTGTTAACATGTATAACCGGCACATGTGCTATTTCTATTGCAATTTGACTGCCCTTCGTTGTTTATTTTTCATACCGGATTTATGTATCCTTTAACAGAAAATGTTTCATCAAATATCTGTGTAAAATATACATTATGATTAGGTTTAGAAACTAGTGACTATGTATGTTTATGTACTGCTGCTCTGTTACTTCATATTTCTAAACCCTCTCTCTCTCTCTTTCTCTCCATCCCTCTCTCCCTTCCTCTTTCTCTCCCTCCATCTCTCTCTCCTTCCCCCTGTCGCTCTCTCTCTCACTCCCTCTCTTTCTCTCTCTTTTATTATAATTATCACTATTACTCTTTGCTTGTTTATTTGTTTTTTCTCCATTTCTCGGCCACGGGGTGGACATACATATTGGTAAATTCTTATGACAGTATATACTGTACTAGAATTATGACTAAAGTTATTGCCTTTGATTTTGTTTGCCGCCATCGCCTTGCTTTCAGTGTGACTCTTTGTTTGTATATATTGCATTTGATTTGGTGTCTTCATTTGTGAAATTTCTTCTTTTGATTTCTTTTTTCACATTTGGTCTTGGAGCCTAAGTACATGTTCTTTCAGAGTGTAAACTGTTCGCTCAGTAATCTATTATTTTGCTTTTTTCTTTTTGTGTCTCTGGGTTTCGCCTATTTTATTTTTCCTCACATGTTTAGATGGGTTTAGATGACCTGCTCACAGTGGTGAAAAAACGTAAACTCCGGTGGTATGGCCATGTCACCAGATCATCAGGTCTTGCAAAGACCATCCTGCAAGGCACAGTGCAAGGAGGTAGAAGAAGAGGGAGAGCGAAAAAGAGGTGAGAGGACAACATTCGAGAATGGACTGGTTGTACACTGAGCGAAACAATCAGGGTTGCTGAGGACAGGGAAAGATGGAATACGCTGGTTAAATGATCATCTGTGGTGCCCCTACAACCTCCGAGTTACGGGACAGGATAGGATAGGATAGGTTTAGATGGGTGACAATATAACGACACCTAGGAGATAACATTCGTTTAATCTGTGATAATATTGATTATCTGCAAAAATATAATATACCTGGTCTTCTGCTCTGCGTTGACTTTGAAAAGGCTTTTGATTTGTTAAGTTGGAAGTTTATGTTTAAGATGTTACAAGCTTTTGGATGTGGCCATGACTTTTGTAGATGGATATGTACTTTTTATAATAATATTAAGTCTTCTGTGACAGTGAATGGGGGCCTAACATCCTGGTTTGGTATGCAGAGAGGCTGTAGGCAGGGAGACCCGATCTCATGTTATTTATTTATTATGTGTGTAGAAATTTTATCAGTTATGATCAGAGAGAATAATGAGATAAATGGAATTAAAATTAAATAAAATGAAAATAAAATTTGTCAATGATACGGACTGTTAGAAGGCGACGAAAACTCTTTTAAGCAAACCATAAATACTATTGAATATTTTAGCTCTGTCTCTGGCCTAGCTTTAAATACAGAAAAAAAGTAGCGCTGTCTGGTTAGGAAGTTAAAAATATTCTCGTACTGTCTACATGCCTCATCTGCACATGGACTGGAACCCATATACATTTAAAATACTCGGGATCTGGTTTACAAATTATTTGAGGGAGTGTGTAAAGTTACATTTTGATTTAAAATTTCTAGAAATACAAATACTGTATAAAATATGGCTGAAGCGTCAATTAACGCCTTTGAATCGCGTTGCTGTACTTAAATCTTTGATTTTGTCAAAAATTATATATTTGTGGCTTTTACTACCTAATCCACCTGATACTATTGTCAATTCCATTCAGAAAAGTATTTTCTAATTTGTTTGGGGAAATAACAATAACAAAATTTCTAAAAACTCTTCCGTCAAAAGCATACCTGATGGAGGTATTGGGATTCCAGATGTACGTCATTATATGAGTGCATTAAAGATTTCTTTGATTAGAAAGTTGATTCACACAAAGCATAAGTGGAAAAGTATTATTGAAGCCACACAAGAAAGTGTGTCACTGCTTGATAAGCTTGGTACTAAATTGTATACCACTGAAAATGCTAATCCGTTTTGGTATGATTTTTTAATGCGCATGAAATTCTGGAGGAAAACGTTAAACCTGACTGTGTTGAGGAACTTTAATCTGAATCATTATTTTGTAATAATAATATTTTGGTGGAAGGGAAAACGATTTTTTTAATCCGGAATGGATTAAGAAAAATCTATATACATTTGGGAGTCTGCTTAATAATGATGGTAATCTTTTTTACATATGAATCTTTTGTTGATAAATGTGGAGTTAATACCAATTTCCTGGCGTAATATGGATGTGTAAATGCTGTTCCAAAAAAGTTCCAAAGTTCCAAGAACGTTTATAATTCATTTATTGGTTTCTTTGCATCAATGGTTGTTCATTAAGAATTTGTTAAAATAGTACTCCATGACCTCTGTCTCTCTCTCTTTCTTTCTCTCTCTGTCTCTCTCTCTGTCTCTCTCTTTTCCTATCTGTCTGTCTTTGTGTACAAAAACGTAAACAAAACTTGCTGGAATAGCATATATTGTAAAATTATAGTAATTATGTTTTGGAATAAAAAAAAGCTGATTATAAAAAAAATATTATTATTATTATTATTATTATTATTATTATTATTATTATTATTATTATTATTATTATTATTATTATTATTATCTTGTATTATTATCTTGTATTATTATCATGTATTATTATTATTATTATTATTATTATTATTATTATTATTATTATTATTATTATTATTATTATTATCTTGCATTATTAATGCTTATGGAAGACAACGAGAGACAAGAAGTAGGCCTACAAACAGAGAGTTTGAGACCGACAGACAGAAGCAGAGACAGAGATAAACAGAGACTGAGAGAGAGAAAGAAAGAGAGAGAGACGAGAGAGACTGAGAGATTAAAACTGACAAACAGAAGCAAAGACAGAGAAAGACAGACAGACAGAGAGAGCGAGAGAGAGAGAGAGAGAGAGAGAGAGAGAGAGAGAGAGAGAGAGAGAGAGAGAGAGAGAGAGAGACGGAAAGAGTGAGAGGAAGTTAAAGAGAGACAGGGAACGTTACAATGAAATGGAGAGAGAGGAAAGGAAAGGAAAGCGAACAATAAAAGGGGGACACCCAGCGGCTGGTTCGAATCCCGGATTGGTCAACGTGTGATCATATTATTTTCCCCTTTACCAACAACTGGCCCGCTGGTGTCAGTATAAATCGGTCCAGTAGTCACCTATATGCGAAAGTGTCGTGTGACTATAATCTACAAGCAACGCATCAAAGGAAGAAAGGAACAAAACTAACAAGTTTGGAAAGGTAAGAAAGAAAAAAGAGAACTGAATGCAGAATACAAAGAAGAAATTACGAGAAAGGAAAACCATATTAAAGAGAAACTCAAGACAGAAAATGGTCACTAAGAAGGAATGAAAGTCATGAATTAAAGGAACATGTTTTAAGGAGTTAAAATTAGTTTAAAGTACTTTTAAAAAACAAAATAGAAGAACTAAAAATTACAGAAAAGAAGAAAGAAGTTATACGTTACAGGTGAACCAACAAATAATCCGATGGAAAATAAACAAAAAGGAAGAAAGAAAAAAGAAGGAGAAAGGGAAGAAAAAAATAAAGATTTTATTATAGAGAAAACAATTTAAAAAGGAAGAAAGAAAATAAAAAGAAAAAAAAGAAAGAAAGTGAAGAAAAAGTTATAATCTTTTTTAGAGATACGAAAGAAAGAAAGAAAGAAAGAAAGAAAGAAAGAAAGAAAGAAAGAAAATGAAAATAAAGAAAAACTGAAAAAAAAATCTTCGAGTAGAAAAAGATTCAAAGCAAGATAGTCAGACAGTAACAAAGACATTTTTTTAATGAAAGATAGTATGACGACAGGATGAAAAGACAAATTTAAAGGGTACTCACGTTTATAAACTGATAGCTGTAGTAAGCATTCCTAGATTTGTAATAAAACCAACAGTTTCTTCTTTGAGGCCTATTACAATCACCACACAGTTATAAAAGCAACCAAACCTTCATCGATACACAAATATACCACTTCGCTAATCAAATCAAGAGTGAACATCTACTCGCACAAGATAAAGTTCTTCACTGAAGAGTCACAGAAGTGGAAATTGTGCTTTCTAAACTTGGGGATGAGAGAGCCGCGAGAGGTTCCGCACAGGTCTGGTATGGTAAGTAGATTAACGTCCCCGAACACAATGCGTATAGGGGACAAACAGGGTTCGTTCCGCACAAGAACGACAACCCGTAGAAGTACGAGGGGCGGCAACTCGATCTTCCATGAAAGGCGGCGCTTGCCTCCCGCCCCGCGCAGCTACAATGTCTGTCAGTCACCTGAAATGAGATTTCATTGGTCCGGTCCGTGACATTCCTCGCACCCTTCTTCCGCCAATCAACGTCGTCGCTTACGGGTCTGAAACTGAAAAGCCAAAAAGTTGTAAGACTGTTTCACGGACACCCCACCCCGCCCGCGATAGTTCCAGTACATTTTACTTCTGTCGGAACTAAACGTTGTGTAGAACGTGGAGGTTGTTTGGAAGTTTGGGGATGTAAGCGGGACACTATCGGACCATCAGTAGAAGTAGGCAGCGAAATGAGGAAAGTCACCGCCGCCGCCACCATCAGCTCCACCACGCCATTCCTCGCTTCCTCATTACATTATGTATCATGCTCGCTGGACAGAGAACAATCAATAATAGTAATAGATAACGTCGGAAGGAAGAAGGATTTTTTTTTCTAAATAACGGCAGACACTCACAAGGCAGAAATTTCATAAAATAAGCAAGGGCAGGAATTAGAAAGGGCAATTGGGAACTTAAGGTTTAACACAGAGGGAGGGGGAGATGTCGGTTCTGGATTAATAATTTCCGGCAAAAAATTTTCCTACAATTTAATTTCGTTTTCCGTAGTATGAAATTCAGTCTTCACTTGCATCGAACAAGGCGGAGCGATCTTACTATACTGAACACTCTATAGCCTACTTCTAGTATGAGTAGTCTTTAATAAATGAATACAGAAAGAAACATACAAACAATCAATGAAACACAATTTTGAATACTACAAAAACCAAGAAATCGGACATTCTAGGAACAGGAATGGATTTTTAACGGCGGAACGCCGGTTGACATATTGCGCATGCATGTGCGGAGTTTATAGGACACAAAAAATGTCAATTGGTATTTTCATTCCCCCCAAAAATGTTTACCACCCTGCTTCATTTACTGCATACAATGTAAACCCGTCAGGATACACACAAAAAAAGAGTCTAAGGGCACGTGGTACAGGGCACAAACAAACAACTAAAAGAACACTGGAGGGAATTCAGGGGTCTGAAATCACGTGTACGTCAAAAAGAAGAACAAGAGAAAGAAGAAGTAAAGAAGACAGTTGTAATAAAGAAGAGAAAGAAGAAGTAAAAGTAATGATTTTGATGATGATGACGATGGATGATGAGGATGATGATGATGATGATGATGATGATGATGATGATGATGATGATGATGATGATGATGATGATAAAAAGCCATCAAGAATTAATTATAGCTTTAAAATATGCAGAGATAAAACTGAAGGCCAAGGGAAGAAAGGAGGAGGGAAGGAGGGGGGAGAGGGGGGGGGAGGAAGAATATACGAAATCTACGGAGCCGTGAAATAAGCGAGCAGCAGCAGGCAAAGGTAAAAAACGATAAACGGCCCTCACTACAGATATTTATCACTGAAAGTAGATACAGGCCAGCTTACCCTGCAGTGGACTGTGGGGCGATTTGATTTGTATTGCTGCTTCGTGGCTCAGTGGGTTAGTCATTGGTTTCCTGTGCCGAAAGTCGCGGGTTCGATTCTAAGCAAGAGGCGAACCTATGCGACTTAGGCGCGAGCCTATTCAGGTCAAGGAGGGTTTTATCCGGGTACTGCGGTTTCTTTAATAGTGTCACTGAGTGCAGGCAATTTAAAATGTTAGTTATTCATTGCTTACAGGGTTCAGCGGACTGCAAAGAGCCGAATCAGGACCACAAAATCAAGACCACAACTGCGATGAAAGAGGACTCATCCCTGATCCGCATGAAAGATCTGCTGAAACAACCCTAGTGGTAACACTGAAGGCACTCCACCAGCCGGTCACTTTACAATAAAGACATCCCACGCAGGGGGCGCTGAGGTCTAACCCTAATTTATCGAACCCCCATTAACAAAAACAAACTAGAATACAAACATTATAAAATATCAACAAAACACATACATATAAATTGCCTACATTGCCAAATAATAACATCATAGGAAGCTCCAGTGACCACCTGGAAGAAAGCGTCCAATATTCCCAAGCTGATCCAACAGGCCTCACACACTAATGAGGAGTTTTGTCCCAAAAGAGTTTTCAAGAAAATAGGTTGGTGACTGGTCCAGCGAAGAAAAAGACAGTATAGTAGATTGATAGAACAGAGTAGGAATGAGAAAGAACACAGGAGAAAGAAAGCGACAGTGGGAATTTAAAGCACTAAATTTCCTATAAAGTGGCGATACTATTTATACTGGGAAAATGTAAAATGTCCACGCACAACAATATTAAAAAAAATGAAATAAATAAATAAGTAAATTCGATTTCCTTTCCATTTCTAATAGCGATCTCCCTGCCTTTACACCGCATGTTTGAGTGATAGATGTGTGAATACGTATACGTCTGGCGTCAAAACGAGAATACGTATACGTCAAAACGTGAATACGTATACGTCAAAACGAAACATCCACTAGAATCTATTGACCCGGGATTTAAGCATTAAAAAAAAACTAGTCCAGGCAGCCTGGTTTCGACCATATAAACATTTCGTTATAGCTTACAATAAACATATCCGGCATGCACCACTTCATCCTAACCTAGTTTATAACATATGCCATGTGCGTAAACCCTTCTTTCTTTAGCTCGCGATAGACAAGTCTGACCACACGGTGTTTACAACCATTGAAACATTTTTCTCTCTGCCAACTACTAATGCACTCCTTGACCCACAGTCAAAGGTTACACATTATGGCGCGTCAAACGCTGAGGTCGCGAACAACGAGAACAACGTCGTCGTCGTCGTTGTTGTTGTTGTTCTTCTTCTTTTTCTTCATCGTCGTCGTAGTCAGTGTCATCGTCGTCGTCATCATCATCATCATCATCATCATCATCATCATCATCATCATCATCATCATCATCATCATAGGTGTCACGAAGTGAGTTGGCAATTTTCTATTTTGTTGAATGAATATCTCTCTTCCATGGCTGAAAGAGGCGCACGTGTTAGCCTTCCTTTTTTCAAATTTCCGTTTTTAAATTTTAATAGAAAGGTTGTGTACTGATTATTATATTTATGTAAGTAGGCATGTGGTGAATATTGTGTGTCAAAGTGTGTATCTCAGGGGGAGAAGTGTTTTCAAACTTCAATAGTATGGTTGTGTACTGATTACTATATTTATGTAAGTAGGCATGTGGTGAATATTGTGTGTCAAAGTGTGTATCTCAGTGGGAGAAGTGTTTTCAAACTTCAATAGTATGGTTGTGTACTGATTACTATATTTATGAAAGTATGCATGTGGTGATTATTGTGTGTCAAAGTGTGTATCTCAGTGGGGGAAGTGTTTTCAAATGTTAGTAGTAGGGTTGTGTACTGAGTACTATAATGTGCAGTGGTAGATTTGAGGAAGGGTGCGAGTGAGGGAGGTGGAAAGGAGACTCCAAGTACTGGAACAACAGCACGTGATCTATGACTCATCTCTGCATGCGCGTGAGAGAGAGAGAGAGAGAGAGAGAGAGAGAGAGAGAGAGAGAGAAATAGAGAGAGAGAGCAGTAGGGATAGAGGGGGTGGTGTACTGTGGATGGGAATGGAGAGATTATATCTTGTTGCTAATTTCCACCGACACCTACTCTGAACTAATTTCTGGCACCTACCACCGTCAGTAGTAAACACTCTCTCTTTCTCTCTCCCTCCCAACCACCTTTACCCCTACCCTTTCCTTCCCTCCATTATTTGTCCCGAACCCTGGTCCATCGCTAACATCATCAATCTCTCAGACCCCGCCCCCCCCCCCCCCTAACCTTCCCTCTTCACAGTCTTAATTTTAAAAAATCCACTCTGCTATAGCAAGTATTTATCACACACACACACACACACACACACACACAAACAAACAAACAAACACACAAACGCGCGCGCGCACATACACATACAACCGCTATGACTACGTGTTATGTTTGATTGATTGATTGTTGCTTTAGGTCCAGCGGAATCTTCCGAGCCAAATCAGGACCGGACAACCCCCAATCCGCATAAAAGATCTGCCGAAACAACCCTAGTGGGTAAATTGAATGCCCTCCACCGGCCAGTCACTTTACAATAAAGACATCCCACGCAGGGGACGGCTGAGGCTTTACCCCAACTACTCGAACCCCCGGTTACAAAAACAAAATAGAATACAAATATCATTATAAATCATCAACAAAACACATACATATAAAATGCCTATAGTGCTAAATAATAACATCATAGGAAGCCCTAGTGACCACCCGGCAGAAAGCGTCCAACACTCCCAAGCTGATCCAACAGACCTCATACACAAACAAGGAGTCTTGTCCAGGAAGAGTTTTCAAGAAAAAAGGTAGGTCATTGACCTAGCGAAGAAGAAGATAGTATAGCAGAGTGATAGGACAGAGCAGGATTGGGAAAGAGCAAATGAGGAAGACAGCGACAGTGGGAATTTAAAGCACTAAATTTCCAGAAAGTGTGGATACTATTTATACTGAAACCCCCGGCACTCCAACGGGGGTACTGTTGCCGCAGTGAATCAGTCATGCCTACAAAGGCAAGACAGGTTTTCAACTGGGGCTTTCACTTTTCCCTTTATAGGTTAGAACAATCTACAGTGGCAAGATTGCTCATGACCCCAAAGGGTTACGTGTTATGTATTTGACAAAGAAAAATTTAGTTTTAATGAGGCGGCGCGGTGTTTTTGGGGTGAAATGAATAAATTGTTTGGTGTGTATTGTGTTTAGTATAAATGAATGTGAGAGTGTATGACCATGATGATAGTGAAATGGTGTGTTCAAATGTATTAATGAATGAGTGGATTGATTTGCGAGATTTTTGGTGTTTTAGTATCTGAATGAAGTATGATAAGAGACTGAGGCATACAAGAGTCCCGGATAAACAGGATGGTGTGTAAACGTGTAGAATCTTTAAGGTTTTTTTTAGAGGGGAAAAATGATTTTGCAGATTTGGACAGTGGTGCAAGGTAGAAATACTAGCTACCAATGACTTTTGTAGATTTGTTGTTATTGCTGACCACAAGGCAGCCTACAGCTATATATGTTTTTGTAGTTTGTAACTAAACGCGAACATGGATAGACAAGAGGTTTGATGTGATATTTAATAATTGTATAAATACATAACAAAAGTCGGCTTTATTTAACTTAAAGGTGTTTCTGCTATGACAAACAAAAAAATAAATTAAATAAATTGGATATATATATATATATATATATATATATATATATATATATATATATATATATATATATATATATATATATATATATATATATATATATATATATATATATATATATATATATATATATATATATAGTCATATAAAATAAAGAACATTGTGTAGACAAAATGTGTACCTGCGTGTAAACATTGAAGTTTAACGTCTTCACCCACCATTGGCGATATGGCAGACGGGAATAACTACCCATGTAACAAAGGGGAAATGGACCTAAGTCAACACTGAACCACCAGAGCAATAGTGAGGGAGGGAGGAGCGGAGCACAAAAAGTGAGCTTAGAGCACGGGTAACAAAAAGGAGAAGTGTGGGGAGGGGAAAAAAGGACGTTTGGGGTAGAGGGTTAGGAATCCAGGCAGCAGAAGCATGCTTATAAAACCAATTAATCTGTGACAGGCACAAGCCCATACATTTAAGGCGATACGAGTTAGCTTCTTTGGTGATTGGCAGTGCGCTTAAAGATGCAAATGTTATACATTAAAACCATATGTATTTCACAAAGAAAATTTCAGTTTTAATGAAGCGGCGTTGTGTTTTTAGGCGATTTAATGAATAAATTGATTGTAATGTACTGTGTTTAATATAAATGAATGTAGAGTGTATGATCATGATGGCAATGCAATCGCGTGTTGAAATGAGTGACCTGTGCCCTGAGAAGCTCTCTGAGCTTGTAAGTGCGCTATATAAGAGCAATTCATGCACATAACATGATCTTTCTTGTTAAATAATGCAATGTGCTGAGGGTTTGGCCTTTGACTTTGACGTCCGTGTTGAAGCCATTGGTATTGGTCATCAATTTGGTCTTCCCTGCACTTATTTCCATTCCAAAGGATCTGGAGGTGGTGTCAAGCCTCTGTACTAGCTGTTCAAGTTCTTGTTCCTCTCCAGAATATCCATCAATTTCATCCGCACAATGGAAGTTGGAGATTGCTCTACTCATTATGTAATCTGAGCATAAAGTATTTACTATTTACCAAGGTTTTGCTTTGTATACATAAGCCATTAGTAGTATTTTGCATCTTGTTTCCCACAGCGTTATTGCATCTTGATTGTATTCGCATCTTGGGTACAGGGTCAGGGATTAGGGATTAGACAAGGGAGGTAATGTTTTGTTAATTGTTGGGGTTGTGGGTCCGGATAGGGGTTGAGGTTGGGTTAGTTTCCCCATTTTCCTGTGTATGTGTGCGTTGAATTAAAGAGTATAATTGTGCATCTGGCATTTGTGTTAGTTTTTTAGTTTGAGTGTGTATCCCTCCACTCGTTGTTTGAGCCCGTTCAGGTGACGTGACACGGTTTAACACTTGTCAGCCGCTTCACAGTCTGTTAGGCCGTCTGGCTGTAGTTCTTGTTCAGACTGTTCTCTATTTTTAGGCATTCATCTTCTAATAGGTTCTCTTTTGCTGTGCACATGCCTTTTCGGATGTCATTGTTGATTTTTCGGTAGGCATCAGCTATGTGTGAGGTTTTCGTTTTCTTGTTCATCTCTCTTCGTTTGTCACACAGGTCCAAAAGTTCAGGTGTGATCCATGGTTTCTTCTTTGGGCGGTGCTTGCCAAGATCTTCATGGAGGCATCTGCCACAGCTGACTTGAAGGTGATGGCATGGTGTTGACATCTACTTTCCCAGCTCCCAAAATGAGCAGTGGTGTAAATTTCCCTCCAATTGTGGCTTGAAATATTTCTGCCTCCTCCGGGTCTTGCAGTTTTTCCTGGTCAAACTTCAGTCAGGTGCACTTTGCTGTTTACTCTCTTCAAGTGGAGCCGGAAAGACCATCACGAGATCGTGGTCACTTCCGATGTCTGCGTGTCCCACCAATTTTGAAGCTTGATCTGAAGCGTTTCTTTACCACTGTACTATCAGAAATGTTGACGACAAAGATGCGGTAACTCAGCTTAGCGATAAACAGATAGTATTGAACAAAACCTGACGTTAATTTACCAGCTCTCTAGCGGAATGTTGGCCGTTATTAAATTAAGCTCCTTGAGACGTTCACTCCCGATACCATCAAGCAGAACTCGCTAGTAAGAATGTAAGTTAGCCTACTTGGACATCTGACCTATGTCCCTTGACTGCTAAGTAGTCATGCGAATCATATAGATCTACCGTGCGATTCTCCTCTGACACGAAGTTGAGACGTAACAGATAGTGCCCCAGAAGCAGGACAGGAGAACAAAAGACGGCCAAGAAAAGACTCCAAGCAAGGAGCGAACTGAAATAAACAAAAATCCTCAGTCATCAACAACATAGTGATAGACTAGAGACAGTTTCACGATTCCCAGAGACTAGAAGTAAGTTAACACTAGTAGTTTTCTAGTACTTGTATGCTTATATATTATATTGATTGCCATGTATTAGTATGTTCGTGTTATATGTATTTAAAGAAACCGATTATTGTTTCTGATATGTTGTGCATAGTGCTCCATATATCTTAGCCTTAAGATTCGGTTATAGTAGTGTGCATATGGGAAACTTGGCAGGTGTCTAATGCTATAGACTCCTTGCAGAGGGTACCACATACCAATATATCTGAATAGAATATTGTAGCCAGAGGTCTGGATTTTCCAGCCCATCTCTGGGACGATTTGTGGAGTCAACTCCTAACGCTTGCTCCTGTGGAAAAGAAGATCAGATCATTTCGAATCTACCTCTCCACGTCCGGCCCCGTAGCTGCCAGACTCACCCGATCATCCTGAGAGTGACCAGACTCCTTAGGGTGACCACCAGACTCAAGCACTCACAGACACTGAGAGGTAAGTCCCTCTCAACTGAAACTGATGTAAAAAAAACTCGGAACAATATTAGACAATCCAAACATAGGAATGCTTAGCACGTGCTGATGAAGAGCTGCTAAAGAAATTTCCCAGCACATTGAACAGTTATAGTTATTAAATTGCATTTAATTAAAGTCATGTTAGAATTTGTATTGAACATATAAAAGTTGACTGGTGTCATTCTATTTGTATTGTTGTGTGTCCAATAGCTCTCTTTCTCTTGAGACCAATTAAACTAGTCATTTGACTAGCAAAAAGCATTTCTTACAGTCAGCCAATGATACTTTAAAACCCGAAAACAAAATACATTTTTATGTGACCAAGCACCATGATTAAGTCTCTCACATCGCTTTGGAATCTTGGTAAAGAACGTCTGATAGAGGTAGCTTAACGCCCCATCTATCTACAGGTCTTAGTCCCCTTGTAAGATAAGCATATCTTCTCCAGGATTCAGCTTCCTAAGGTTACTATTTATAAACGAGCTCTTGCTCCGTCCCTTATTAATAATGGCCTTTGTTGCGGTACTGTCTGTATGCACCACCACCACACCGTCCTGCCACATGGGGGCCCAGCGCTCTACACTCTGAACCACAGCACACACCTCTTTGTAATTAATGTGCAGCTGACTGGCAGCCGGCAGATCTTTTTGAAACACAGCATAGAGCCAGTCGCCCCGCCAGAAGCACCTACTGGCCTTCTGACAAGCATCTCCATGGACATGGTGGATGTTGCCACTATTGTAATACACGACTCCATTGAATACACACAGGAATGCGAGCCACCACTGTACATCTTTTTGAAATTCTAACGTAAGCCTGACCTTATGATGTTGACGCTGCAAAGACCTTATACTATCCAAAATGCGCCCCAGAAAGAAAAAAAACAACTTTCCTCCGCGAATCGCTTGGCAGGCCCAGTTTAGTAAACCAGCTAAGCGCTGAAGCTGGCGTTTGCTAGCGCGCTTTCTCAGAGAGAATTCATTAAGCTCCTGTTAGATGTTTTGTAGTTTTGCATTACACAAGGACAATGTGCACTTGCATGTGTCTATGACAATACCTAAAAACGTGATCTGTTGAGTGGGACCCACTACCTTTTCCCAACTGATAAACCTAATTTGCGCACCAAGCCAATCAAACAATGAAGAACCTCGTTGCACAACCCGTAGGTGGTCGCTACGACTAGGAAATCATCAATGTAGGCAACAACATCATGCCAGCCGCGCCGCTTCATACAACGGCGGATCGCCTGCGACAAGCTGTGGACATGGCTATGGGCCAGCGTTGCCCCAAATGGCAGTCTACAGTCAAACAGGTCAGTGGCCTCCTGTCCCTCACACTGCCATTTAAGCCCTGTCACTTTGTCGTCTACAGTCAAACAGGTCAGTGGCCTCCTTCTGTCCCTCACACTGCCATGTAAGCCCTGTCACTTTGTCGTCTACAGTCAAACAGGTAAGTGGCCTCCTTCTGTCCCTCAAACTGCCCTTTAAGCCCTGTCACTTTGTACTCTACAGTCAAACAGGTAAGTGGCCTCCTTCTGTCCCTCAAACTGCCCTTTAAGCCCTGTCACTTTGTCGTCTACAGTCAAACAGGTAAGTGGCCTCCTTCTGTCCCTCAAACTGCCATTTAAGCCCTGTCACTTTGTACTCATTCTTGTGGACTGGCACATACCTATATGCAGACTTCAAATCTAGTCTTGGCAATTTCACATGCATCCTCAATGGTCTGGAATCGCTCAGGATGCAGCGTTGCATAATTAATCGTTCATAGCCGAGCCGAAAGGACGCTGCCGTCGTGTATCAGGCGAATGTTACCATCGTCTTTGGATATTGCGGCCAAAGGACTGACAATCAGGGGCTTACGAGACGCTAACACATAGTTACCCTCTGCATTTTACTTTTGAAGTTCCTGTTCAACTAGCTGTTTTTGTTGGCTCGCGGACTGATGGTTTTCAGCCTCTGCTTTATGTACGGCACTGGCCTTATCCGTTAGTCTAAACCCATGCTGTATTCCACACAGCAGGAAATACCTACCACTGTCCTACTGACGTTCATCCTTCCAGAACTGTAATGTATTGGCTATCGATGCTACACTATTACTGTCCCCTAACCACTGGCACTCACATGGGTTCTGGGGTGGAAAAGGGGAGGCGAGGGAGGGAGGGGGGTACGAGTCCACTCGTCTAGATGCAGTTGACAGCGCACTGTCCTAGCTAGAATGGCCCACTGTCACACTGGCGGGGGCATGGCGAGGGTGGTTCGTAGCAGGGTGGTCCGAGCGAAGACAGACAATGCAAGCGTGTTCGAACTGACAATTGGGTTCGAACGTGCAACGGCCCCTATTCCACTGCTGACAGATAGACTTTCCCGACCCGCCCAACACGCCCGTGCTCCCCGAAGTCTTGGGACGCGCCGCGGCCGTCGGCTTCTTCCGCTCCTCCACAGGGCTCCTTTAACGACACTAACGCCAAGTGCTGTGAATCTCTGCCCCAGCGAAACTTGTAGGCTGCCTGGTTCTGACGATACTGATCATCGTATATCAAGACTGAGGACCACGTGTATTGGGCCGCCCTTTCCCCAATCTTGACCGTATACGCCAGGTAATCCATCGTGTCGTCCGCAGAGAGACGGCCCGTCTCCAGCAAGTGGCCATGATGCTGGCATTTGCAGCAATCCACTGCACAACTTCCAGTCGAGGCCTGTGGCGTGGGAGGCGAATGGTCACACCCGCACCCAGTTCCACGTCTTGCTCCTGCTGCCAGTTGTTCATGTTAAGAAAGTCAATGATGCGCAAAGCACCTGGGCGCCTGGTCTGAAGGGAAGAGATAGGGTTGAGGTCAACGCGACCACTGCCACTCGCCGTAGGAGTGTCAGACATCCGCAGCAAGTCTTGAAGCGTGCCCTCAGGCCTAGTAGTCAAACCATGACTCGAGAGATGTGGACCGGACAGCGATGCCGTCGTCGCCGATGATGGTGTGGATTAACGCTTGAGTTCCAAGATGGCGGTGCGCACAGAGACCAGGTGCCCTCGTTTTAGGTCAAGCGCTGTCAAGTCTTCTGTGATGTTGATTAACACCTGATAGTTATCAAACCCATTGTCTACTAGCACACCAACGGCAGCCGCAGGCACCTGCTTGCACCACTCTTCAAAGTTAAAATGTACAGATATCTTCGTAACAGAAAACCAGAACGTAAGCTGCCGCTACTGTTGCGAGCACAATCGCTGCTCTGTCAATGCAAAGAAATACTAATACTTTTACCCAAATCGCTAATTAGAACATTACTAACAATCTTATTTCTCAAGTCAACTTTTTCTTTCTGGCTGCACTGTGCCCTTCGAGTACCGAAGACACGGGCGCACAAAAATACATATTTTTAAAATTATGTTTATTCAAAACAACACCTATCTACAGGTCTTACTCCCCTTGTAAGATAAGCATATCTTCTCCAGGATTTCATCACAACCACGATGTAGTCAATCTGGTAGTAATCTCCCCGCTTGGATTGTGCCAGGTCCATCGTCTGGATTTTTTGGGAGATCAAGCGTGTTTGCAGTATCAGATTGTTGTATCTGGCAAACTCCAAGAGTCTCAGACATCTGTCATTTGTCTCGTTATTGCAGTAGGGTCCACATGTGTCTCACCAGTTGTGGGACGCATCTTGGTTAACGTTGGCATTCCAGTCACCATAGTTCTATGACTATGTCCTTCTTCGGCACTTAGTCATGGACAGCTTGCAGATGTTGATATAAATCCTCGACTTCGCTGTCGTCGTAGTCTTTTGTTGGGGCATAGGCCTGGATTGATTTGATTGATTTATTGTTGCTTTAGGTCCAGCGGACTCCTCCGAGCCAAATCAGGACCGGTAGGCCTGGATGATGGTGATGTTGAAAAGAACTGCTCTCAGACGGATGGTAATGAGTCTACTGATGATGTTAATGAGTCTACAAGGAATCCACAGACGTGTCTTTTAAATGAATGTATGTGGCGGAATGGGAGGCAACTGGTTCAAGCTCGGGAGAGAAGTTGTCTACCTTACATTTTTGGGGGTAGACTAGCCTTGGGTGCCCCCTGCTGTGCAGAATCCTTTGGTGTGTCCATGGGGTTATGCAGGACAAGGCGGCATGACATTTGATCTCCCCAGCCTGACCATGCGTCTTCTGCTTTTGGTGGTGAGCGGGACTACATTATCGGCATGTATTTTATGCAGGTCGGTGGCAGCGTGTCACAAGAGGCTATTTCAACCCTGCATTACGGCTGCTCGCCTGAAATAGTTCAGCCTGCTGTAGCCTTTGTAAATTAAAGTCGCTGCCTAGCAGACGACCCAAGTCAGTTGTGTGCTAAGCATGTGTAGGCTATATAAGGTAGGCAGTGACCTCATCCTACTGATGTATAGCCACCACCCCCGATATATGGCGCTCAGATCTCACGAGAATTTTCGCGGGTTTTTGCAGACCCCAAGGCTAGGCAGTCATTAGTTGTCTGAACATCACACGAGAAGGAGCTACGCTCTGACAGATCTCTTTAGCAGAAGACTAAAGCAGGTGACAGATGAAATTCAATTCATCGCAGTATAGCCAGGGCCTGGCATTGTCAAAAAGGTAAATGATCAATCTTTTGGTTCATCGCGCTTTATGTATAATGTTGTTGGATTACGTTTGTGAAGTTTTGCCATGTTTTAGAATTGTGAATGTTAGTCAAACTTTCCTTGACCACGTGGCAAACACGCGACCTCTTTCGGCACCACGAGGTAGCCTCCACTGTCCAACTGTTGTTTCTCCTATGTGTATTATTGCAGACCAGTGGCTGTACAGAAGAATGTGTATAATTGTTAATTACTTCTCCATGTGTTTAGTTTAGCCATGATGTAGGTATATGAATAGGAATTATGTTGGAGATTCCAGTGGACCACGGACTTAGAAGAATTGGTCGTCTCTTATTTGTATAAGTGGAGCGATCTCAAATGAGGGCTGTTTCTGCCATCAGTGAGATGTTCTGCACAACTTTTGTATACAAGGCGTTGCAGAAGTTCGTCCCATATGTTGCAGACGAGCAGGCATCTTGGTCCAGGGCAGGGAGGAAATCCTACAGAGAGGCAACCCTGACACGATGCCTGCAATCTTGAGCAGCGAGAGCATTGGACTCCACTAGCCATAGCAAAGAGCTTAATTATAGAAAGAGGGGGAATTTGGTACAGAACCGCGAGACGGAAGATAAGAGTTACGCGCCCTTGTCGACATACTTACAATGGCTCGTGGCAGAAAGATACAAGGCGACCGAGTGAAACAGAGCAGTGACTTATGCACAGCCATCAATTGCCGTAATGCCAGATACGAGAAAAGTTGTGATGGCAAGTTCTTTTTCAAGTTTCCAAGAGACAAAGAAAGGTAAATTGCAATCGAAAAACTTCTTTTTTTGGTGTTTATATAGGCCTAAACGAAGACTGCTGCAGTGTTATTAACACAATCGGGGAGAGGCTTCAGTGATTCAAGTTATATCTATTCTATGCTGCTACCAAAACTGTTTGCTTGCTGACAGTTTACGTTCAACAGGTCGCGTACTGTTTACGTTGTTTCTAGGTTGTTTGACTATTATACTTGTGCTTACATTTCAAACGTAGATGTCAGATTGGCAGTTTGGCTTCGTCAAACTGCCTATGTTAACAAGTTAAATTATACTATGTCTGTTTTCTCCTCATAATCAAATACTGTGCAAGATTACCCCTACGCACAAAAATGATCCTTGATCTGTTGTAATCCCTTTTTGTTCTGATCTCTGAATATCTGCGCATTAGATCTATATTGCGTGGAATGTTGTAGTCTAGGTTCTTATTGTTCTGTTTGATTAATTAATTATTTTCCATCAACAGATGCAAAAAGTGGATCCAGCTTTCCAGGCGAAAGTTCCGGCAAGGCCTTGACCTTGAGGATTTCAACAAAAAAGGTGCAAGTTCTGTAGTGATCATTTTGAGGCTTGTCAGTTCAATTGCCCCCAAGAAAGGAAGAGGCTGGTGTGGAATGCTGTCCCTACCGTATTTCAAATCCCCAATCCTCCACCACTGGTATGCAAGCCAGTGATCTAGACATTAAAAATCAAGATGCACATGCTACCCCAAACACTTTGACTGTCCAGTTCAGTTGTCTTGTTTGACGGCTGGAAAAAAGTTTGTCTTTGTCTTATTTTGTGTTTTATAATAATAATAATAATAATAATAATAATAATAATAATAATAATAATAATAATAATAATAATAATAACAATAACAATAATAATAATAATACATGCCAAGTGTAACGGCATGAATGCAGTATTATGACAGATATATGTCACTTCGTCAGAAAGATTTCACTTCTTCTGGAGAATCTGTAACTGAGACATGAGAGAAAAAAAAACGTTGATCATGAAGTGACTGATGTTATCAAGCCAGTGATGTGGGAGGTAAGAGTTGATCATGATGTGACTGATGTTATTAAGCCAGTGATGTGGGAGGTAAGAATTGATCATGAAGTGACTGATGTTATCAAGCCAGCGATGTGGGAGGTAAGAGTTGATCATGACGTGACTGTTATTAAGCCAGTGATGTGGGAGGTGAGAGGGTTGGGTGGGAGTGGGCACCTGATCTAAATTAAATTCACACTATTAGTGAAACATTTTGTTATTGTGCTTTATTGTGATTAATTGATTGAATGACAGAGCTCTCTCTTCCCCCCCTTCTCTGTTTCTCTCTCTGTCTCTGTCTCTCTCTCTTCAGATTACGGATTTACACAGTTTCAGATAAATGAAGCAGTCTGTCATGCATATTTTAATTGTACAATATCTGTCGTTGATTAAAAAATAATAAATTCAAAGGCAGAAAACGAACCTATTACATACACACATAAGCAGCATGAAAGCACCAATAAATGTCAACAAGTAAACATTAAAAAAAAAAGACAGCAGTAGTGGAATGTTAATAATAATGATGGTTAAAAGTTTGGTTTATGCAAACGTTGCCATAGAAATGTTCTTTTGCAATGGCATAGGCTCAATAAGTGACCACGCATAGTTCATCCATATAGCAGATGATGAACTGTAGCTATCCCGAGCAAAGGGAAATAATCCGTGAGAGCGTCTCGCATTTTTGTATATATAATATAACGTAATGGGAGTCCCCCCCTCTTTCCGTAATAAGCTCTTTGGCCATATTCCACTACCAAGAAGAAGAGACAACAACACTGCACTTCTTCTATACAGTTCAGTCCACAGAAGAAGTGCGCGAACACTACTCTAAAAGGACTGTGCGATAGTCTACTCGTCCAGAAAACTGAATAATGGGACAGAAAGAACTCATAGTCCACTGATGAGACGGTAACAAATATCGAGAACAGTAGCTGCATAGACTCATCAAGGAGCGAACAACTCGAAGTGAAATTTGTACATTTAAGTTAGTGTAGAGATTAGAAGATTTTGTATAGAGTAGAGGAAATAAATATGTGATATTTACTGTTGCAAGTGGCTGGACTACCTATGTTTCATAGCCGAGTGAGAGCTAGTGTGTCAGTGAATCTTTTACTATTTTCTCCCTATCTCTATAACCCTATCCGCACACAGATCGAGCTATACTTATAAATGTATTAATATTAGTCATAGGGTGCACACCAGCTCAATGCCTACAGGTAAAATAGGCTGACGTCAGGAATTGTCTTGACTATTGAGACTCAATTTTCTAGCTCAAATCACCGAACGTCGCCGATGGCTTAAAGTTTAAAAATTATAGTAGTTTTAAACGAAAGAGCCAAGTAGAATGCAAAACGACATATAATTCATGCAGACCATAGTTTGGAAAAAAAAATTACCGTGTCTAGTTTTTCAGGGTGAAGTTTTCAAAATGGTATCGAGTAGGCCCTACAACATGTTGTAACTACAGCCACGCAAAAGACAAGAAGAGCTTCGAGCAATATTAGAAGATGACATTCGTCAGTTTTTTTCTGCTTAAAATATTTTCAAGACTTACTGACACTGACAGTATACCATTCCAATCATTTGTATCGCGAAAATCAATACAGACTAACGAAAAATAAATAAAACGTTTCATAGATGCGTTCATCCGCTTCATGAAGTTCATTAATTACAAGGAGTGTATGAACAATAAGAGGCGGAACTTCAAGAGAACAGCGTTCCGTACGCAGGAGTTGTGCCCCTTAGCCCTCGCTTGCTACAACATGGCAGGAGGAAGGCGGAAAGAAGGCGATCGAACACAACAAGGAGGCGACTTTTGCTTGGCAATTCATTGCAAGAATGCCAGATACAAGCTGAGCTTCAAGGGGAAGTCCTTTTACCTGTATCCGCGGGATAAGGCGAGGTGAGTTGATGTAACTGCGCTGAAAAACCCAACGTTCACACGCTCACCCAGTCGTACTTCTTGCAGTTCACTAAACTTTCAGTTCAACGTCTTGATTTACTTCAAGACTGAGTCGATTGCAGGCCTAAACCCAGTACACGTGTATTTTTCCAGGTGACGAATTTCAGGTAGAGAATTATTTTCTTGACGAAGTTTATAATTAAACAGGGGCAACTGTAAAATGTAACAGTGGAAAGCCCAGCAGGGCACATATTTATGTCTCTTTTCAGTCTCACAGACTGGTTTGGGTGACTGAGCTGGCAGATTTGACTATTTACACAATGATCTGAAGTGATGATGGGTTTCAGAAAGAAAGATATGGCCAGGGGAAAAAAAGGAAGGAGAAGAAAAACTGCCACACCGTGGAAGTAGTCAGTGTTGTTTTCGAACCACTTCACTGTCCTACAATGTAGAGAGCTACACCTTTTTTGTTTTTACACCAAACAGTATTTTGTCTGACCCGGACATATGCAAAATATGGATGCAATACTGCAGAAGAAAGTACAAGGGCTTGACACCAGCAGACCTCTACAAACGGAAATACAAGCTTTGCAGCGACCACTTTGAATCCAACAAGTACAATGTGCCAGAGGAGAGAAAGAGATTGAAGTGGGATGCAGTCCCAACACTATTCAAAGTTCTAGGGTTGGCAGGTAAAAAAATATGGTCGGTCGGATTACCGGAAACACACCTTTTTTTTGGCCTGACCAATAATCTGAAATTTTAGAGGCATAATGAGAGTAAATGCCAGTATTTTCCCAGCTGTTACTGGAAACGTGGGTAATGTTTTATATGATTTTCTTCCAAAATTCATTCTCAATGAATAAAATTGAATGGTTTTGATACAATGAACAATCTTTTTTGTTAAAGTATGTAAGACATGTACGTCTGTCTGTTTCCAGAACACTGAACTGTCCTGTCAGTCTCAGTTGCTATTTTGTGTGTGCTGCTGTTGTTGTTGATGGTCTATTACACGATCACTATCGATGTCATTTCGGAAACAAATGCTTAGCTTCATGTTGGAATAAAGCACTTTATTATACAAAAGATTTTGTACACGGAGATAGGCAGTTTTTCCACAATGGCATCGTAATGTGCAAAGGTGTGAAAATGTAACCTTTGCTGTGGTGTGCAGCAGAGTTATGATTTTTGTTTTCTTGACATTTTTTATGTCGGTCACAAAACAACGTTCCATTAGAGAGTCTTGTATGAAAATATTGTGCACTGCATTTGAGCAACACAAACACAAACTTGAAAAATAAAATACTAGTACTTGCCCAATAGTTTATATTACAGAATCATAGGAGGAAAAAAAAGTGAAACCCAAATTCCATTTCACTGGCTTAATGTCTATTTACAAAGAGATTATAGACACATGAACACACACCCACTCCCAGAAAAAAAAGTCAACAAGTGCACACACGCATACATGTGCAAAAAAACCAATCATTGGTGTGCACACAGGCACAGTTTCCAGCACTTTACATTCACTTGCACCAGTCTAAGAAACACAAGCACAGAAAGAGAGATAATTGTTTAACATCAATTAATTGGAAATACATTTGGGGCTATGGCGAGATATGGGGTGGTATTTTTTATTTGGGGGGGAGGGGTGTGTGTGTGTTAAAGACATCAACAACAATTCCATACAACATTTTCAAGCTTAGGTTGCTTCATCTGATAAGTTTTAATCACCCCCAGTTTTCATGTCTCACTATAGTGCTATTTCATTATAGCAAGTGACAGCCAAGGGAGACAATCGGACAGCCTCCACATAGGTCTAATTAAAGAGTGCCGCCTCTTATTGTTCATACACTCTTTGTTAATTATGAAT
Source organism: Oncomelania hupensis (assembly GCA_036898135.1). Lineage (NCBI taxonomy): Eukaryota > Metazoa > Mollusca > Gastropoda > Littorinimorpha > Pomatiopsidae > Oncomelania > Oncomelania hupensis. Next base: position 48,360,916 of record CM072520.1, read on the forward strand.
AAAATGCCATTCTGATTTAAAAAAAAAAAAAAAGATCTATGTGTTTTAATTTTCCATTGAGGACAGTGTAATAACTTTGGACTACCTACTGTAGCTCTGCAAAGCGTGGTTTTAGAAATCGTGCTGAGAGTGTAAAATTAATGGGTGTGCCAATCTTAATTGAGAAGCTTCCTACCTTCTGGCGTTTCGGCACAAAAATACACGCATGCTGATTTTATGTTTCATCCCGGCTGCCACTGATTCAAACTTTGACAGAATATTATTGTGGAACTCAATCGTCATCGTTTGCGTCATTGGTATTGTTATTAAAGGTTGGCTTGAAACTGTAGCAGATTACAACTCCGTTATGTGTTTTGTGTGAATGAATCTTATTAATTCATGAACTGAATTTACTCGCATTGTCCATGTATAAATGTCTATGTTAGTAGCAGATTACAGCTCAGTTATGTGTTTTGTGTTAAAGAATCTAATTAATTCATGAACTGAAAACACATAACTAAGTTGTAATCTGGTACAGAATCCAAAACATTAACTTTGTGTTTTTTTAATCTTCACTTTGGGTCAGTTATTTGACGGTATTTATGACTTGAATATTTTAAAAATAAGGAAGTACATTAGTTAGAAAGTTCACAGGATAACTTCCGTAACCTCTCTCTCTCTCTCTCTCTCTCTCTCTCTCTCTCTCTCTCTCTCTCTCTCTCTCTCTCTCTCTCTCTCCCTCTCCCTCTCACCATTCCACAATGGACCACATCTTCACTCTGTATGCCATGATTGAGAAACAGTTCGCACGAAATGCAAAGTTGTACGTGGCGTTTGTAGACTTTTATAAAGCATTTGATACGATTTGCCACTCTACGCTTTGGATGGTACTTTCTAGAGCAGGCATACAGGGCAGGATGTTAAGAATGCTTCGTACGATGTATTCTAGCATTAAATCGTGTGTCAGGTGTACCGGCGGTGAACTGACGGATTACTTTGAATGCCTTCAAGGCCTAAAGCAGGGCTGTTTGTGTAGCCCGATTTTGTTCAGCTACTTCATAAACGAGTTAGCCCATGATATAGTACCAGGCGGTACTCACGGCATTTCCCCTGCTTTTTGCAGATGGCCTGGCACTATTGTCGTCAACTGTAGTAGGTCTCCAAAATCAGCTTAACGCGTTGTACGAGTCCTCACATAGGTTAGTACTGAAAGTCAATACTGATAAAACCAAAATCGTTGTCTTCCGCAAGGAGGCCACTTGTCAGCGAGAGAAACATGGCATCTTGGTGATGAGAACCTGGAGGTCGTCGGGAAGTACAAATATCTAGGCTTATATTTCTCCACCATGATGAGTTTTAATATAGCAACTGAGGAATTCGTCACACGGGTGAAGAAATGCGTAGTAGAAATAGTTAAAGCCTTGAAGACCTACGGTTGCTTCTCTAGTGATGTGTTTTTCACACTCTTTGACGCACAGGTTGTACCCTCTATGCTGTATGCGTCTGAGCTCTGGGGTTACAGAGAACACAAACAAATTGAGAAGGCTCATTTGTACGCTTGCAAACTGTTCATGAATGTGCCTATGAGAACTCCAAATGACATGATTTACGGCAATTTAGGCCGTTACCCTTTACTCATTGAATCCGCCGCTAGGTGCATTCAGTACTGGTTTAGAGTCCTGAAACAAGCAGATTGTCGCTATTCTAAGATGGCATATTTATCACTGCTAGGTATGCATGATAGAGGGCACCAAAATTGGGTGACGAAGATAAAGTCGCTGCTATGTGGATGTGGCTTTGGTCTTGTATGGTTGTTTGGTGGTGTGGAAGACGAAAAGCGGCTGCTATGTGTCTTTATTGCCAACTGTGGTTTACCCATTTGCAGGACAGTGCACGTTTTGATGTCTACCATAGCTTTAAGGACTGCATTGGGAGAGAAATATATGTAGGGACAATTAAAGTGTCCCTGTACATAACCGCATTTGCCAGATACAGACTAGGTGTGTCTCCTTTCAATGAACATAGCCATCGGTACTCTCAGAATGAGGACAGTAGAACGTGTCCATTTTGTCTTGGCGTCATTGAAGATGAAGTGCATGTTGTCTTCCATTGCCCAGTCTATACTGATATCAGACAACGTTACATTCAACAGGTTGATAATGTAGGGAGTCATGCTGTGATTTGCAATTTGCTAAAAAGTCAAGAAGAGTCAGAAATGGTTAGATTAGGGAAATTCTTGTTCTTGGCGTGGCAGGCTCGGCAGTCACGCATAATAACTTAAAGACCAGATGTTAATACTGACGACTTGAAAGCTATTATTATTTCAGATTATAACGGATTGGAACACACGTGACTTTATGAACAAACCCAGAAGTAATAAATGTGGCATTCCCCTTGAAAGAAAGTCAAAGCTCCAAACATATTGTAAAGGTTGTGAGTTTGACTTAAGTGTTTGAAATTAATGTTGGTAATCTAGCAAGCGAATGCGTTTAATATTCAATGTTGATGGAAGTGTACAGTATTCTCTATTTTCTATTGGCTAGTATTTTGTTAGTACTAATATTTATCTTGTTGTACTTTTTGCAATGATCACTCTTGTGTTCTGCATTAAAGTTCTGAAGTCTGAACTCTCTCTCTCTCTCTCTCTCTCTCTCTCTCTCTCTCTCTCTCTCTCTCTCTCTCTCCCTCTCTCTTCTGTTTTCAAAAAATCCAACGGTGTATTTTCGAAAAATAGCTCTGTAGATGACATTAAGATGATTTGAGCCTCCAACGCGGCTCCCTTCTAATTTACTGTCACGAGGCGATCATCGGACCTCTGGCTATCGGGAGCTGTACGTTTCACCTACTCTTTCATCTCGGTAATGCTGAACCTCCCCGTTTTAGAGCGCCCAGTTAGTGACTTGACTCATCTCATTCACTGCTGCCTCACGCACACACAGCGTAGTTGAGACTCGCATTGTGAAACGTAACAGCTGACAACGCAAGCCTCAGCGTCTCAGCTATTCTGTGTGCGCCAGACAATGCACACTCATGACGCGCGGACCAATAAATCACCTTGGTGCGTTTATTAGAGCTTCGTATTGACAACGCATGCGCACAAGCGAGAGGAATCAGCATGAATGCCAAAGTTACTGGTGTTAATGTTTAATGTTCTTTTTAAATTCGTGTCCGAGCTGTAAAGCTCGGAAACTATTGTTTCTGGCTTTGTCCGTCCTCCTGGCTTTCGTCCGGAGGCGACATTTGCGCACTGTTCTATGAAACAAATGGACAGATTTCTGTAAAAAATTGTATTTAGTTGGAAAGTTGTAAACCCTATGAGATGACCCAAAGAAAAAGTATCGGTGACGTCATGGTGACGTCATAATTTTTTTTCTAATCCTATTTTTTTCCCAAACTACTGGAGGCATTTGGTTCAAGCTTGGTTCTTAGATTTTGACTGTGCTAAGGTAAAACCAAATTTATGCAAATCGAGTGACGTACTCATCGTGACTTCATGTTTTAAAGAAACTTTAAATACATTTTCTTTTAAACTTCGTTTGTAATTGGAACGTACAGATGCTATGACTATGGTATATTGAAAGACGTCATTGTGTGACCACAGCACCGCCTTTCCCATTCTCAGCGCCACTCTATCATGGCCCACTTTCCCTGAGTGTGCCAACAGTAGCGTGCCTGACTACCAGGTTCGCTGTTTACAGAATGTATACATTACATTTGAGTCACTGCTTTTTCTTAAATATTGGCTCACAAACACTACCATTACAGTATGGTACCTTTAAAACAAAGTGCACAGTCTAATGCAACAGATAGACGCCGTCAGCACTACAAAGATACTCTGGTATCCAGTACAGGGCCATAAATATGTCCGTTCACAGTCACTTCCTAGCATAGCACCGCCCACCCCACAGATTTCTTTACATAAACTCCTTGGAACTATGGAATCACCCAGAACTGTTCAGAAAGAGAGGAGAATCCCTTGGCTTGCAGGTGAGTGAAATACTGTTCTGTAGTTACTTCATCTAGTTTCTGTGTTTGTTTGTTAATAAAAAATTCTGTAGTAAATATCATACTTGTGCTGTCAAAATATTATTATGGAAGTTCATAACCGTGGAAAACAGTGAAAATGTGAAAACGTTGTGTAGAGTATGTGGTAAAAGACAGCAAAGTTCTAAACCAAAGAGACAATTATAATGTTAAATGTACTTCTTACAAAGAGGACGTCAGCAATGTGTTTTCATTAGATGTAAGTTGTGCTATTGAAGGAGTGCACCCACCTAACATTAGCAGACTGTGTTAATACACTCATTAATAGCAAGAAAAAGGCCGGTGTATTGCAAAAGCAATACATTTCAGACAGTGAAAAGTTAAGACTATCAATAATTAATAAATCGTGGTGTGTCTGGACAGATATTTCTACTGTGACTGATTGTTTTGCGTACAGTGCTTTTGAAGATAAAAACTCGGGAGAACGTAACAATCACTACACACTCAAACACTGCTAGCGACAGTGACTCTATTGAAAAAAAAAACACAGGAGTGTGTAGAAAACAATCTTGTCACCTTGCTACCTTTTCTTATATATGACACCTCTTAACAAAAAAATAATAATAAAAAAATAAAATAAAATAAAATAAAATAAAATAATAATAATAATAATAATAATAATAATAATAATAATAATAATAATAAATAGATATGCACTTAAAAGAACAACCGCATAATGATGCAAGATAAAACAAAAACAACAGTCATCAGAGAAGTGAAAGAACAAGGGATAGAATGCCAGAACAGTAAAGCACACATGCATGACCACCATTAACAGAATTCAAATATTGGAGGAAAACTAAAAATTAAAAAGCCCAATTCTGTACTACTTAAAAAGTGAAAGTATTATTCCAATAAGACGACTTAAATCTATCAGTGTGCTTTTTGATTTCGAGTTCATTAGCTGATTTCATTTGAAGACATTTGAGTGATTCCTAAAATACCGTGGCTATTGGGAAACTCTGTTGTCTAGAAGGGGACTTGTACAATTAAACAAATAGGTGAATTCATCACCTATTTCATTTAAATCACACAAAGAACACAACCTTTCTTCTCTGGGAATATTTATATATCTCTGAGTTTGAATCGGAAGTTTGTGGCAACTGAGTCTAAATTTTATCAGATTTATTCTTAAAAAATCGTGACAAATTAACTAAATAATCATAAAAACTAAACGTTACCTTAAAAATTCTGTAAGTAATACAACTGTTATGATCATTTATATTCGGATGCCAGATTTGCAAAAATTGGTCTTTCAGGCGTTGTTTGATTAGATTCTTAAAATAATTCAAAGAATAACTACAACCATGCAACCACATGAAAGACAAATCGAGATCGTCCAGAAGAGAACGAACAGTATTTAACCAAGATAATTTATACTCACTATTAACAAACAAATAAGAGCACAGACGAAACATAAGCACCGACATTTTTGTGGAATCGTTACAACAATCGATACACACTTTACACCATGCAAGTCGGCGTGCAAGATTTTACGTTAAGGATCACTTTCAAACATTGTAGTTGCAACCTCTCACATAATTATTTCCAGTTTTTAGTGATCCCACACCTCGCAGTTATACAACAGAATCGGTTTGATACATTTATGAAAGAGATCTAGCTGGATAACAAGCGGCAAATCTAACTTTCTACACTTCCTCAAAAGTGTATACATCGCACGTTCAGCTGACACGCTCTGGGCTTTCAAGTTCTTTTAAATTATTTAGTTATAATGAAAGAGGGTGCCTAAATATTTATATTCCCAAACTATTTGAAGGATTACATAATTAAACTTAAAGACAGGCAACTTTCGGACTTTACCGTGGGAGAAAAACATATCTTTCGTTTTTGCAATATTTATACACTGACCAAACTTCGCACAATATAAATTAAGAATATCTAGAGCTTTTTGCATGTCTTCAGCTGACTCTGATAAAATGACGGTGTCACCAGCATACAATAACAGAAACAATTTAAAATACTGGTCAACATATGAGAAATTCAAACCATTTCCAATATTCCGTGGCAACGATAAACCATCAATATGTTGGGCAAGGAAAGACCTTAAATTGTTCAGAAACAATGAAAATAAAATAGGTGATAAACTCTGACCTTGCCGCACTCAGCATTAGATGTAAAAAAGAGTAGGCGATAAACCATTAGGGCTTTTAACAAAAGAGTTAGCTTTTTGATATATAGTTTTGATCACTATCAAAACTCTTCCAGAAATACCATTTTTGATTAATTTTTCCCAAAGCATATTACGCTGTATATTATCAAATGCCTTTTTATAATCTACATATGTAGTAAACAATCTTTTCTTTTGTTGTAAGTAAATATCAATTAGACAGTACAGCGCAAAAAACATGATCAGTGGTTGAGTTACCTTTTCTAAAACCTGCTTGTTCATTACCTAATAAATTATTGGACTCTAGAAATAAATTAATCCTAATATTAATAATGCTAGTAAAACGTTTACCCAAACAGCTAAGAAGAGTTATACCTCTGTAATTGTCTACATTTAACGTGTCTTCTTTCCATTTATATAGTGGACAAACTGTGCCAACTGACCAGTCTTCAGGAATTTTGCCACTGCTTAGAACAAGATTAAATAAAATAGTAATAGTATCTAACAACTAAGGAAAAGATGATTTTAAACATTCATTCAAAATACAATCAAAACCGCAGGCTTTATTATTCTTTAGTTTACCAAAAGCTTTTATTACCTCGTCACGTGTTATGTTGGAATTCAGACTAGAATTATCTATAAAGTTAGTTTCAGGATCAAGAGGGTCAGTAGAATGGAGTACGTCTTCATCAGGAATGTTACCAAGGTTATCAAAATAATTAACAAAATCATCATGGGTAGGTATATTTACATTACACGGCACATTACTTGAACTATTATTTAAAAACTTCCAATACGCTTTAGAGTCCTTACATTTTAATCCACGTAAATAGGTATGGATTTTTTTTTCTATATAGACCAAACTTCTTTCTACTAGTACTTTTATACTCTTTGTACGCCTTTTTATTAATTTCTCTTGACTTCTGGTCGCGCACATGCGCGTGGTTACGTTTAGGTTACGAAATATTTGTTTCTTTTCTGTCTACATTGATTATCAAACCACGGCATTCTCTTCTTCTTCCTCGTCTTCTTTGCTCTGTTGCTGCTATTAGTATTCCTCAACATATCAGCATCGCTAGCGGCTTACAGCAGAACCTCTACTACTTCCCTAGTTATATTATTAACATCTAACTGTGTCACGTCTAAAACATTCCTTAAACAGATTCGATAGAGCACAATTTATACCACGCTCTTGGTCAATACTGTTAACAAAAACACTTTTAAACTCCTTTAGCCATACTGGTTTCAAAGATGTGTTAACAATGTTAGACTGGCCACTATGCTCCTTGGCTAAAGAGTTATTGTCAAATAAAACATCTTCAAAAGGCAATGTCAAAAAACCGTTTACATCGGAAAGACATTCATCGAAATCACCAATGGCAAACATAGTAACGTATGTAAACACAGCCAGGGAGGCAACTATGTAATCTACAACGCTCACATCTTTGCATGTAGGCATACTCACACTCGCTTCATCGCCCGCTCTACCATTGACAATCAATATGTTCTGGCTAAGACCCAAAGCGATAAGAGATTTGCAAAAATTCTGTACAGTACTTATTATTATGTCGACACTCTGACTTTTTTGGATGCTGTACATATCAATTAATTCAGCTGTACTAGTAAAAACAATTATCAACCTCCTCTACCTCGTCTACAAAGTCACAAACATTTCCCGTTCTAGCGTTGAAGTCTCCGAACAAAACTACATTAACGTCATCGCTCCAGTGTATTAAGGTTATCAGCTCTTGGAAAGCGTTCCCGTTTACATACACTTAATTTTCGGTGGTAATATAAACTGCTACACACAAGATTGTTTCGACTACCTCCATACGTGGAATTGATAATTCAAAAAATAAACCATCGTCAGAAACTGGGTGATGCACTAACCGCTAATACTTATCAAGTCTGGGTTGCATTCTCTGACTAAAAGAGTGACGTTCTACAATGTTACTATAATCTAAAAGCTAATTTTTAACCAAAAGGGCAATACCACCCGATTTCTTTCTATACCTCTTTCTATTTTTCATAAAACAAGAATATCCGTCAATGTCTACATGATCTTGAAGCGAAGTAATTCACTCACTTATCATTTCTGAGGTCTTATGGATATACACCATCTTACCAAGTCAGAGATCATAATCAAGTAGTTTTGTACAGGCGGCGGACGGACACATTTTTTGGGGACTATTTAGGACCCATGTTGCACAGATTTGCAAAAATCTGGATGTGTGTGTGTGTGTGGGGTGAGGGGTGGGGGGTGGGTGGGCATGTAGAAACGACGTTACAGTGAAACACTCGTGAAACTCCACATGGTTTCTTTTCACTTTTTTGGAAGGCTGCCCTATTTTGACGTCAACATAGAGTTCCGGTATAGATACAGCTGTTTTAGGCTTAGGGTTAGGGTTTGGGTTAGAGTTAGGGATAGCTTCAAAAATTTGAAAATGTCAAAATAATGTCACGAAAATGAAAAGTGTGTCACAATAATCCCTGTTTTCTTTCACAACAGTCATCAGAATGTCGTTTTTACAAAAAAATTGTGTGTGTGTGTGTGTGTGTGGGTGTGTGTGTGTGTGTGGGGTGTGTGTGTGTGTGTGTGTGTGTGTGTGTGTGTGTGTGTGTGTGTGTGTGCATGTAGAAACGACGTTACAGTGACACACTCGTGAAACTCCACATGGTTTCTTTTGATTTTTTTGGAAGGCTGCCCTATTTTGACGTCAAAATAGAGTTCCGGTATAGATACAGCTGTTTTAGGCTTAGGGTTAGGTTAAGGGTTTGGGTTAGGGTTATGGTATGGGTTAGGGTTAGGGTTAGGGATAGCTTCAAAAATTTGAAAATGTCAAAATAATGTCACGAAAATGAAAAGTGTGTCACAATAATCCCTGTTTTCTTTCACAAGTCATCAGAATGTCGTTTTTACAAAAATGTGTGTGTGTGTGTGTGTGTCTTGAACTGCTATGCATGTGAGTAAAAAAAGCATACCACTGCTTATTCTACTACCTTCTTTAAGTACAGAATTATCTTATCTTATCTTATCTTATCTTATCTTAGTTTCAAAAGTGCACGTATGTGACAGAGTTAATAGTGGAGAAAACACACATTAACTTCAACGTACACAATAGGTTCTTTATATACAACAACAAAACATTTATAAATCAAAAACTTGTTTGTCCAAAAGGAATTCCATATGACATTATGAGTGATAACTTAGGTGTGGTAAATTTTCACGTCAGTGCAAGTTCAAACAGATTGAGTTAAGCTGCTGTCGAAAGGTTATGCTAAGGTGCAAGAACAGAATAGAAAGCAATGTCTAAATCAATGAAGCCTAGTGGCGCAACGAAAAATAATTTGGTCCTCCATTGGGTTGGCATTAATAACGCTAGATATGGCAGAAGAAAGAAAAATTAAGCCAAACAAGTCGTATACAAGTTTCCAAATTTTCGCCTTTATTACTACCAGGCTTCCTCAGGGTTAAACGTTATGGCATACAATGAATCACACACAGTTCAAAAAAGTAAAAAAAAGGTTCATCTTAGTACTGAAGTGAAAACATCTCAGCAATACAACTAAATTACTTCCAAGGCCTCTTCTTCACCCGACACGATTTTGATTCCAGCTGAGAGAGAGAGAGACAGAGAGAGAGAGAGAGAGAGAGAGAGAGAGAGAGAGAGAGAGAGAGAAGAGAGCGAGAGAGAGAGAGAGAGATAAAGCAAGCAAGCATTCATTCAACAAACCACCTACTTGAACATCAGAAGAACAGTCTTGATTGCTTCGTGACCCAGAGTCGGTAACGTTGTTACAATTGTGCGTAGTAAGACAACAGAACAAAGACTTGGCTGTGATACACGCAATTATACTTTTACCGTAAACCTAGTCTCTGCGTGTCAAAGCGGCCCCAGTCGGTCTTTGTCAGCAGAGTATTAATGCATTGAAAAGAGGGTATAGCTAGGCCTAAGTAAACTTGCTTCTTTATTGACTAGAAAACGAGGGGAGGTGTTTTTTTTTTAAACCGCCTTACTCTTCTTCTCCTTCTCTTCTTCGTTCACCCACCCCCACCCACCTCCTCAACCCCACTCTCTCTCTTTTTTCTCTTTCTTTCTGTTAGTACCTCTCTCTGTCCCCTCTCTCAGTTTTGTCCTCACCCCCCCCCCCACCCTTCATTACAAAAAAGAAAATAGCAGACTGCAATCAAAAGCATTCATGCATTGAGATTTCCACCAAAAATTAAAATTAAATGTTTATCAGCACAAAACTCTGTAAAAGATGAAATTTTACATTTATCCAGTGTGGATTACTCAAAAAGAGCTCAAGCCATTCCTTATATACACACAAATTCAAATATTTAGGAGCCATTGTATCAGACAAGAGGTCCCGACAGGAAGTCCTCTCCAGGATCGCACAAACAACTGCTGCCCTGGCAAGGTTGAAGCTCATTTGGAAAAATAAGACCATCAGTCTACATTCCAAGGTAAGGCTGCTGCGCTCCCTTGTCATCTCCATCTTCCTATACACCTGCGAAACATAGACCCTCACAGCAGATCTCCAACGAAGAATAAAAAGCATGGAGATGAGGTGCTACTGAAGAATCCTGGGCATTTCCTATACCCCGCACATCACCAACGACGAAGTCCGACAGACCATAACACAAGCCATTGTACAACACGATGACTTGCTCACAGTGGTGAAGAAACGGAAACTCCGATGGTATGGCCACGTTACCAGATCATCAGGCCTTGCAAAGACCATCCTGCAAGGCACAGTGCAAGGAGGTAGAAGAAGAGGGAGACCGAAAAAGAGGTGGGAGGACAACATTCGAGAATGGACTGGCTTGACACTGAGCGAAGCCATCAGGGTTGCTGAGGACAGAGATAGATGAAGTATGCCAGTTAAACGATCATCTGTGGTACCCCAACGACCTTAGAGTTACGGGATAGGATAGGACACAAATTAGAGACTACACAAAAGATTTTATGGAATTATGCAATATTGATATATTAATAGAACCAATTATACCCCGATTTCCACCATGAGAACATTTGAATGCAAATTTTGACAGGGAATATACTGACTTAAAGAAAAATGAAGATACAAATATTCTCAAATGTGAAGTAAGGGAACGTATATATATAACAATAACCATAATCATTTAAAAATATACACTGATGGAAGTGTTCTGGAATCATCAGAATGTGGGTCAGGATTTATTTTACCTAATTTGAATAATTATTCAAAACTCTTACTGTCTTGGTCACGGATTTTCGAGTGCATGTATTTAGATGTAGGCCTAATGACTATGTAAAGCGTGGGGAGTCTGGTTATAGGCTGGAGTACCCGCTATATAAAAATCCGTTATTATTATTATTATTATTTTCAACATTTAAATGTGAATTATATGAAATAGTTATGGTGTTATATTATATAAATAACATTCCTCATGAAATATTTAATATCGGTGTTGTATGTTTTAAGAAGCCGACATAATATTTGACATAAGGTATTTAATTCATTGTATAACATTTATATATACAATTAATATTTTCCAAGTATTTTGTACTTCATGAATTCAATCGTAGTTTGTATATCAATCTAAAAATTGCTATTGAACAACATATAATAATTATTTACTTTAATTTAGGAATTGTCATGTAAACGGTGATAAGGCTGGACTGTCTGTTTCTATCAACAATAAAGTGTAAGAATGGAGTGAAGGGATAGGACTGAACGTCGTGTACGCAGGACGATATCGGTAATAAGGGTGACTGACCGTTTGTGCGTAGGGCGATAACGGTGGTCAAGGTGGACTGAACGTTGTGTAGGTAGGGCGATAACGGTGGTCAAGGTGGACTGAACGTTGTGTAGGTAGGGCGATAACGGTGGTCAAGGTGGACGGAACGTTGTGTAGGTAGGGCGATAACGGTGGTCAAGGTGGACTGAACGTTGTGTAGGTAGGGCGATAACGGTGGTCAAGGTGGACTGAACGTTGTGTAGGTAGGGCGATAACGGTGGTCAAGGTGGACTGAACGTTGTGTAGGGAGGGCGATAACGGTGGTCAAGCCTGGCGAGGCGTTCGGGGGAGGGGATGAAAGAAGAAGAAGCAAGAAAAAGACAACCGGTACATATTGCTCAAAGGCCCTCATGCGTCAAAGCACTGAATGCTTTATGGCCCCTTAAAGCGACTACTAAAGCAAGCTTTTGGTAGCCTTCGACCAATATGTACCGAATGAATAATAATAATAATAATAATAATAATAATAATAATAATAATAATAATAATAATAATAATAATAATGTTCGTCATTTGTAAGGCGCCTTAGCCTAAGGATCAAGGCGCCGGCCGATACAGGATCTAACTCAAACCGCCCGAGACGCCCACCCGCAGAAGAAAAAAAATAAGTGGTAGTACTAAGTAGTAGAATAGTTTATTAACGTCTACTAAAACCAAAGGTAAGTCGAAACGACATATATAAAAGCGATTAAAAAGTGTGAATAAATTATCAATAAAGGAACAACAGTAAAACAGTGAAATCTTGTGTACAGTAGGTATAAAAATTAACAGGCGATTACATACATAAAATGATCTATACACAAACTTCCATTGACAAAATTCATAGACATTGTATTCCCACGACCATCCCTCCTCCCCCCAAAAAAAACCCAAAACAACAACAACAACAAAAAACACGAAACAATATATATTAATATATAAATGTGCATACGTCTAAGCTTACAAATAATTACTCTGACGTACTAAACAACAGGATCATTCATGTGTAAGGACAATTTAATATACTTTCTCTCTCCCCATCTTCCCCAGTTGGGGTGCCTGGAGTTTCTGTATAAATAGTATCCCCATTTTCTGGAAATTTAGTGCTTTAAATTCTCATTTTCGCTGTCTTTCTCCTTTATTGTTTATCATTGCTACTCTGTTGTATCAATCTGCTGCATGTATCTTCTTCGCTAGACCAGTCACCTACCCTTTTTTTTGAAAACTCTCCCATAACCTCTCACTTGTGTATGGGGTCTGTTGGTTCAGTTTGGGGATATTGGACGCTTTCTGCCAATTAGTCACTAGGGTTTTCTGTGGTATTATTACTTAGCAATGTAGGCATTTTAAATCTATGTGTTTCGTTAATAATTTTAAATGAGTAATATCATTCCTATTTTGGTTTAAGAAATGGGGTTATCGATATAAATAAAAGTAAAGCCCTCAGCGTTCCAAAAACGTAGATTATAGTTAATAATAATAATAATAATAATAATAATAATAATAATAATAATAATAATAATAATAATAATAATAAAAATAATAATAGATAATAATAATTATTATTATAGTTACACGACACCGAAGCGTATAGGCGACTACTGGTCACATTATTCTGACACCAGCAAACCAGTTGATGGTAAGGGGGAAATAATGTGGTCACACATTGGCCAATCCGGGATTCGAAGCAGGTACCTTTCAGTTAGCGTCCCCTTCTTGGGATGCTTTTATATTAAAGTGACCGGCTGGTGGACTGCCTTCAGTATTACCAGTAGAGTCGTTTCAGCAGATCTTTTATATGAATCAGGGGTAAGCCCTCTTTCAACCAAATTATGGTCCTGATTTTGTGGTCCTGATTTGGCTCTTTGCAGCCCGCTGGACCTAATAAACAATGAATTACTAACTCTCTCTCTATGTCGCACTCGCCCTCTCTATGCAAAAAGGTACTGGGTGTTCAATAAAAGCACCTAACACTCTTGTATACGGTGAGCTGGGCCGTTACCCACTATACGTGAATTCTGCAGCGTAGTGTATCATGTTTTGGTTCAGACTCCTTAAACAACCAACATCACGCTTTTCCCGTTTGGCGTATGATTTGTTGCTGCAACTACATGACAGGGGTAAAAGGTCTTGGGTCACCAATGTGAAGAACTTGCTATGTTGTAGCGGCTTTGGGTTTGTTTGGTTGTTTGGTCAAGTCGGAAATGAGAAGCAATTCATTCGTGAATTTAAAACAAGGCTGAGAGATTGTTTTTGCCAAGAATGGTTTTCCCATTTGGAAAATAGTACGCATTTTCAGTTGTACAACTGCTTTAAAACTTGTCTCGAGCATGAAAAATATATTGACTTATTGACTTTCTGCATACCATTAATTAATTATCTGAGAACTCTCGCCAGGTTTAGGATTGGGGTGACGAAAATTAATGCGCATAAGTTCCGCTTTTCGGAAAACCCTGCGAAACAATTGTGTCCCTTTTGTCCACAGGCAGTGGGAATCGAAATTCATGTTATTTTTCAGTGCCCATTGTATAAATAATTTTGTCAGAAATGTTTAGTCACATCGAGACATGTTTCACTGCGGTTGCAGCTTGTCAATTTATTAAAAAGCCAGAATAACGACACGCAATATAATTTCTGCAAGTACCTTTTCCTGATGATTCAAAAAAGGAGGCAAGCTCTATCAAACTCAACGACTGCCATTGTTACGTGAGAGCACTTAGGTATTTCAAACACTGTCTGGTCATGGCCTTGTGTGTGTGTGTGTGTATGTGTGTGTGCGTGTGTGTGTTTGTGTGTGCGTGTTAACTTTTTTCAACAGAAATTGTCCAACTCTGACATATGAGCTATATTGTTGGTTTTTTTTGTCATTCAAATTTGGATTTCGACTTCGACTCGCCCTCTCGCTCTCCCACCCCGCCCGCACCCCTTTTTCTCTGCGGCATGCAAGACAAGGAACCCACGATCTTGAAAAAAGTTTTAGATCTATTAAAAGAAATCTATTGTGGCCTATTTTACTTAAAAATGGAATTCAAGGTAAACTTTTTCGCTGTGTGAAAAGCATGTATGCTAGTGTGAAAGCCCGTGTCAGATGTGCTGCTAAGTTAACTCACCATATTTCTTGTTTCCTCTTTTTGTTAAACAAGGGGATATATGTAGTCCAATTCTGTTTTCACTCTTTATTAACGATCTTGCTGTTGAAGTTATTAAAAACGGATGTCATGGTGTTGCATTATCATTGGATGCTTTCGAAATTTTTGTGCTTTTATTTGCTGATGATATTGTACTCTTGTCAGAAACCTTACTGGTCTTCAAAATCAATTAAATAATTTACAAAGAACTGCGAGAAATTTAGACTTGAAAGTTAATATGGAAAAAGTAATATTGTTATTATTTTAGAAAAGGAGGTTATCTGTCTACAATAAAAATAAGTTTTTTGATGGTGCTGTTATGTCGGTGATAAGTATTTGGGTATTTGTTTTTCAACTAAGCTTAGTTTTTCTGCTGCATACAGTGACTTGGCTAGCAAAGCGAAGAAAGCTCGTTTGTGTATCGTTCAGAAACTACGTTTTTTCAGTAATCATTCCTTAGATGTCTATTTAAAATTATTTGATTGTCAGGTACAGCCAATCATTCAGTATGGATCCGAACTATGAGGGTTTGAAGCAACTGCACAGTCTTGTGAAAAAGTCCATTTGTTTGCCTTAAAGGCATTTTCGAATGTAACTCTACGCACCCCTAATGATCTTATTTATAAGGAATTGAACAGATATCCCATAATTATAAATTCTATTGTTAATTGTCTTCGCTACTAGTTCAAATTAATTAAAATGTCAAATGACAGAATATCGAAGAAAGCTTATTTAATGTTAAAAGATCTGGACGCCAAAGGAAAGATAACGTGGGTTAAAAACATAAGAACTTGCCTATTTCAAAATGGGTATGGTTTTGTTTCGCAAGAGCAGGGTGATGGATTTATACAAGATATTTTGTGTGTCTTTAAGCAACCTTTAGTCGATTGCAAATGGCAGAATGTATTCGGTCATATAAATCAAAGTGATAGATTTTCCACCTATAGATTGTTTTGTAATTCCCTTGATGACATTCTTACATATGTTTCTTTGGATGTTAATCGTCAGCTAAAGTATATCTTGACAAAATTTTGTTTTGGTGTCTCTGACCTTAAAGTACATTTATATATACATCAGTGCTACATCCACTAATCCCTAAGCCATCCTGCTCCTTCACAATACCGCTCAAACCGAAACAGGTAAACATTTACCGCCTTCTGTTTACATTTACCGATTCCTGTTTATCATAGTACGTATCCCCGTGGGGGTGCCGGGGGTTTCAGTATAAATAGTATCCCCACTTTCTGGAAATTAAATGCTTTAAATTCCCACTGTCGCAGTCTTTTTCCTTTGTTCTTTCTCTCTAACTTTTTTCTTGAAAACTCTTACGGGACAAAACTCCTCATTTGTGTGTGAGGTCTGTTGGATCAGCTTGGAAATATTAGACGCTTTCTGCAAGGTGGTCATTGGGGCATCCTATGATGGTTTTTTTGTGGGCAATGTAGGCATTTTATATGTACGTGTTTTGTTGACATTTCATAATGATGTTTATATTCTATTTTGTTTTTTGTAAACAAGGGTTCGATAAATTAGAGTATAGCCTCAGTGTCCCCTGCGTGGTATGTCTTTATTGTAAAGTGACCGGCTGGTGGAATGCCTTCAGTGTTACCACTAGGGTTGTTTCCGCAGATCTTTTATGCGGATCAGGGGCGAGTCCTCTTTCAGCGAAGTTGTGGTCTTGATTTTGTGGTCCTGAATCGGCTATATTGATCCTGATTTGGCTCGGAAGAGTCCGCTGGACCTAAAGTAATAATCATGTAATGTAATGTATCATCTTACGGTGATGGTTTGGGTGCCTGGAAAGCCATGCCTACTCCACGAGTTGAGTTACCTCGACCGAAAGAAAATGATTCGACTGATCAACATCTGGCAAACGCGACCCCAAAATCTGCAAGTCCTGCTCTAATCTGGCTTGCTCTCTCTTTTTCGCTCTCTCTCGCCATCTTATCGCACCTTATTGAGCCAGAATCCATAATCTGTTGAGATTCAAGCTCAGCCTGCCAGATCAGTCTACCACCCAAGCTCAGGCAATAGCCCATGCTACAGATGCTTGAGATTCAAGCTGAGCCTGCCAGGTCAGGCTATAGCCCAGGTTACAGATGCTTGAGATTCAAGCTCTGCCTACCACGCCAGGCTACCAGCTTGAAGCTCGAAAACATTTGGCTAAATTGCTCATCTTTGGCGATTTGTTCTTCCAAAGACAACATCTGCTGTATTCTTCTTGTCTCAATTTCTATCTTCTTTTCTGCTTCTTCTTGCTCAAAACGCATCTTTCTTTCGCCTCCTTCATTCTAAGACATGATTTCTCTCTCTCTCTCTCTCTCTCTCTCTCTCTCTCTCTCTCTCTCTCTCTCTCTCTCTCTCTCTCTCTCTCTCTCTCTCTCTCTCTCTCTCTCTCTCTCTCTCTCTCTCTCTCTGTGAGAGATCCACGATCTTAGCCCCATTCAAAAATATGGAATGCAATATCTGAAATTCCTGCAGATAAAAACCGAAACAAAACAAATAAACTTCAACAATTTCAAACACAATGCGTCTAGAAAGAAGAAGTGAAAAGATATGCACAACTCTGGCTTTGTAAGAAAAATCTCCTCTTACAGATAACATTTTATAATCATATGAATATTTGTAAAGTCAAAATTAAACATGTATCATGAAAAATTCTAGATGAATTGAAGAGATTATAATACAAGACAATGCAACACAACTGTCACTCTCTGTGAATTAATGAACTAAAAGAAAGAAAAGGCGTGTGGAAAAAATACAACATTGAAATGTAAACAATTGGCACGTATCAAATGGAAGAAAATTCATGAGAGATTCATCAAAACCAGTGTGTTTATTTAATTAAACGAAAAGCGTATATACACAAGCAAAACAAAGTAGCAGCTTGAAAAACGGACAGAATACATTTATTAGTCATTCGTGCAGAAATAAAAACATGACTGATTTAATTGCAGACCGACATTATTATGAGTCTAAATAGAGAGACTGCTTTTAACAACTGTGTAAATTATATACACGTAAGTGAAATCGATTTTGCCTGAAAGCCCTCCCAAAGAAGCATAATTTATGAGCAACGTTATCTGTTGTGTGTGGTTTGTAAGTCTATAACTATTAGGTTCGTGTTGATCTGTGGGCGGTCGACGTCCTGTTTTAAACTCACAATAATGCGCTTTAGAGCATTGAATTATCAGATTGGTACAGAAAGTTGCGTCTTTCTAAACCCCAAGTACAAACAACGTTTCTGAACCCTGTCTTAAAGAGCCGTCGATCTCGCTACTTTACCCTGGGAAACTGCGCCCCTACTCTTTAGGATGAGAGTATAAACTGAGGTCTAGTCTGTTCACGCACGCGTTCCACTGCATGCATGGACTTTAAAGATCCTGACGCTCATGTCATAGACGGGTCAGTGCCGGCCACACAAATATACCAGCACGCACTAGCACCCTTCTCCCCATCTCCCATACCCCAGGATTGGGCTCAGTCGTCTGGGCGCCAGACTATGCGCCAAAAGGCTGCAGGGTGGGCACATCGGGCGGCTTGCGTTAGATCCTGTATCGACCAGCGCCTTGAGAAGCGCTTGAGTTGGAAAAGCAATATATAAGATTAATTAAATTTAATTAAGAATCGTTTAGCATAAAAATGATTTATGCTGATTGCCTAGGGAGGACATTTACCTATCAGGTTCGGATCTGAAATCCGTTTTCCTTTCAAAATTATTTTGACCGTTTGGGATCACTTTTATATTCATCAAATTAAAGACTTTCTTAAAAATCACTAGTCTGCGTCTGGGCTTTATAGTCCCCTCTCTTCCCGATAAGGATTTTCAGAGAGGAGACTCTTAACACTGCGGCCACTGTACAGGAACATGCCTTTATACTTACTTGTACTTCACGGTGACCACTATGATGACGATTCCTTCCAAAACTGCAAAACATCGTTTTATTACTGTTATTATTGTTATTATTATTACTAATGTTTTCTTCTTCATTTTCTTCTTCTTCTTCTTCTTCTTCTTCTTCTTCTTCTTCTTCTTCTTCTTCTTCTTCTTCTTCTTCTTCTTCTTCTTTTTTTATTTTTTTAAAATTATTATTAACCTCACGTAGCATTAACAGGGACTGTGAACACCCACACAATTAGCTAAGTGACGGGGCTGGAGTGTTGTTGCCATATGACTCACAGGCTCCTTGTGGAACTTGCAATATTTAACATGAAAATGAGTGCCACCCCCCAAAAAAAAAATAATAAATAAAACGGTGTCATTAAAATGCTAATTATTACCGACTTTGGTCTTTCTATCCTCTTGACCTTTAGATGACCGTGACCTCTTGCTCCAAATACGCTCATATACTATCAATTAAAGTATAACAATAGTTGTATGATGCCAAAACAAAACAGCAACGGTAACATTGGGATGACCTTGACCTTCAGTGATCTTATCCTTGGGATGACCTTAACCTTCTAAATACAAGTTTAGGGTCAAGGTCACTGCAAAATACATATACTAACCGACTTTAGACAGCTCCAGTGACCTAGATCTTAGAGTGAGGTTGACCAAATTTGTAAAGTGTGTGTTTCTCATTTTTAATTTTCTCATTGGTACCTATTATGCATCAAAGAATCATAAGTTTAATATTAATACCCTTAAAAAATGTGTGAAAAATTGTAAATTTTTGATCAACATTTGTTGACCCTGTGACCTTGACCTTGAAAGTGAAGTCATTCACTGATCATTTATAAGGCCTCTTAGGTATACACCATCTTACCAAGTTTGGTTGTGATGGTTGAAATAGGGTCTGAGTACATAGCCACTTTAAAGTTTTGCACAGACAGCGGACAGCAGGACATCTCGAACAGATTTGCAAAACTCGGTCAATTTGTTTGTGATTTGTTTGTGGGGTGGGGGGTTGAGTACATAAACTCAGGTTGTAAGGCATGTGAGTCAACAAGGGGAAATGGGAAAGGGGGGAGCTCGAAGGCGTGTATGAAAAGGGAAACAGCATTTAAATCAAAAATGGAGAACTACGGCCTACAGGTTTAATTTCAATCCAACGAACACCAACTACAATCCGATTTAACTAAATTAAGGATAAAGTCAACATATGCTTACTACACAAAAATTCGCAAGCACGCACATAGTTAGTCATTGTTTATAAGGTCCAGCGGAGTGCACAGAACCGAACCAGGACCATAACTTGGTTGAAATTGGGTTCACCCCTGATCCGCATACAAGATCTGCTGAAACAACCCTAATGGTAACACTGAAGGCGCTCCACCAACCGGTCACTTTACAATAAAGACATTCCATGCAGGGGATGCTGATGCTGTACTCTAATATATGGAACCCCCCGTTTACAAAAACAAAATCAAATATAAACATCATTATAAAATATTAACAAAACACATACATTGAACATTCCTACCTTGTTAAATAATAATACAAGAGCAAGTCCTATTGAACATTTGGCAGAAAGCGTCTTATTTCCACCAAGCTGAACCAACAGACCCCATACACAAATGAGTGGTTTAGGGAGAATGTTCAAGGAAAAAGAGTACGTGACTGGTCTAGCGAAGAAGGTAGTAGATTGATAGACCAGATTATAAACGAGAAAAGCACAAATGAGAATGACAGGAACAGTGGTAATTTAAAACACTACATTTCCACAAAAAGGGGATACTATTTATAAAGAAAACCCCGGCTTCACAACGGGATGCACGCACATACGTTCACGCAAATGCACACACACACACACACACACACACACACACACACACCCACACACACACACACACACATACACACACAATCTGTGTCTTTGTCTCTCTCTCCCTCTTCTCCCTCCTTTTCTCCATTCATTTGTTTGTAGGCTATTTGATTTGGAGACAAAGTTCTGATGAAAATCAAGACAGAGGTGTTAATATATTATCTTTAGAATGCACAATTTTATTCATTCTTTATAATGTAGGGGAATACATATAAATATCATTTTAAGCTGCTTGCTTTCACATTATGGATTAATATTAATGATAGCGGATAACCATCAAAACAGAGTTAGCAATATTAAGTTGTCAGTTTAGGACATGTAACACATAATAATTTAAAATAATAATAAAAAATATTTAAAAAAAAACAAACGGTTTGATAAACATGTCAGAACTCACTAGACATGTTTCAAGTCTAGCATACATGAATTATATTTCAATTGTTAACAAACAAAATGTTGTTAAAACAATACTAGCAGTAACTATTCATCCCCACCCATCCCCACTCTCACACACAAATTAATTAATTACATTTTAAAATATATAATTTTAAATTAAAAAAAAACCAGCTTTGTCTGTCAGATGAGTCCTAAATATTCCCAAAAATGACATAAAAAAAACCACGTCCCTCTGACTGTCTGTACGTCGTCCGTCTGTGCAGAGATGGTGTAGAGGCGGTGTAAGCCTCGACCATCTTTCCTTCGGAATGCACAGTGAGTGACCATACATATACAGTACAGTGTGGGATAGAGACTGCAAACTCTCTCTCTCTCTCTCTCTCTCTCTCTTTCTCTCTCTCTCTCTCTCTCTCTCTTTCTCTTGAAAGAAAGACTAATTGTAAGAATAAGTAGTACGCTTAATTTCACACCTAAAAGCACTACTTACACATTTTAATTCCAAAATCTTTAGTGTGTTAGATTCTATAATTTCAGCTTCACAACTAAAAGTAACACATCAGCATTTAAATTCAAAAATCTTAACTAATGTCATTCCATTATTTCTATTTCTAAACTTTTTTTTTTTTTAAATAAAAATAATTTTGTTTTGTTTTTGTTTAAGTTTCTGTTCACCAAGTGCCTGCCGCTTGTCTGATTGCTGTTGTTTTTGATGTAAGTAACGATTTTACTCTTTTTTATTAGTTCCGCATTTACTATACATTATCATGGTCTTGCGACCTATAATTTTAATGTATTGTCTGTATAAGCTGTCCCTGTGGGTTCGGGCACTAAATACAATAGACTCAACGTTTCCCGGCGTGTCGTAAGAGGCGACTTATAAGGGTGATGTCACCACGGCATCACTGGGCGAAAGTCATCCAAACAGAAGTCACCGGCGAGGACGGACGACCACGTTTCTAGCCGAGCTACAGAGTATCATAGACAGGCGGTTGGATAAACAGTGATGTTGAAGACAGGCAGTTAGACGAATAGTAATGATGTAGACAGGCAGACGAACAGTGATGAGGTAGACAGGCAGACGAACAGAGATGATGTAGACAGGCAGACAGGCTCACCTGCCTTATCTGTCTGGGGTAGAAATCGTAACTTGGTCAGGTACAAGCAGCACGACCGATCTCCATATATATATATATATATATCAGAGACACCCCGTGTGTCCAGGTATATATATATATATATTATACCGCTTGTCTCTGTACATATATATATATATATATATATATATATATATATATATATATATATATATATATATATATATATATATATATATATACGGCAATGCTCTGGCTTTTATAATCATATTGTTCGTCTTTGTTTCGTCCTTGCTCACCTCCCTTAGTTTCTTAACTTTTCCAATTCCATTCCATATGTGATCGTTTCTTTCCTTCTCCCACAATGTTATCCATAAACAGGTATAATTATTTCATTAATGAAAATTACTATCAAACATGCTCACACCTTCCGTTCATATTACATTATCTACTGCTCTATAATTATAGCCACATGGTTAATAATATTATTACATCAATAAAAACTATATTCCATCTTAGTGGACAACAGCTCACCACCTCTCAACACAATAAATCCAATGCAAAAATATACCTCTCTAACATTTCACAATCATGAAAAACATTATAAATACCTGTAATCTTTACAGCACAATATACATCTATTTTCAGAGAGAAAGTCCCACCGAACCTACAAAACCTGATAAGTTCTCAGTGCTTTCTACCTCTTCACTTTTCACAATAATCTTTTCTTTTTTTCTTTCTTAATCTTTTTTTCCTGGCCTGACACACTGACTCTACAACCTCACACATTGGAGCATACCAATCAAGTCAACTCCAATTGCCCTGACCTGCCGGCTATTCATTATTCCACTGGTTCAACAATTTCGGCCAATGAAAATAATAACATAAGATATTCAAAAAATAAGTCACATTATAAAAATAGACATTTATTAAGACAAATATTAGAACATTCACGTTCTCTACAGCAGAGAAGTTAAAATGATGACCAACAACACCAATGGCATCAACAACGCTATCAAAATCCAAGACCAATCCATTAACAGGGTGCACTGCTTCAAGGTTGAAGCCGATTTGGAAAGACATGGTAAGGTTGATGCGCTCCCTTGTCATCTCCATGTTTCTATACACTTGCAGAACATGGACCATCACAGCAGACCAACAACAAAGAATACAAATCATGGAGATGAGGTGCTACAGAAGGCTTCTAGGCATTTCCTACACCCAGCAAATCAGCTTCGATGAAGTCCGACAGACCATCACCTAAGCCATTGGTCAACACGATGAGATGCTCACAGTGGTAAAGAAACGGAAACTCCGATGGTATAGCCACGTCGCCAAAGCATCAGGCCTTGCAAAAACCGCCCTGCAAGGCACGTTGCAAGGAGGCAGAAGAAGATGGAGACAGTAAAAGAGGTGGCGGCGAGGGGGGACAACATTCGAGAATGGACTGGCTTGACACTGAGCGATGCTATGAGGGTTGCTGAGTACAGAGAAAGATGGAGTACGCTGGTTATACGATCATTTGTGGTGCCCCAATCTTACGATCATTTGTGGTGCCCCAACGACTTTCGAGCCCCAACGACTTTCGAGCTACGGGATAGGATAGGATAGATTTAAATTATTGTCATTGTAATATGTTGTTATTGTAATAAACTTTTTAATTCGGAAGTCTCTCTTTTTTTTCTCTCTCTCTTCTTTCTCTCTCTCCTCTCACGAGGAATGCTAGACCTTATGTGGTATTGAACACTAGCAAGCAGGATAGGTCAATGCTATAAACAGAATAGCTGCATGTCTGAGCTTAAGTTTTGCTCAGACTTTTTCTGGCTTTTAACAGTGCAGTAAAGCAACCAGTATATAGCAGAAGATCGAATTGCGTCATTTGAAATATTTGTTTCTGACATGAAGGAAGGTATTTGTGTATAGTTCAGCCACAATAGGTAATGCTAAAAGAAACTGGACACTGAAATTTGTCCTTGAGAAACGTTTGAAGTACATTCATAAAGCATTTCAAGATACAACAAACACACACACACACATACACAGTTTCTAAATTATGTCATACAGAATGTCAATAGGCGTTACATTAAATACAATGGATGCCTTAACTTACCTGCGATAGCAACGAAGACCTTAGCCATTAGCGTCCACTCGCTTGCCGACTCTCCCTTGTCTCCCTTGTCTCCCTTGTCTGCTGAATATGCTGCAATGAAACATATCAATGATCTTAATGTAGTGGTTAAGGGAGACACAACGTTGTGTATAACACAAGTGATACAGGTGACTGGCCTAAAGAGGTGTGACTGCAGTGATTGTTACGTTCCTTTGTGTTGATTTCACCTCCCTTTACCAAAGTGTGCATTTGTGATGAACCTCTGACTCTTAAACATATATTATTTGATTGTATTCAGATTCATCCTCTTTTGCCCCTTGAAGTAAATACTATAACATCAGTTAAAAACATTAGTAAAGAATTAAGTGTGGGATTGGCAAAAGCTTTAATCAATTCTCCAGTCGCTCGTTTCATTTAACTGAAATTGTTATTGTTCTGTTAAATAGATAATAGTCCCTGTGTGTATGTATGATTGTTTATATGTGTCTGTTTAAATGCGTGAATCTGTATGTATGGTCTTTATAATCTTGATGAAAAAAGACGTTAATAAAACAACCAATCAAACATCCGTTTACCAGTACAGTACTCCTCTCTTAAGGTGACCCCCCACGGGACCAAATTTTTGTTTGATCTTATCCGAGGGGCACCCTAAACAGTCCTCTGATAAGATCAACTACCAGTAAAAAACTTGATCTTATACGAGGTGCTAAATTTTGTGTCGTGTGACAGTGTGTATGTGTTTGTGTGTGTGTGTACGTGTGTGCACGTTGGTGCGCGCGTATGCATGTATGCATTACTGTATATGTATTTTTTGTGCGTGTGTATGATGCATAAGCACACACTCAAACACTCAAACGAACGAATGTATATGTATAGTATGTAATTAAGGCAAGGCCTACGGACTTCACAGCCTGTGATTTGACTCACTGAAAACAAAAACAAACAAACAAACAAAAACAAAGAAGATAATAATAATAATAATAATAATAAAATTAATAATAATAATAATAATAATAATAATAATAATAATAATAATAATAATAATAATAATAAGAGTGAACATTGGATCACAAAATTTGACCAACATTTTTTTATTTTTTTACAGATGCAATCACTCCCCCCCCCCCTCCTGCCACCACCACTCCCTTTTTCTTTTGTTTTTCTCAGTATTATTATGATAAAGGTTAGGTGGAACTCGGTCACAAAAATTCCATCCAACATGAATTCAAAACAGCCTCCCAGCTATGTGAACAGGAAATGACATCATAAGGAATATATGACATCATCTCAAAACAGGAAGTGACCTCATAAATGATGTCATCTGTGACATCAATTTCTCTTAAGCAGTAGTCTCCTCCATTTGGGAACCAAAAAGGGGGTGACGTTATCAGAGGTTTTCCCTTATGCGAGGTGACCCTAAGCGAGGAATTCTAAATGGTACAAAGAAGGTGTTTGGCCGGGACCAACAACCTGATTGATCTTATCCGCATTGTGACCTTAAACGGTACTGTAGTGACGTTAAAAGAGGAGTACTATACAAAGTGTTCTAGCGTGTTTTTGTTTGTTTAAGAAGTGGCTAAGGGCACGAAGCTGAAGGCAATGCCGAAGCGATCCCCTTTTAAATCTGCCGATGAAGCGGGCACTAAGAAAGAAACTGAAGGCTTTATTCTCGCCACAACCAATGAGCTGTAAATAATATATATATATATATATATAAATATATATAAATATATATATAAATATATATAAATATATATAAATAAATATATATATATATATATATATATATATATATATATATATATATATATATATATATATATATATATATATATATATATATATTAAATGGTCTGATTATACCTTTTGGTTCTGTTCACAAAATAATAATGCAATATTTCATCAGATCTGTTTTTGTTGATTCCAATTGTACTAAACCCAATTCTGAATTGAGAAGACCACAATGATGACCAACAACACCAAAGGCATCAACATGGACATCAAAGTCCAAGGCCAATCTCTCAACACAGTGCATAGCTTCAAATATTTAAGAGCCATTGTATCAGACAATGGGTCCCAACAGGAAGTCCTCTCCAGGATCGCTCGCACAACTGCTGACCTGACAAGGTTGAAGCCCATTTGGAAAGACAGGGCCATCAATCTACTTTTCAAGGTAAGGCTGATGTGCTCCCTTGTTATCTCCGTCTTACTATACGCTTGCAAAATATGGACCATCACAGCAGATATACAAAGAAGAATACAAAGCATGGAGATGAGGTGCAACAGAAGACTTCTGGGCATTTACTATACCCAGCACATCACCAACAACGAAGTCCGACAGACCATCACACATTGGACAACATGATGACATGCTCACAGTGGTGAAGAAACGGAAACTCCAATGGTATGGCCACGTCACCAGAGCATCAGGCTTTGCAAAGACCATCCTGCAAGGTACGGTGCAAGGAGGCAGAAGAAGGAGACCGAAAAAGAGGTGGAAGGACAACATTCGACAATGGACTATTTTGAAACTGAACAAAGCCATGAGGGTTGCTGATGACAGAGAAAGATGGAGTACGCTGGTTAAACGATCATCTGTGGTACTCCGACGACCTTTGATTTACGGGATAGGATAGGATATGCTTTCTGAATTGTTAGTAGAAGCAGAGATATTAGCAAACTAAAACTGTATCCAAAGCTGACCAAAGTTCCATTTGAAATTGCGCATTTAGCTAACTTTGACATTGTACTGAATGCAGGGATGATATTTGTGAGAGCTGAAATAAATCAGACACTATATTTGTAATAAGAAGAGTAAAATAAAACACACAATACGTGTTTGTGTAACATTGGTTCTGCTCATTACCCTCGCAAAAATGCTCTAACATCTCTCTGTCTTTCTTTATCTGCAAGCAGTTTCTTTTTTGTTTGTCCCTCAGGAATGTTGGATTATGATTGTGTGTGTACTTTTTAAATAGTGACAGTGTCATACTTATATTGAACCGCACATTGCTGTCTCAAAGGTACGGGCGTACGAATATAAATGAAATTAACACTAGTGATTAACCATATAATTTACACTAGTGATTAACCGTATTTTATTCAAGGAGAGGTCTACAATGCACCTCATAAAGTTACAATATCTTTCAGCGTAAGGGGTGCTACGCGCCCCCTCCCCCCCACCTCCATATTATTTCCATCCCCCAACAAGGCCTTCGCCCCTGGACACCACCGGGGTCTGGACCATGGCCACAATTTTGAACCCCTCCTGCCCTCCCCCTTGTCTACCGCTACCTTAACCTTGATCCGCCCCTCCCCGTGGAGGTGCCGGGGATTTCAGTATAAATAGTATCCCCACTTTCTGGAAATTTAGTGTTTTAAATTCCCACTGTCGCTGTCTTTCTATTTTGTTCTTTCTCATTCCTACCCTGTTCTATCAAACTACTATACTATCTTCTTCTTCACTAGACCAGTCATCTACCTTTTTTTCTTAAAAACTCTTCCGGGATAAAACTCATCATTTGTGTGTGAGGTCTGTTAGATCAGCTTGGGAATTTTGGACGCTTTCTGCCAAATGGTCACTGGGGCTTCCTATGATGTAGGCATTTTATATGTATGTTTTGTTGATCTTGTATACTGACGTTTGTATTCTATTTTGTTTTTGCAAACGTAGGTTCGATAAATTAGAGTATAGCCTCAGCGTCCCTTGCGTGGGATGTCTTTATTATAAAGTGACCGGCTGGTGGAGTGCCTTCAGTGTTACCACTAGAGTTGTTTCGGCAGATCTTTTATGCGAATCAGGGGTGAGTCCTCTTTCAGCAAAGTGGTGGTCTTGATTTTGTGGTCCTGATTCGGCTCTTTGCAGTCCGCTGGACCCTGTAAGCAATGAATAACTAACTAACTAACCTCCAAGCATTAATTGTATTGATCAATAGCATTCCCCATCCCACACGCACACCCTACGTATCTACACAACTGTAAGGGGCTGCAGGGAAAGGACAATATGTCAACTTCCTCTTTACCCTTCGCTAGTATTTTAAATTCACATTAATAGCAAAGCAGCTGTCTAGAGATTATTTATTCTCACACCTAAGTCAATCAACAATAAACATTGTTTATAACTGAATTTTATAACTCATATAATACTGACGCTTTAAGTTTATGTATCAATGTTGTAGTGTTTCTGTTAATTAGTTGCTTATTGCATAATTGTAAATTACTTTTCATGATACTATTGTCTTAATTTTTTTTTAAAAGTCTAGATAATCGTGGAGCAAGATGAAAGGGGCGAGTAAAGAAGAAAAATTAGTAAGACATACATTTTGTAACATATTCATAGAGGAAGTGTATTACAGTGCTGTTGAAATAATCAGTTCATTCGCAGATAGCCAGGTTTTAACTGATATGTCAAACGGTATAAGAATCACGAACTCATCTTGGTATTTACTATTAGAAAAGGAGAAGCTGATTTTAAAAAAAAAGAATTAAAACCAAATAAATGAATGAATTAAGAAAGCGTTAACCTTTTGTTAAAGGAAACCATACACCTGTAAGCTTTATTAGTTAAAAAAGGACGGAAGAAAGAAAAAGAGATAAAGAACGACTGAAAAGAAATATAGAAAATAAAGCTTTATCACACCGTATACCGTGGGTAAACCTTAAATAGGTCACGAACCGCCGATAAATTGATGTTAGGTCACGAAATCCATCTGTGAGTGGAGAGTAGCTCCATAAAATCGCCTATAACACCGCAATATTTTTTGTTATGTTCTTATTTTAAAATCATTGTATTGCTTTAGTAGGTGTGCATATTGTGAATGAAGCTTCTATGTAACGTGTATGTATTTTGGACTGTGTTTGTGCGGGCGAGGGTGTGGGTAAGTTTGTGTGTACTTTCAATGGGGAAGTGCGCATTCAACTGCGTTACACGGTATTTATCAATAGTCGATTCAGCCCCGATACTTGAATCTTGATATGTGTAATTCAAATTCGTTAATCCACGCAGCCTGTTTACTCAGCAACAAGGCGTATAAAATTGTCCAACTTTATTTCGCAAACACCAACGACGGCATACAAGATCGCTTTCAAAAATATCTTTGAGAATTTTTGCTCGCAAACAGACAGTGCATTACTTATATAGCCTCTCTGCAATTCAGTTATTCTTAGAACATTCCAGAATGACGCAATAACACCCAATCAGAATAAAACTTGTCACCGGAACTACACACTGTCTTACGTCAGAGAATGTTTACGAATTTATAAAATTTTACTAGCCATCGCCAGAAAGATCTGGAAGATTAAATTGACAACCAAAAAATAAATCCAAAATCTTCTCAACGCTACTACAACAACGTTGACCAACGAAAACCATCAAAAAGGCTTTTTCTAGCAACAGCGCAGGATCAAATCAAAGGTAGCATAAGTTCACGCTATCACCGCATGCTTCGCAAAATAAATAAATTATTATTATTATTATTATTATTATTATTATTATTATTATTATTATTATTATTATTTTATTATTATTATAATTATTATTATTATTATTATTATGGGTAGCGCCGCAAATTATTTATTTTACTTTTATGCTCACACATACACCGAAGAACAGTAATTCTAGGATTTTATAGCACCTTATGCGAAAGTGCAAGCATTACAAAGTAAATAATTCGTTCTTTGAAAGACGTTAGAGGCGATTTCGTGGAGACACTAGCCGTGCTTAGCTGATTTTGTGAAACAAAGTCGAATTACCTGGGGTTCATGATATGTTTTTCATTATACCCACGGTAGACGGTGTGTTCATGTGTATACATTTTGAAACTCTTTTGCAACCAAAAGAAGTACTAGGAACGAACTTTCGCAAGTATCTCCAGAAAACGGCGGGTCACATTCACACTTTGGGTTGTTGTTGGCATCGTAACCTGTAAAGTTTCCCTGGTTACACAGCGAGTAACCTGCAACAAAAGAATAATACTTTGAAGTCACACAGCCATTACTTAAGTACGAAACAAACCACCGTTGACGAAACAAAAGTACCGAAAAGCACACAAGTATTTTATTTTGCATTAATTATTTCTGATCTAACAAGGTCGGATAATACATCTAGTTTAAGGTGTTTGGTTTTTTTTACTCTTATGTTCTCAACCAACTTTTTTCCCTCCTAAGTTTAGCAAATCTGTGCTAGATGAGGTCTAAATAATCCAAACTAATATTACTATTGTGTGTGGATATGTCCGCCTTTCTGTCTGTCCGTCCGTTTGCCTTCCGCTCGTCCCCCTGTTCAAAATTTTCAAAGGGCTTAATTTCTCAGAACCTAATTTATTTATCACAAAAAAAAAAAACTTGGTAGGATTGCGCATGTCCATGAGACATAAAAATGATCAATTAATTAATGAATTCACTTCAAGGTCAAGGTCACAGGGTCTATAAATGTTAGTTAAAAGACCGTTAATCACAAAATGTAACTTTTTTCCTATTGAACTATACATATTGAATATATATACCTATGTACAGTTCCAGTTACCTTGATCTTGGAGCAAGGTTGACCCAAGTTGCTAAGTGTGTGTGCGTCTATATACATATATATATATATATATATATATATATATATATATATATATATATATATATATATATATATATATATATATATATATATATATATATATGTGGGGGGGGGGGGGGGTGCGTGCGTGTGTATGCGTGTGTGCATGTTTTCCGGGGTGTCGTAAGAGACGACTAACAGGGGTGATGTCAACACGGCATCACTGGGCGAGTCTTCAACACAGAAGTCACTGACAGAGTAAAGGGCTGGCCAAATACCTCAGTATGTCAGTGATGATTGGGTCAAGGAGGCTGTGGGCTCGAAGGAATTTCATCTGTCAGATGCAATAAACAACCAGATCAATATAAAGAGGATTGGATAAATGGGACAGCAACGTGAAATTTATAAGTACTTTAAAAAAATAATAATACAAAAATAAAACCAACACACGTATACTGACTCTCTGCTGTATGTGTGATGAGGATGGGATAAGAATATTGTATTTGTTACTGTATTTGTTTATTTGTGTTGTATGTATGTGTGTGAGTAGGTAGGAGTGGGTGAGTTTAAGTGGGTGGGTAGGTATGTGTGTGTCTGTTGTGTTTCTCCATGTTTTGGTATGGGCTATGAGGTCTGTGTTTCGCACTGTTGCCGTGGTGTTCGGAGATGTCCTGATGGTTGCTGCCCAGTGATGTATTTGCTATTGTATTGTTTGAATCACGCATTGCGCTTCTGTTCTTTGTACGGATTTGGCAACAAAGTACTAGAAATGTGGGTGCGTGCGTGTGTGTGTGTGTGTGTGTGTGTGTGTGTGTGTGTGTGTGTGTGCGTGTTTCCCGGCGTGTCGTAAGAGACGACTAACAGGGGTGATGTCAGCACGGCATCACTGGGCGAAAGTCTTCTACACAGAAGTCACCGACCAGAACGGAGAAACCTCATGTTATTACAGATTCAACAACCACGTGCTCGGGGGCCAAGGCGAGCCACACTGTATTCGTAGATGTCGGCTTTGGCCAACAGCCTGGAGAGAATTGGGACCTGCCAGGTCTTTTTTTGCCCCAGATACACTGCATGATGAAGTTCGACCTGGACAAACTGCAAGACCCGGAGGTGGCAGAAATATTTCAAGCCACAATTGGAGGGAAATTTGCACCAATGCTCATTTTGGGAGCTAGTGAAGTAGGTGTCAACACCATGACCACCACCTTCAACTCAGCTGTGACAGAAGCCGCCACTCAAATCCTTGGCAAACACCGGCCAAAGAAAAAGCCGTGGATCACACCTGAACTTTTGGACCTCTGAGATAAACGAAGAGAGATTAAAAAAAAAAGAAAAAGAACACCTCACAAGGAGCTGACGCGTATCCAAAAGTCAACAATGGCATCTGAAGAGGCATGCGCACCGCAAAGGAGAACTGGATAGAAGATCAATGCCAGGAAATAGAGAACAGTCTGAACAAGAACAACAGCAAGAACGCCTACCAGACTGTGAAGCGGCTAAAAAGTGTTAAACAGTCCAAAGTCTCCACAATCCAAAGCAAGTCTGGCATATGCCTTACAGAAGAACAAGAAGTCTTGAATAGATAGACAAAGTACTGCTCTGACCTTTACAAACCAGTTAAACGGAAACCCATCAGTTCTATCATGTCCAGAGAACAAAGAAGAAGAAGAAATCCTCCCAATTCTCCGAGAAGAAGTTGAGGCAGCAGTGCAGTCGCCGAAGAAAGGGAAGTCAGCGGGAGTGTACAACACACCCGCGGAACTGCTTCAAGCAGGAGGAGAATCGATGATTGACGCCCTCACAATTATCTGTAACAAGATCTGGCAAATGGACCCAGTTGCTTATCATCACTCTTCCCAAAAAAGGTAACCTTCAGGAGTGTGAAAATTACCGCACCATCAGTCTCATCAGCCATCCCAGCAAGGTCCTCCTGAAAATAATACTCAACAGGTTGAAAACCCAAGCTGAACAAATCATAGCTGAAGAACAAGCAGGATTCAGAGCAGGGCGAAGTACCACTGAACAGATTTTCAACTTTAGAATAATCTGCGAGAAATGCCTACAGCACCAACAACATCTATATCATGTGTTCGTAGACTTCAAGAAGGCGTTTGATCTAGTCTGGCATGCGGCTCTGTGTGCAACCATGAAAGTATACAACATCAGCCCTAAAATTGCTGAGGTCATCAAATGCCTGTATGACAAGGCTGCCAGTGCAGTCCTCCATAACAGCGCCATCGGAAACTGGTTCAGAACAACAATCGGTGTGCGTCAAGGATGCCTACTCTCTCCAACACTCTTCAACATCATCCTAGAGCGCATCATGTCAGATGCCCTTGCGGATCACGAAGGCACAGTCAGCATATGGGTAGAGCAATCTCCCACCTTCGTTTTGCGGATGACATTGATGGATTGGCTGGAGAGGAACAAGAAATTAAACAGCTGGTGCAGAGGCTTGACACAACCTCCAGAGCTTATGGAATGGAAATAAGTGCAGAGAAAACCAAAATGATGACCAACAGAATCAATGGCATCCACGGACACCAAAGTCCAAGGCCAATCCCTCAACACAGTGCATTGCTTCAAATATTTAGGAGCCAGTGTAGCAGACAATGGGTTCCAACAGGAAGTCCTCTCCAGGAACGCACACACAACTGCTAACCTGGAAAGGTTGAAGCCCATTTGGAAAGACAATACCATCAGTCTACTTCCAAGGTACGGCTGCTGTGCTCCCTGGTCATCTTCATCTTCTTATATGCTTGAGAAACATGGGCCTTTACTGCAGATGTACAACGAAGATGGCCACGTCATCAGATCATCAGGCCTGCAAAGACCATCCTGCTAGGCACATTGCAAGGAGGTAGAAGAAGAGGGACTGCCAAGAGCCGAATCAGGACCACACCTAATGAAATAAAATCAGACTAAAATGTTAACATTTAAATATGTTAAAAGATGTAAATAAAATCAGTCTCACTAATAAAATCCACCCAAGAATACAAAACAAGACGATATGATTTATATAATATAAAAGAAACCAACATCAGGTAAAAAAAATTAAACAGGTGTTGACTAATGCATACTTTAAAAACCTCATTAAAAGGTATTGAACCAAAATATCTTTCTCTTTCATCAGCAAGATTAGCACAGTGCGACAAAAAATGGCGAGCGGAAAAGGATTTGTCACACACAAAGCATCATGGTGGTTCTTCTCCTTTTAAAAGGATACTATGGGTGACATAAGTATGACCAATATGAAGGCGAGCCAAAACAGTTTCTTCTTTGCGGATGGACGAAAAGTTAGGCAAAGAAGCAGACAAATCTGGATGAATTTGAAATAATTTGTTATTGATTTGATTAGACCATTGGGTCTGCCACAGCCGTTTACAAAACGATCCAGATACAATGCAGGTTATAATATGGAACAAACTGGAAGAGAAATCTAGATGCAAAGCTTCTTTAGCCTCTTTGTCCACTGCAATATTGCCGCGTATGCCCATGTGACTAGGTACCCACATGAAAACTATCTTTTTACCCTCAGAAACAAGTTGTGTGTGGAGCTCATGGATCTCTGCCAGAAAAGGATGCGATATCTTTCTCGTAGAAAGTGCCTGACAGTGAATCAGACATGATTAAAAAGGATGTTCTTTTGAATTGATAAACCTGCCTCAGAGCTAGATGAATTGCCTTGAGCTCATCTGTATAAACTGAACAAAATTCAGGTATACGCTGTGGCAAAGGCTGGTCTAGGTGTCTCCTAGAGACCGACGCAGCAGCAACTGAGTCTCCTTTCTGCGACCTGTATGTAAAAAAAACATTCATATCCTTTATACAATGAACATTGTTCAAGATAAAGTTACTTATAAACAGCTTCGGAAGTTTCCGTCTTTTTGAAGGATGTGAGAGTGAAGTTAATAATAGGGTTGATGAGTTTCCAAGGTTGGAGTACCGTTAGCAATTGATCATCATTAGCAGAGTCCACATCTATGCCTGCAGCGTCAAAGTGAGGACGAATTCTGGTACCAAAAGGAGGAACCTCTGAAGGATCTATCCCAGGGAGGAAATGATCTGGGGGGAAATGACCGGGAGGAAATGACCTGGGAGGAAATCACTGGGGAGGAAATGACTGGATACCCGCTGAAATAGCGGCGTTGGATTCTTGGTCCACAAGAACATTCTAGCCACTGTCATGGGTTGCCACCCAATCTCCAGTAGACTCATTACCATCCGCCTGAGAGCAGCCCCTTTCAACATCACCATCATCCAGGCCTATGCCCCAACATCAGACTATGACGACAGCGAAGTGGAGGATTTCTTTGAAAATCTACAGGCGGTCCTTGATCGAGTGCCGAAGAAGGACATAGTCATAGTGCAAGGCGACTGGAATGCCAAGGTTGGCCAAGATGCGCACCACAACTGGGGAGACACATGTGGAACCCACTGCAACAAACGAGACAAATGACAGGGTTCTAAGACTCTTGGAGTTTGCCAGATACAACAATCTGCTACTGGCAAACACGCTTGGTCTCCACAAAAAATCCAGACGATGGACATGGCACAGTCCCGGCGGGGAGCATCACAACCAGATAGACTACATCATGGTCAAGAAACGCTTCAGATCAAGCATTAACTTTGGCAGGACACGCACTTTTCCAGGAGCAGACAACGGAAGTGACCATGATCTCGTGATGATGTCATTCCGGCTCCACTTGAAGAGAGCAAATACAGCAAAGTGCACCAGACTGAAGTTCGACCTGGACAAACTGCAAGACCCGGAGGTGGCAGAACTATTTCAGGCCACAATTGGAGGGGAATTTGCACCACTGCTCATTTTGAGGGCTGGTGAAGTAGATGTCAACACCATGACCACCACCTTCAACTCAGCTGCGGCAGATGCCGCCACTGAGATCCTTGGCAAGGACCGACCAAAGAAGAAGCCGTGGATCACACCTGAACTTTTGGATCTGTGTGATAAACGAAGAGAGATTTAAAAAAAGAAAGAAAAAGAACACCTCACAGGGAGCTGATTTCTACCGAAAAATCAACAATGACATCCGAAAAGGCATGCGCACAGCAAAAGAGAACTGGATAGAAGATCAACGGCAGGAAATAGAGAACAGTCTGAACAAGAACAACAGCAAGAAGGCCTACCAGAATGTGAAGCGGCTGACAAGTGTCAAACAGCCCAAAGTCTCCACGATCCAAAGCAAATTTGGCATATGCCTTACAGAGGAACAAAAAGTCTTGGACAGATGGACAGAGTACTACTCTGACCTTTACAACCATACACCAAATGGAGCAATCAGTTCTGGCATGTCCCGAGAACAGAGAAGAAGAAGAAATCCTCCCAATTCTCCGGGAAGAAGTTGAGGCAGCAGTGCAATCGCTGAAGAAAGGGAAGTCAGCGGGAGTGGACAACATAACCGCGGAACTGCTACAAGCAGGAGAAGCGATGATTGATTCCCTCACCATTATCTGTAACAAGATCTGGCAGAGTGGGGAGTGGCCTATACCATGGACCCAGTCGCTTTCATCACTCTTCCCAAAAACGGTAACCTTCAGGAGTGTGAAAATTACCGCACCATCAGCCTCATCAGCCATCCCAGCAAGGTCCTCCTGAAAATAATACTCAACAGGTTGAAACCCCAAGCTGAACAAATCATAACTGAAGAACAAGCAGGATTCGTGGCAGGGCGAAGTACCACTGAACAGATTTTCAACCTCAGAATAATCTGTAAGAAATACCTACAGCATCAACAGCATCTATATCATGTGTTCATAGACTTCAAGAAGGCGTTCGACCGAGGCGATGGCAAGGCTACCAGTGCAGTCCTCCACAACAGCGCCATCGGGAACTGGTTCAGAACAACAATCGGTGTGCGTCAAGGATGCCTACTCTCTCCAACACTCTTCAACATCTTCCTAGAGCGCATCATTTCAGATGCTCTTGCAGATCATGAAGGCACAGTCAGCATAGGGGGTAGAGCAATCTCCAATCTTCGTTTTGCGGATGACATTGATGGATTGGCTGGAGAGGAACAAGAACTTGAACAGCTGGTACAGAGGCTTGACACCACCTCCAGAGCTTATGGAATGGAAATAAGTGCAGAGAAGACCAAAATGATGACCAACAATAGCAATGGCATCAATGTGGACATCAAAGTCCAAGGCCAATCCCTCAACACAGTGCATAGCTTCAAATATTTAGGAGCCATTGTATCAGACAATGGGTCCCGACATGAAGTCCTCTCCAGGATCGCACAAACAACTGCTGCCCTGACAAGGTTGAAGCCCATTTGGAAAGACAGGACCATCAGTCTACATGTACATTCCAAAGTAAGACTGCTGCGCTCCCTTGTCATCTCCATCTTCCTATATGCTTGCGAAGCATGGACCCTCACAGCAGATCTACAACGAAGAATACAAAGCATGGAGATGAGGTGCTACAGAAGACTTCTGGGCATTTCCTATACCCAACACATCACCAACGACGACGTCCGACAGACCATCACACAAGCCATTGTACAACACGATGACCTGCTCACAGTGGTGAAGAAACGGAAACTTCGATGGTATGACCACGTCACCAGATCATCAGGCCTTGCAAAGACTATTCTGCAAGGCACAGTTCAAGGAGGTAGAAGAAGAGGAAGACCGAAAAAGAGGTGGGAGGACAACATTCGAGAATGGACTGGTTTGACACTGAGCGAAGCCATCAGGGCTGCTGAGGACAGAGAATGAACATTGAGGTTTAACGTCTACACCCACCATTGGCGATATGGCAGACGGGGATAACCATCCCAGGGAAAGAGGGGTAGGGACCTGAATCAACACTGAACCACCAAAGGAATCATACTGCTAAAATGGACAGTGAACATGGCCACATTTTATATCGCCCACCACGGGATTCGATCCTGGGTCATCGGTGTGCCAGGCGAACGCTCGACCAATTGAGCTACTGCGGTGGGGCTGAGGACAGAGAAAGATGGAGTATGCCGGTTAAACGATCATCTGTGGTGCCCCTACGACCTCCGGGTTACGGGACAGGATAGGATAGGATAGGATTAGGCAGGTGTGAAAGTAACTGATAATGAATATCATCACGCCCAGAAGCAGAATTATTGTACTTCGGAATGGATTTTGTCAATTCTTCCATAGAAAAGGGAAGGTTATACGGTTCACAATTATCGGAGTCAAAAAGCAGGGTTCTTGCTCTTTTTTTTTTAATTTATCTGTGATGTTTTGGAAGTTTGGGGAATAAGGAGCAGACGATGAATTGTGACGGATGGTGGAGGACAACAAATCAGCCACTGTCCTGTTTTTTGTCAGAATTAACGCCTTTTTGTTTAAAGAGATACATAGGTTTGGCTCGCAGGTTCTCGTGATTAAGTTTATTTTCAGCAGTAGGATTGTGAAAGAAACTTAGTTAGGCTTGTTTCCTTTGGTGATGAAGAGTCTTTCATTTTTCATCAAACCAATTGATAGATGTTTTGGGTATATTTTCGGTAGCACATTCTATTAGGATGTTTTGGGTATATTTTCGGAAGCACATTCTATTAGGATATGAAAAAACTCCAAAGCTGGATCTTCAGAGTTTAGAATGTCATTGGTAATTCAATAAGCTGCGGAGTGTCCAAATTTGTCCCAATAAGCTTTTTTGAAATTCCATCGCCGCTGGGGCTCCTCCTCAGATTGATCTTCTAGAAACTTTAGAAACATAGGAAAATGATCACCCTCACAGAGATCCGAATGAGGTGTCCAATCCATGTCCAAACAAAGAGAAGCGTCACAGATGGCCAGGTCTAAATTAAAAAATGTTCCTAAATGGCTACAATACGTAGGGGAATCTGAATTTAAAATACAAAGGTTGAGGGTTACGACAACATTCTCCAAAATTTTGCCTTGGAGATTTTGATGGTCACTTCTCCTTCTGGGGGAGTGACCATTCAGATCCCCAACAATCACGAAGGGAGATGGGAGTTGGTCTACTAAGTTTAATAAATCAGCTTTGCATATATGGTTTTGGAAGGGGATAAATATAAGGAGCAGACTGTAAAAGTGGTTTTTTGGAAAGATCTTGAGCAGGAATCGCCTTTAGGGGTGTAGTTAATGTAACTGATTTAAATGAAATTTCCGACCAAACACATAAAGCGTTCCCACGAGAAACATTGGATTGCAAGTAAGAGTATCCAGACAACTGAAGTATTTTATCGGGACTCAGAGGAGATTCCTGTAAACCAATTACACTTGGTCGGTTCTTAGTAAGCAGTATCAACTGTTCGTAGTTGGCTTTAAGGCCTCTAATGTTCCATTGTATTAAAAGGGTCATGATAGGAAGAAATAAAGGTAGTATGTTTTATTTGAAGCAGTTTTATACTCAGAGGTTTCTCCTTAACTATAACAGACTTTTTTTTTTACTGGAGATGGAGGTGCTGACCCCATGTCAACTGATTCTACCTCCATGGAAACGGAGCAATTCGACGTAATATCTTTTTAAGAAGACAATGGTCCTGGCCTATTATTGTCAGTCCTTGAACAAGACTTCGAGCTCGTCGACTGCTGCAAGGGCCCCAGCCGACCTCGATGGAGTGAAGAGGAAGGAGGTCGTAGACCAGACGTCTTCCCTTGTCCTGGAGGTGCAATAGGGTGTAAAGGTGTGGTAATGGCATTTGACGCGGCAACTGGCGCATTCACCTGTAGAAGTGGCATTGTCTTAGTGGTAGTCGACCCGCTTGGGCTCGACCTCTGCTGATTACTAGAGGCAACACTTACTTCTTTTTTTTTTCACTATCCAACAGACTTTTATTTAGCATTTGTGTAAATTCTTACAGGGAATTCAGAAGCGAGCCTTAAGCAGATTTGTCAGAGACAAAGATCATGGATGAGATAGATTTGAGCATGTTTGGCAAAGTGTTTGTTGAGGACACTTCAGCAAAACTCGGTAACTCAGTTTGCTCGTAACACACGGGTTGAGAATCTCATACCGTTTTCTCGCATCTGGAAATGAGCAACTGTCTCGTGACCTGATTGTTTTAATCTCAGCCTCCCTGATCCAAGTAGGGCAAGATTTTGATGATGCATGATGACCTCCCTTACAATTTGAGCACTTGGGAGCATCATTGCATTGTTCGCCATGGAAATCTCCCCCACACCTGAAACAGGTTGGTGCGTTTTTACATGTCGTTCTACCGTGACCATATTTGGCATTTAAAACAACGCAGTGGCGAAGATACAAACACGGAATCAGGGTGCTTTCATAACAAAGAATCACTCGTTTAGGGACGTCCAGTGTGCAAAAGGTCAAAAACAAAGTATTTGTGGGTACTCTGTTTCCGTGCTTGTCTTTTCTCATGGCCTTATGTGCCTCGGTAAAACCCTGCCTTGCCAAGCCATCTTTTATTTCTGTCTCAATCATACCATCAAACTGAGATGACCACACAACTCCTTTGGAGGAGTGAAACCTAGTATTTCTGCTAGCTTTGGCATGAGAGTAACACTTGTGATGTCTTTATGCTG
Organism: Oncomelania hupensis; assembly: GCA_036898135.1. Lineage (NCBI taxonomy): Eukaryota > Metazoa > Mollusca > Gastropoda > Littorinimorpha > Pomatiopsidae > Oncomelania > Oncomelania hupensis. Next base: position 48,401,381 of record CM072520.1, read on the forward strand.
GGCTTTATTGAAACTTGGAGTTACTCTCAAGTTAGCAGGGTTCATTTTTGCTTCGATTTAAACAGTTCTCCAGTCAGTCTGCAGAAATCATAATAGCCGTCTTGTATATATCGTTTTTTAATTAATCTCTATCCATTTGTTGTTAGATCTTGACTTATATTAACCCATTTTACCGTGTATAATATTTCGTGTAGGATTACTTTAAGATCGCTGTTTGTATTGTCAATAGGATGGCGGAGCTGAATAGGTACACCGGATTTTACAGATTCAAAAGTTACAAACATATTTTTAATATTTTAAGAAATGTATGCACCTTATAAATATAACAAAGCTGCAAAGTACGCTATGTGGCCTTATTACTATGAAAAATCAGTTGATCTAAACAAGCTCACTATAATTGTGAGCCCCAAAGTTCATTTTGAAATATTAATATTTTTAATCATTACGTTAACCTTACGAACGATTTTTAAGCTAACCAATGGCTATACAATGGTGGTATGCAGTTCTTTTAGAGTCAGATTAATGTTGCCATGTCATGCGCTACAACCGGTTGCGGCATTTCTTATGTTTATCACCTTAGTCATCCAGATACTATGTTAAAGTCTCTTTTCCTGTTCCATTTATATTTTTAAATGAGACGGTTGTTGTCTGAACTTCAGGTTCGTTGCCCACAGACAAAATCTTTATTCCCTTTAACAACATCTTTGACAAGAAAGCGTTTCAAAGGCTTTGCAATGAATTTTGATTTGATCCTAGACCGGACTTTAGACAAAAACTAGACCACAATCACAGAATGGCAACTTTAGATAGATGTGGGTAATTTATACACAGGGCCTTACGTGCCGTGCATTTAGTCACAACAGCCAAGTTCGATTGATTTATATCAGACGAAAACGATCAAACGCATACAGCACATTCATATTAGACACGTCAAGCACATTTACTGAAAGTGGGATCGAACGGCTGAATGAGTCTATTCGTACTTACGCCTGGTGCATTCTTGGCTCACAGGACCAAACTCTAAGTAATATGATAAGGGAGGGAACTAGCTTTGATTCTCAGGAACAAGTTTTAGCAAATGTCGAGGATTGTATTAATTTGGCAGTTGATTTACCGGCGAGTATCAAGAGATATCAAGACACATTAAAGTCGCCAGATGAAAAGTAGATTATGTAATTGGTTTAGGATTGTAGATGTTTCCCCCAGGCCTTCAGTTTAGGATAAGAACAATATCTAAATACAATAACAATATTGTTATCATCAACCCACAAATTCATATAGGATATAATCCTACTGTCAACACCATTAGGTCCGTTAATATTACCTCCACCAAAATTACCTCACCTACCTGTTATTGATCATGGGGTTTCGTGTCTAGCACTTACAGGAGGTTTGGTGTTAGTAGGGTTATTTGGGATTTATTATTTTCAGTAACGATACCAATAATATTATAAACAATGTCCACAGATGCTCGGACGCACAGACAGTTCAGTTCAGTAGATAGATTTAAGTCCCCGGACACAGTGCGTATAGGGGACAAAGACGCACAGACAACAACTTTAGAAGCTGTCGTACATGCCCATGAAAAGAAAGGACCCAATATTCCCGGGCCCCCATAGGCTCAGCTCTGCGTGCCGGGGGTGGACCCAAGCCTCTACCTGGGTTACTAATCTAGCCCATCTCTTTTTCATCTCTTTTATCTTGCTTCTGCCTTTCTCGTCCTTTCACCTATATTCTATTTCACCCTAAATCCCTTTACACTAACTTTGCAGCTTTTCCCCTTTCTTCCGTCTTACTGGTTCTTTCTATCCCTTCCTTCTCCCCAAAATTCTCCCCCATACAGGCAAGCCTGTGTTGATTCCGCATGGCCAGAGGCTGGATGGTTGTGGCCTGTCTAAACATTTCACAATTGCGACTGCAGAGAATATAGCATTAGGGGCGGCCCCAGGGCTATGGACGTCATTGACCATCCATTGTCCCTTCCCTAGCACGGCAGCTCTCCTAGGGTGACCGTTTATTTCTACCATCACTGAGCCTACGCTTCAATGACCACACAAACAAAAACCAAAAAATAGAAAAGAACTTACGACGGACTGGACCGAACACATGAACATGATTCTGACAGCGACATGGAAACTGGACGAACAGGCAAGGAATCTGGACTTTTTAAAACATGGCCACGCTTCTTGATAGTTCGAATGATCAACGAAAACACAAAGATTTCTCATTTTTTTCGTGGAACAGTGGTTTGAGGGAGTGTCCAGACAGATCAGAGACATTAAAAGACTGCGAGATGGAAGTTTCTTGATGGACTGTCCCATGGAGAGGATTTCTGAACAACTACGATCTAGAGATGGCCCCAAGCTGGAACTAGGGAGCCAACTCCCCACGATGACCTGTCACAGTGGTGAAGAAACGGAAACTCCGGTGGTACGGCCATGTCACCAGATCATCAGGCCTTGCAAAGACCACCCTGCAAGGCACAGTGCAAGGAGGTAGAAGAAGAGGGAGACCGAAAAAGAGGTGGGAGGACAGCATTCGAGAATGGACTGACTTGACACTGAGTGAAGGCATGAGGGTTGCTGATAACAGATGGAGTACGCTGGTTTAACGATCATCTGTGGTGCCCCAAAGACCCCCGAGTTACGGGATAGGATATGATAGAAATTGTTCTTATATTGAGCTTATCCAGTTCAAGAGCTGCTCAAGGCGCTGGCCGGTACAGCATCTAATTCGAGGCACCCACTATTAAATAATACGTTATCATAGCTTTTTTGTTAAATACTAATTCAAATAAACAGACGTAAATATTATAGAAATTATTAAATGAGTATATTCTTATACCTTCTTTAAGTCTCTAATGGGTAGAAAGAGGGTGACATAACAAGAGAGCTAGAAAAAGAGGTGTCGTGGAGAAAGAGGCAGAACTGCCATTACATTATGGTAAAGAAGACAGGCGTAAAAGAACAATATGTGGCAAAAACTTACGTTTCTCTAGTGTGACGTTAATGCACGAGGCGGTTCTTGTGATGTTAAGCGGATTTGTATACAAACTACTATTAGCACCACGACATTCGCTTTCACATGTCCAAGATGAACCTTCGTCCATACCTTCGTCTGCACGAAATGTGTATTTGAAGACGTACATTGACATATCTGAATTGAAATCACACCAACAACTGTGTGATTTCTTACCACAATTATCATAATCGATTTCATCTACTACGCAGGTGGCAATGTCATTTCTACGGAAGCGTGTCACGTTCTTTCTGCGAACACAAAGGTTTTTTATTTGATCTATTGAAATTTCACACTGTAAGGTACAGGGCTCTCCCCATCCGGTAAAGTTGCACAAAAGTTGGTTGGCACTGACTGAAACAGAAGAAAAAAAAAGAAGAGCTAACAATCGATGGTAATGAATTTAATGATTTTTTCAACAAATACAAACAACACAACAACAATAACAACAATAATAATAATAATAATAATAATAATAATAATAATAATAATAATAATAATAATAATAATAATAATAATAATAATAATAATTTTAAAATCGTGTTAGATGTGTGAGCTTGACTAATCTTCAGTTTCATAATCATCATTATCTTCTAAATCTTCATCAGCAGTTTCTTCTTCTTGCATTTCCAGAATAATCTGGTAACTGTCGGGAATCAGAAAGAGTTGGCCTGTCCATTTGTCAGACGATCGGTCGTTCCGCTGCACGCTATATTTAAATTTTTAAAACAATCACAGAACCGATTTTGTCCAAACTTCATAGGAACATTACCAGGATTAGTTACCAGCTGTGTGCTCCATCAAAATTGCACTGTCTCATATACTAAGTCACGAGCACCAAGTTCAATTCTTTGATAAACGCATTTTGTAGCGTTAACAGTTTACTCAGACTCTGGCTTCTGCCTTCATACTGTCTAGGCTTGACTATTGTAATGCCCTTTTTGACTATCATGCTGAGCAATGTGAGTCTATGTACTCATCCCCATTTGTTCCCAGATTTTTGCAAATCTGTGCGAGATTAGTCTTCATTAGTCCAAAAAATTACATTACAAAAATCCATTTGTCCGTCTGTCTGTCCGCTGTCCTGCGCCCACCGTCTGTCTGTTAAAAACGTACAAGTCGATTATTATCTCAAAAACTATTTCAACTATCACGATCAAACTTGGTAAGATGGTGTATACCTATGAGACTTCATGAATAATAAGTGTATGCATCACTTCACTTTAAGGTTAAGGTCACCGAGTCAACGTTGTATTTTTAATGACAATTTTCATGAAAATTTTAATGCTTCTCTAAATTATAAATATTGAACTTATGATTTGTGTGATGCATGATAGATATCAATGAGACACACATAATATGCAAATTTGGTCAACCGCACACCAAGGTCAAGGACACCGGAGCTGTCCAAAGTAGGTTAGTATATGTATTTTGAAGTGACCTTGACCCTAAACTATGAGATATTAAAGTCCAAACTTGTATTAGATAGAATAGATTGATATTTTATACATTTTCCGATTTTGCGTTGATCTGCAAGGGCAATATTATTCTAGGCATTGTAATTTTTTTTGTAATATGTCATCGTATAGTAGAATCGCTGTATATTTAACCCATAGCATGCAACATTGGGTTATTTGATCATGAGAATAAGAGGTCACGTGAAGGTCAAGGTCGTCCCGTGGTTAAGATAACCAAAGGTGAAGGTCATCCCAAAGTCACCGTTTTGGGGACATAAAACAACTTTTGCTGCAGTTTTTTTCATAGTACATGATTGTATTTGGAGCAGGGGGATAAGGTCATCTCAAGGTCAAGAAATGAAAAGATCAGAGTTGGTGTTACTTTGCAATTTAATGCCACCATTTCATTTTGTTTTTACTGAGCATTCATTTTCATGTTAAATATTGCAAGGTTCATGAGGAGCATGTGAGACATATGAGCGTTGCCCTTCTATTTTAATATTTGTACTGTATGAGATGAATACGAATTAATTGTATAACTTACCTCGGTAGATATATATATATTCATACCAATATATGGTGTATACCAATATATATATATATATATATATATATATATATATATATATATATATATATATATATATATATATATATATATATATATATATATATATATATATATACCAATAGTATTAAATTACACAGAGGAGAGGCTACAGGAAAAGGACAGTTATGTTTCTCTACCGAGGTAAGTTATACAATTAATTAATATATATTCATACCCTCAAACTATTATAATGAATGGAACAGTTATTTAATTTAATTTTCTGTACATCAAATAAACATGAATGGTTCTGGTAGCCAAATAAAATTATAAATTTGGTGTGCGATTTGGTGTGCGGGGGTGTGTACGCAGGTGGTGAAAGAGAACTGGAAGAGGTTGGTGTGCGTGTATTTGTGTGTGGGCGTGTACTCATGAAGAAATGGAGTGCTAAACTTGCCTTTTTATGCACAAAATGGGGTTTTTACCACTTTTTTGCCAGTGTACATAAGAGTGATCTTTTAGTACATGGGGGTGTTCTTGTAGTGCATGGGAATGTTTTAAGTACATGGAAGAGCTCTATCCGGGAGGGGTGGTTCTGGACACATTTGAAGTAAAAGGGTTAGGGTTAAGAGAGGAAATGGGTCACCTTTTTGAGGTAAAGAGCATGTAATTTTTAAAAAAAAATCATATTCTTACAATTTTGGATTAAGTTTGCGCTTTTTCCGTTTAAAAAAAACCACGCATTTCCGATGACTGCATTTCGTCCAAAACCCTAATTTGCCATTCGCACACGCTTTTGTGTGTGTGTGTGTGTGTGTGTGTATGTATGTGTGTGCGTGTGGGTGTGGCTAGATAGAAACGACATTACTCTGACATACACTTAAAACTCTACGTACTATCTTTTGACGACCCCGTTATTTTGACGTCAAAATAGTGTTCCGTTAGGGTTAGGGCTGTGTTGGGCTTAGGGTTACGTTAAGGGTTAGGGTTTGGTTTAGGGTTAGGGATAGCTTCAAAACATGGCAAAATGTCAAAATAATGTCAAAATGATGGTAAGTGGGTCAAAATAATCTATGTAGAGTTTCACGACAGTCATCACAACGTCGTTTCTACAAAAAGTGTGAGTGTGTGTGTGTGTGTGTGTGTGTGTGTGTGTGGGTGTGTGTGTGAGTGTGAATATTGATGCCAGATGGTAGTATTTCAGTTGCACGTGCAGAGGTGCCAAACCCCTAATCTTCTTGTCAGTATTTTTTTAACACTTGTCTGTATTTTTTCTCGCAAAACCCAGCCTATGACACTATAAAGTAACGACAGGCTTACCTCTGAAACAGCAAGTTATTTTCAGTCCTCTAAAATCACCATGAAAATCAGCTTGTTGAACACCACAGTTGGCAGGGATAGCTCAGTAGTCAGAGCGCACGACTTGTGTGAGTGCGTCTTGGGCGACGTGGGTTCGAATCCTGACTTCAGCAAACTATTTTGTGATTGCTGGATATTACGGGCCAGCGCCTTGAGAAGCTCTCTTGAGCTTGTAAGTGCGCTTAATATGAGAAATCTCTTTTCTTTTCTCTTACTCTAAAATCACCATGAAAGTCAGCTTGTTGAACACAACTATTCTGAGATCAGAAACCGGTTCAGAAGCACCGCTGGCAAAGATAAACGATCGACAACTTCTCCTCCGTAATTTTATGAAAGCTACCGAATTTCCGTATTTCATTCACTTCGCCGGAATTAGATACGGTCAATTCGTACTGGTTGGCACCTCTGCATGTGTTATATGTACAGCAAAAACGCTGTATGTTTATTGTTATGTAATGCTTTTTGTAGACTCACATGCATAGAAATATGAGTATATGAACTCGTCCACAACATTTTGTATCCAGATTTGTGCAGTCCTAATTAGTCCCAAAATGACATTAAACAAAATTGTGTCCCTCCCTCCGCCCGTTTGTCTGTGCGCCGCCCGCCTCCTGTCTGTGCAAAACTTGCAAGTGGAATAATATCTCAGAACCTATTTCAACTATCACAAATAAACTTGGTAAAATGGTGTATACCCATGAGACCTAATAAATGATCAGTAAATGTTACTTCAAGGTCAACAAATGTTGTTTTTTTAAAGTTACATTTTGTGAAAAAATATCTTTTTTGTGTGTGACTAAGTTATTAATATTGAATGTATGATGATAGATATCAATGACAAACACATACATGTACTTGGCAAATGTGGTTAACCGCACTCGAAGGTCAAGGTCACTGGAGCTGTCCAAAGTCGGTTAGTATAGATACTTAGAAGTAATCTTGATCCTAATTTAGAGATGATTGATTGATACATATTTTGTTTTTTCTTTGATTTTGAAGGTCAAGGTCATTTTATGCCATTTTAAACATAAAAAGATAAGTCATCGTACAGGGGAATGGCTGTATCTTTACCCCATAGTATGCAACACTGGGTTATTTAATCATACATGAGCATGAGAGGTCACGTGTATGTCAAGGTCACACGGTCAAGGTCAGGTCACTGAAGGTCAAGGTCATCCCAAGATGACAGTCCTTTGGCATAATACCTTTGCTGTAGCTGAATTCATAGTACAAGAGTGTATTTTGAGTTAGAGGTCAAGGCCATTTCAAGGTCAAGAGCATAAAAAGATCGCAATCAGCATTACTTTGCATTTTAATGCCGCCTTTCTTTTCATCTTTTTTTTTGGAGGGGGAGGAGAGGGGTGCCACACATGTTCATGTTAAATATTGCAAATTCTATAAGGAGCTTGTGAATCATATAGCATTTGCCCTTATAGTTTGCTTTGTATCTTCACACCACGTTGTAATATCTTGAAAGAGATAATAAAGTGTCTTATTTTATATTATCTGTATTATCTTATCTATTTAGTAAGGTTCCTATAGATACAGTACTTGTTACACAAGTGATGAATTCAACCAGTAAAATGTTTAAGATTAACATGATTTTACCATTATTTCTATTAACTGGTATCAAGGTTATTATTACAGAATAAACGCCTGAATCTATAACTTGGTGCAATGTGAATATGTAATGATCGACGCCCATATAATTTGCCCACGCCCTTCTGCCAAAATGTGTACCTACTGTACCTATGGGAGGCGAGATATAGCAAACGCTCGAGCAAGTGTTTGAGCAAATGCGCGAACAAGTGCGCGATCCTTTGCTCGAGCGCTTTCTAAGCCCGTTGCTATAAGGGTTTTGCTAAAAACTGTCAACGGAATCCTATTCTATCCTATCCTGTCCCGTAACCCGTAACAGATGATCGTTTAATTAGCATACTCCATCTTTCTCTGTCCTCAGCAGCCCTGATGGCTTGGCTCAGTGTCAAACCAGTCCATTCTCGAATGTTGTCCTCCCACCTTTTTCGGTCTCCCTCTACTTCTACCTCCTTGCATTGTGCCTTGCAGAATGGTCTTTGCAAGTCCTGATGATCTGGAGACGTGGCCATACCATCGGAGTTTCCGTTCCTTCACCACTGTGAGCAGGTCATCGTATTGTCCAATCACTAGTGTGATGGTCTGTCGGACTTCGTCGATGGTGATGTGTTGGGTATAGGAAATGCCCAGAAGTCTTCTGTAGCACCTCATCTCCATGCTTTGTATTCTTCGTTGTAGATCTGCTGTGAGGGTCCATGCTTCGCAAGCATATAGGAAGATGGAGATGACAAGGGAGCGCAGCAGTCTTACTTTGGAATGTAGACTATGGTCCTGTCTTACCAAATGGGCTTCAACCTTGTCAGGGCAGCAGTTGTTTGTGCGATCCTGGAGGACTTACTGTCGGGACCCATTGTCTGACACAATGGCTCCCAAATATTTGAAGCTATGCACTGTGTTGAGGGATTGGCCTTGAACTTTGATGTCGGTGTTGATGCCATTGGTGTTGTTTGGTCATCATTTTGGTCTTCTCTGCACTTATTTCCTTTCCATAAGCTCTGGAGGTGGTGTCAAGCTTCTGTACCAGCTGTCCAAGTTCTTGTTCCTCTCCAGCCAATCCATCAATGTCATCCGCAAAACGAAGATTGGAGATGCTGACTGTGCCTTCGTGATCTGCAAGAGCATCTGACCTGATGCGCTCTAGGAAGATGTTGAAGAGTGTTGGAGTGAGTAGGCATCCTTGACGCACACCGATTGTTGTTCTGAAATAGATCTCGATGACGCTGTTATGGAGGACTGCACTGGTAGCCTTGTCATAGAGGCTTTTGATGACTTCAATAATTTTAGGGCTGATGTTGTACACTTTTATTGTTGCCCATAGAGCTGCATGCCAGACTCGGTCAAACGCCTTCTTGAAGTCTATGAACAAATGATATAGATGTTGTTGGTGCTGTAGGTATTTCTCACAGATTATTCTGAGGTTGAAAATCTGTTCAGTGGTACTTCGCCCTGCCCTGAATCCTGCTTGTTCTTCAGCTATGATTTGTTCAGCTTGGGGTTTCAACCTGTTGAGTATCATTTTCAGGAGGACCTTGCTGGGATGGCTGATGAGGCTGATGGTGCGGTAATTTTCACACTCCTGAAGGTTACCTTTTTTGGGATGAGTGATGACAAGCGACTGGGTCCATGGTGTAGGCCACTCCCCACTCTGCCAGATCGTGTTACAGATAATTGTGAGGGCATCAATCATCGCTTCTTCTCCTGCTTGTTGCGGGTATGTTGTCCACTCCCGCTGATTTCCCTTTCTTCAGCGATTGCACTGCTGCCTCAACTTCTTCCCGGAGAATTGGGAGGATGTGTTCTTCTTCTCTGTTTTCGGGACGTGCTAGAACTGATGGGCCTCCGTTTGGTGTATGGTTCAAGTCAAGTCAAGTCAATATATTCTTTATTCCATCAAAGAGGAAAATTTGTTTTGCCACCAGGATACGCACTGTATAAAAACACATATGCCCACCACATACTCATCGTCATCCTATCATAACTTACAACCACAAAACCATATCACATGTGTACTAATACACTAATACAGTTTAGCACAAATTAAAATAACACTATTCAATTTCTACAGCTATCATAACTAAGAGACAAAGTTAATAAATTGTATTAATACTACATATATATATATATATATATATATATATATATATATATATATATATATATATATATATATATATATATATATATATATATATATACATACACACATATACACGCACACACACACACACACCCATATATAAACATACACACATACATACACCTATACATACATATACATACACATATATACACACATACACGCACACCCACCCAAATACACACACATACACACACACGTACAAATATGCATATACATATAATTATGCAAGTTAGCAGCACATTACATTGACAATTTAATTAGCGTAGACATAATTATTGTAATTGCTTGACTGTATAGTTGACTCTAGCTAGAGCGTGCAGTGGGGCAGTGTTAACATCCGATGCGCCAGCCGGAGCCAGAGGCAGCATTCAGTCTACCCACCGCCATGGGAACAAAGCTGCGAGAGTACTTTGCCTTCTTGCATTTGATGGAGCGATACCGCCTGCCCGAGGGGAGCAGTTCAAACTCCGCGTGCAATGGGTGGGAGCTGTCAGCAGAGACCGCATGCGCCTTGCGGAGCAGGGCTTTGTCTGTTATCTCAGAGATGAGGGGGACGGGGAGGCCAATGATCTTTGAGGCCGTGTTTGAAATTTTCATCAACTTGTTTCTTTCAGTGACAGAGAGGGAGGGGTGGTATATACTACTGCAGTATGTGAGAAGGGGCTCTATGATGGAGCGATAGAGGTTGAGGAGCAGCTGGGGGTCCAGTTCGAGAGACCGCAGTCGGCGCAGCACATACAGCCTCTGCTGACACTTCCTCTGGACAGAAGTGACTTGCTCCTTGAAGTTGAGTGCAGAGTCGAGGATGAGGCCGAGGTAGCGGAAGGACTCCACTATCTCCACCTGCTCCTGCCCGATAATGACAGGCTGTACAGGCGGAGCGTCCCTTCTCGGGTCCACAACTAACTCTTTGGTCTTGATGACGTTGAGCTGCAGGTGGTGCTCTGAGCACCAGGCGGCGAACTTGTTGACAGTGGCCTGATATGTCGTCTCCGACTCAGCATCGGACATCAGGCCGAGGATGGCAGAGTCGTCAGCGAACTTGGAGCAAGAGCATTTATCACCCTCGCACTTGCAGCTGTTTGTGTAGGTAATGAACAAAAACGGGCTGAGCACACACCCCTGGGGGGTTGTAAAGGTCAGAGCAGTACTCTGTCCATCTGTCCAAGACTTCTTGTTCTTCTGTGAGCAGGAACAAGAACAAGAATTTTTTTGATTGATTTATTTGTTGCTTTAGGTCCAGCGGACTCTTCCGAGCCAAATCAGGACCGGACAACCCCCGATCCGCATAAAAGATCTGTTGAAACAACCCCAGTGGGAAAATTGAATGCCCTCCACCGGCCAGTCACTTTACAATAAAGACATCCCACGCGAGGGACGGCTGAGGGTTGACCTCAACTACGCGAACCCCCGGTTACAAAAACAAAATAGAATACAAACATCATTATAAATCATCAACAAAACGCATACAAATAAAATGCCTATAGTGCTAAATAGTACAATCATAGGAAGCCCTAGTGATTACCCGGCAGAAAGCGTCCAACACTCCCAAGCTGATCCAACAGACCTCATACACAAACAAGGAGTCAACAAGAACAAGAAGAACAAGAAGTCAACGGAAAGGAACTGAAAATGAACACATGTTTTTTTTGTAGATCTCCGACCTAGATATTTTGTATTTATCCGCATTAGTTTGATGTTAAAGATGTTAAATATTTACGTAATATTTGTGGCCCTTAAACTTAATTTCTAAGTAGAATACAATTTAAATAACTGTCTCAACATGTTTTAAGATAGCTTTTATTTTAAAATAATTATTAATATTATTAATTATGTATTATATTAATTAGTAATATAATATTATTATACACATTCTTTTCCGGGTATAATTTTTATGTTTATGGAGCGGAATATAGGAAACGCACGCGCATTTGCTCGAACACTTGCTGGAGCAAATGCTCGAACAAGTGCGCGAGGTTCGCGCAAATGCTCGCGCGCTTGCTATATCTCGCCTCCCATACCTACCTATATTTCTCTTCCTCTTCTCGTCCACATTCCCCATTCTCTTCCTTTCACAAATCCTCTTGCTCATCCTCTTCTTCCTCATCATCGCCACCATAATCAGCACCAGAACAAAATGTGTTCTTGGCTAAATTTGATATTGCTTATTTTTCGTGTCAATAGTTTGTTTGTTTCAGATGGATTTTCAACTTAAATATGGAGGCTTGACCGTGATTTGGCTGTTATCAAATGTGTCTGGTATGGTGTATTCGTCTTCTTATGTGTTCCTAACAGTAGACTACGGGAGACAGAACGTTTATGTAGTAATTATCTCCCTTACAGAAGTGCGACTGGAGTTCAATAAAAGCATCTTGGTTCTTATCCTAATGTGCTATTCTCCGTGGAATAAGGGAGATAAACAAATCCAATCTCGCCCCTTCTCTGTTGACAATTAGGTTTTTAAGCTGGTCAGTCTCGCAGGGATTAATGGTAAAGTACCTGTCGTTGCTTTCAATGTAAGCGCCCATTGCATTAGAATAAGTAAAAGCTTTCCTTTCAGTTTAGCGGATTTGTCTGCATGGCCCCCGCAGCAAGAGATTTGTACAGACAAAGGAGTTAACCACAACTAAGTTTCTAGATACATAAACTTTCTTTGGAGCATTACACTGTACCTCTTTCTCTGTGACGGGACCAGTGCAGCAATACAAATTCCAATTTTATCCATACCCAATACAATTCACAACATAAACACAAATTGTACAACTAATTATAACAACTGATTATTACATCAATGACACCTGCAATATACCCTTCCACTCCTTATTTCCCACCCTTCAGATCAGCAGGCAGAAGAAAGGTTGAGCTCCACACCCTTCTTCATTAACTTGACCTTGAGCTGAGAACTACCAGAGGACATCAGGTCGAGAATTCATCAAATCACCAGCCTCAGATCTTTGTCAACTTCAGAATCAAAACTCTGTAAGATTACTTTACATCAATAACTTGCATATACATTGTTATCTAATCTTCGGTTGCTCTGACCTCAATAGTCATTCTACATTCCTTTACTAAATAATATTACTTCGCCTCAAAAAGTTAATACAGCATTTTCATTTAGCACCGGTGCACGATAATCAACTGCTTTACGATTATATAGTTAACTATACACATCATACAATCATTCAAAGACTACTTCATCTGTCCAAAGTATAATCGGTCAACTGTCTACCAAAACAATGCGTTCTCGGAATTCACTCTCAGTGTACACACAAAGTTCGTTACAAAAATAAGTCAACTGAAAGAAGAATCGTACTTTGCTATCACCTCTGTATTCCTTATAATTACTTTAGCAAAACAAATACCTTAGCCCGGGAGCATTATGGCCTGTCTTTATTGGATGGGTCATGGAGGTTCACCAACCTTTTTAAGAGGTTCTCAGACCGCTAACCTAGGTTGTGAGAACCTTGGGGAAAAGGTTCGTGAACCTTCACGAACCTTCCAATTCCTATCCCATCCTATCCCGTAACTCGAAGGTCGTTTAACCAGCGCACTCGATCTTTCTTTGTACTCAGCAACAATCTCCCTATTAAAACAGGCAAATAGCTGGGTCAAGGATTCCCTTCGCTTCAAGTCAAAAAACGTCATAGACAATCTTCACCTTTCAGCTGTTTGTATCGAATGAAAAACCAAATCTTCCGTCTTTAGCTTACAGTAGTTGCTCACAATTCCAGCAGACCTGTTATTATTTGAACCACACTAATAGTGACTACATATCATAATAGTGTAGGGAGCCTGTCGAAAATTATGTTTAAATCCAAAACTGCTACGGCAAGTATTTTTGTTGCAACACATTCGAGTAACCTACCTCAACATTCACCCCAAATTATACCTTTGTTAGCCACTGCATCATTTTAAAAATGGTTTTATGACGTCGCATGTAAACAACCCTTACTATCTTCAGTGACGTTGCAAAAACCTATTCTGGTGCGCATCATTTGAAAACTCTTAGCCAAACATCTTCTACTATCATGCAGAAATTTTTTGTTTATATACAGGCAGTAAACAAATCTCCTTTCACAATAGGACTATGCCTCTCCATAGAAACATATCAATCCCTTATCCACTTCAGCAGAATATGTCCTGAAAAAAGAGATTGACAGCTTTGGTTCGGTTTACAGCATAAACAAAAAATCTACAATTATAATAACAAATTATTACATCAATGACCCAATTAATTTCAGTCATACAAATAAACTTAATACTTTACACTGCAATTGTAGTTTCAACTTCAAATCAATTTATTATCCGAATTCAATTCCTTATTCAAAAATTACAGTGAACCACCATGTTCGTCTCCTCTCCACTCCATCCTTCACACTTATATCAAATATTATTTATTATTAATTCTATTACATAGCAAATACAGTATCATCATTTAATAATACTATTACATTATACTACAATATTTCAAATAATAAACAATATATACCTACAGATACAGCTGCGAGAAGTCCAGGACAAATTATCTCTAGTAAAGTCAATAAAATAATTACTAGAGTTTTGAATGTACATTGGTGAACTGTCATGTGATCAGCTCAACTAATCAAAATTTAGCTCTCATAAAATTTACCAATGTCTTCTTACAAGAAAAGTAACTAACAATAATATAATGTTGTTGGAACCAAATAACTATAACCCGGTCCGTGACAATCCCCCCCCCACCCCCTTCCCAGAAAAAGAAAAAAAGAAGTTTCTGATATTTGTCCAGCAAAAAAATGCTAAATCTGTTTATCCAGCAAAGACTGTACAAATAAGTGTTTTCAGCAACCCTCATGGCTTTGCTCATTGTTTCATTTCAAATAATAAACAATATATACCTGCAAAAACAGCTACGGGAAGTCAGTACAAACTATCTCTAGTAGAGTCAAGAAAAGATAGATATGTGTTTATAGGGTCGAGCTGACTGCCATGAGCCGAATCAGGACCACACAAAATTAAGCAAAATCAGACTAAACTGTTAACATTGAAATATAACAGATGTAAATAAAATCAGTCTCACCAATAAAATCCAACCCAGAATACAAAACAAGATGATATGATTTATATGCAATTAAACACACCAACATCATGCAGAAATTGAAACAGGTGTTTACTATTGCTATTACTATTTACTATTACTATCTAAAATCTCATGAAAAGGTATCAGACCAAAATATGTGTCTCTTTCAGCAACCAGATCAGAACATTCAGACATAAATGGCGAACGGAAAAGGATTTGTCACATGCAAAGCACCATAGGGGTTCTTCTCCTTAGGCTGCGCTGTCAACGTACGTAGCACGGGGTGTTTAAAGCCATCGTAATGCGATGTATCCGTACGTTGTACGGCGATAGTATAAGGGAGGTAAAAGCGTTTATAAAATAAATCCTTTCATGATTATGAAACAAAAGTTGTTTCCCTTCATCTGTAATGTTTTGGAAAGAAAAATCTTTTGCTTTAGAGGTAATTTTCAAACAAAAAGCACGCGTCGAAGCACTTGTTGCTGGCGAAATATTCCGCCTCATTCGTCGCCATCATGGCACGCAGAACATAGATCTACACGGCAGAAGAGGTGGCGCAAATGTTTCAGGAAGAAAACTGTGATGATAATAGTGGGGATGAAGATTTTGATGCGGGTGATGTTTATTTGACGGAGGCTGGAGGGAGGGATTACGATTCGGACATAGAAGAAGATCGCCACCTACAATCTTTTGCAGACGACGGTAGGTGAAAAAAACCTTTATTTTCACTAGATCTATAATAATATTATTTGCCTTTTACACAGACTATTTCTGTATTTATCAGGCTTTGATTGCAGTCCATTTTGGTTCTCATAATTTTTGGTAATAAATCTTATTTCTATTCTGCAATTCTTTGCGTGTGACTTCAAGAATGGGTGTGCAGTTGAGTGAGAGTGAATTTGTTTGCTCATGCCCCCAACTTTCCATCCCATAATTGTACTAACCAACAATCTTACACTTTTTTGTGTCTGTTCTTTGGAACTCATTATTCAATTTCCTTTCATTTGTTATATATATATATATATATATATATATATATATATATATATATATATATATATATATATATATATATATGTGTGTGTGTGTGTGTGTGTGTAATAGTTTAGCAACAATGGCATATATAATAAGGCATGTGTGTTTTTAATCGTAAGTCAACATTTTCTTTAGCACAGAGCAGGAAAAACATGTCAGCAGGATAAGGGTTAAAAGGAATGTATGCCCAATATGAAGGCGAGCCAAAACAGTTTCTCTTCTTTGTGGGTGGATGCAAATTTAGGCAAAGAAACTTGAAACAGGTTGATGTGTTTATACATGCCGTGCTACCGTGACCACGCCTTTGGCATTTAGAACAACACAATGGCGAAGGTACAAACACGGAAACAGGGATGCTTTCATAACAAACAATCATTCGTTTAGGCACGTTAGGTGTGCAAAAGCTCATAAACAGAGTATTTGTGGGTACTCTGTTTCCGTCTTTGTTTTTTTCTCATGACCCTATGTGCTTCCTGCTTTGCCAAGCCATCATTTTTTTCTATCTCAGTCAGACCACCAAACTGAGATGATCGCACAGTTGAGTGTGCGGTGACAACTTACATTTACATCAAACACTTGGCTTCCTAGCTCCAGCTTGGAGCCATCTCTAGATCGTAGTTATTCAGAAATCCTTTCCGTGGGACAGTCTACTACAAAACTTACATCTCGCAGTCTGTTAATGTCCATGATCTATCTGGACACTCACTCAAGCCTCTTTTCCACGACAAGAGGGGACATCTTTTGGTTTTCGATGATGATCCGAACTATCAAGAAGCGTGGTCATGTTTTAACAAGTTTAGATTCCTTGGCTGTGCGCCTAGTTTCCATGTCGCTGTCAGAATCATGCCCATGAGTTTGGTCCAGTCCGTCATAAGTTCTTTTTTGTTTTTTGTGTTTTTGTTTGTGTGGTCACTGAAGCGTAGGCTCAACGTTGGCAGAAATAAACGGTCACCCAAGGAGAGCTGCCGTGCTAGGAAAGGGACAGTGGATGTCATCGGACCCAAATATCTATAAAACCGGTGCATAACATACCCTATCCTAACCCGTAACTCGAAAGTCGTTGGGGCACCACAGATGATCTTTTAACCAGCGTACTCAATCTTTCTCTGTCTTCAGCAACCCTCATGGCTTCGCTCAGTGTCAAGCCAGGCCATTCTCGGACATTATCATCCCATCTCTTTTTCTGTCTTCCTGTTCTTCTGTCTCCTTGCACAGTGCCTTGCAGGATGGTCTTTGAGTATGTAACCATCAAAGACAGTAACGCCATTTGGGTACCGGGAGTTGACGACGCATACATGTATAGCTATCTATGAAAATCTGAAAGGAATTTCATCGCTTTCAAAAAGTTTACAGTCTTGGAATTACCCATTTATATATGCTGAACACATAAAACAGTCACCTTGGGGTTGTGACTTATTGCATGGCATTGTTCATGTCGCGAACCGATCAGTCATAAGTACACGCGCAGGGACTCACGTATAAAAATACACGTCACACAAGCGCTCCTGATCGCGCTGACGTCCTTCAGTCGCTGAGACGAGAAAAGAAAGGCCGAACAAACGCGCACTACGTGTAACAAATGACAAAGATTTATGATCACACATCCAATCACAATTTATTCATACAACTAAGATTCACTGACACTCCTTAAACTCAATAAAAGTGGTGGAATGAAAAATCACAATGACTTCAACATCAGAATAGAGAAAGTCAAAGTCACAAGGAGGAGGGAGAAAGAAAGGGAATAGACAGTTGATGAGAACGACTACACCTAGTGAGAGATGATAAGGTTCGATCCGGATCCATGTGGTAGAATGATCGGAATTTACCGCTTGCCCGGAACTTGCCACTTTTGGTATCAACAAATGTCACGCATATGGTCAGGAAAGAAGACAATAATTCAATAATTTATTTTAACGTCATTTCACTTATGTGATTTTAGACCATACAGCCATTCTCACGCATGTACACAAACATATAATATAACAATTTAAAGTTGAACGATAATCATACAAAATATCTAACATTACTACAGAAGTTTGCCAACTGCAGACTTGTAAATTATTCGGGCAATATCTATCATTGCTGGACTATGCAACAAAATGTCAATTGATTCTTGACTATTTACATCGATATTCTTTTCCTTATATAACATAACCAAAATAGGACATTCATATAACAGATGTTTAACAGATATTGGTTGTAAACAAGTACAAACTACATCTTTTGAAAACTTGGTGTTCCATGAATATACTCTTAGTTTATTAATTATTCTACACAAATGTCTTGGACAAGAAAATTTTTCATTCTTTCCATTGCTAGATAAATTAGAATATATATTCTTTTCTAATAAAGATACTAATTCAAATACTGAAGGCTTTATATTATTATATGTAATAGTATCACCTAATTTCATTGCTCCTCGTTTAGCCAATTTATCAACTATATTATTCCAATGAATGCAGGTATGAGAAGGAATCCAACAAAAGGATACTCCAATACCTTTAGATATAATATAATGTATTAAAGACTTAATTTCAAATAAAATATCTGTCCTCCTTTTACATGACCAATATTTCAAAGAATATAAAACTGATTTTGAATCTACACATAAAAGAATATTAAATAAAGCCAATGAAGAATTACAAATAATATTTAAAGCCATAAGGATTGCATACAATTCTGCTGTAAATATTGAGATATTCTTACCAATATAATATGACTTTTGAATTTTTAAGTCAGGAATTGCAATTCCAGCGCCAGCATGTGTTGTTTCTAAAACTGAGCCGTCAGTATAAATTTTTAAATGATTAGAATATTGTTTCTCCATAAGCTCTCTAGCATCAGTAACAATTAACTGTACATTTTCACTTTTCGTGGTATCTGAGTAATCAATATGGAACATGGCGTTTCTATGCTCCCATTGCGGAATCTGAGGTGTAATTGGTAATATAGGAATAGAAGAAATGTCAATATTACAATTTGTTAAAATATCGTATGTATAATTTCGTATTGGTTGGAGATAAGATAAATGTCTAGCTCGTTTGGGGAAATCTACATTAGCATCAATAAATATTTCCTCTGAAACAGAATTTGAAACTGATAAACTTCTAACAACATATTTTGCTACTGATAATTTTTGTTGTTCAAGAAAAGATAAAAGACAAGCTTCTTTATAGGATTTTATTGTACTTGAATGCACTGGAACCCCTAAGGCTATTTTCACTGCTTTACTGTCTGTTACACTCGGTTTGATGTTGGTGTTTTTCTATCAGTATCTGATTCAGCCCCGATGCTTGAATTCCTGATAGTTGTGTAACTCAGATTCGTTTATCCACGCAGCCCGTCCAAACAGCATACAAGTCACAAAGTCGACGTATGGAGTTTTCCACTTTTATTCAGCACACATCAACAACTGCATACAATTCTCAACTCAACTCAACAACTTTCACAGCAACTCTTCAGCTTCACTATCAACAACAACACTATCTCTCAACAGCAACTCGGCACACGATTAAATAACCTCTCTCTTTTCTGGAACAATTTGGTACATGGTAGAAATGACGTACTGCCACCAATCGAACTAAAGATCGTCATCACTGGCTTACGTCATTACACATTTCTTCTCCTTCCGGATCGTTCCTTCAAATTTCTACAATTATCCCGAATCTTCGATCGATAGTAAACAAGCCGATCCAGAAGATTCTACAACAATATCGACTAACGAAAATTATCAACGTTATACAAAGCCTCTCCTAACAACAATGCAAACTCAAATCAAAGGTAAATAAACTCCATTATTGAATACTTTGCAAATCGAAACGATTAGATCTATCGTACACGCTTCCGACATACTTTCGTTCGCGTTTCAACGTAACACTGTCAATGCTTTGCAACTTATTCAACAATGATTTTGATGCTGAAAAATATACTTCTTGTCCATAACTAAGTACAGATCTCACTAACGATATTGCCAAATGAAGTAATATATTTGTGTCTTGACTCCATGGCTGTACACAAAGTAGTTTCAAAAAATTTAATCTTTTGCTGGCTTTTGATATTAAGTATTGAATATGATAGTTCCAGTTTAGTTTTGGAGTAAGATGTACACCCAAAAACTTTACATTTTGCTTATAATTTAAAACTTTTCCATTTAGTTCTAACTTAGGCAAATATTGTGAATTTGCCCCATTATTAAACAATATTAGACAAGTTTTTTTCCACAGACAACTGGAGACCATTTTCTATCATAAATGCATTTAATTTCTTGAGTTCGTTCTGATATATCGTCTGCACATAGTTTACAACTCTTTTGCATGTATTCTTCCTTAAATTAGTATTAACCCAAATAGCTACATCATCTGCATATTGCACAATATTTGTGTGTTTGGACACAGCTTTTGGAAGATCGTATATAAGAATAGACAATAAAATTGGAGCAACTATAGATCCTTGAGGAATACCCATGTCAATTTGTTTAAAAGAGGAATAGATCTTGCCAACACGAACACATATATATCTGTGAGATAAAAAGTTCTTGAAGTATTGATACATAATTCCAGATATTCCTATATTCTTCAATTTATACAATAAACGTGCGTGCCATACACTATCGTATGCTTTACGTACATCAAAAAATGTTGCTAATGTGGACTTTCTGCGAGAAAACAGTTTTTTAACATGAGATGTTAACTTAACTAAGTGATCCGCAGTACATCTTCCTTTCCTAAAACCTGCTTGAGTTAGTGGAAAAATAGAATTTTTTTCACAATAGTGAGTCACTCTATGAAGAATAATCTTTTCCAATAATTTGCCGACTTGTGAAGTTAATGCTATTGGTCTATAACTATCCACTGAAGATCTTGTCTTGCCTTGTTTTAGAACTGGAATTACAACTGACTTCTTCCAGATATCAGGAAGAGCTCCATTTAACCAACATTTTTTGGTAAAATGAGTGAAGTAACTGTTTCCAAATATTAGGCAAATGGATCAACATTTGATAAGAAATACCATCAATACCAACAGCAGATTTATTAGATTTAAATGTATTTAGGGCTTCTAAAAACTCGTCGTATGTGATAAGCGAATTTATATAATGATCTTCGTTCGGAAGTGGATCTTCATAATCCTCTTTATTTTCTTCTTTTAATCTAAAATTTTGCTGAGATTTATCGAGGGTTGAAGAAATGCTATTTTCTGCTTTAAGAAAAGCTTCAGCTTTAACGAAAGAACTAGGAAAGGGATTATTGTCAATTTTTAGAGTATAATTTTGAAGATGGTACCCATTTTTAATTTGCTTTACTTTTTTCCAAACCTTATATGTATCTTTCGATTCTGAAACTTCACATTTACAAAATTCTGTCCAATAGATCTTTTTAGCTTGTGCAATTATTCTGTTGCATTGAATTTTGGTGCGATTCATTTCATTGTGATTTTCTGGTGTTTTGTTCTTTAACCACTTCTTAAAATGTTATTTTTTCGTGCGTACAGCTTGTTCACAATCTTTATTCCACCATGCATTTCCCAAATATTTACGATTTTTCTTAAATGTACATTTGGGGATTGAGTATTCAGCTGCCTGTATTATACTATTAGTAAAATTTGAATATGTGTTAATATCTTCATTGTTAATGATGTCAATGTTGTGGAAGGTTAAGAATGTTTTAAAATCTTCCCAGTTTGCACGATTATACTGAAATTGAGGTATTTTATCTTCAGTGCTGGAATCATCATCAATGATATCCTCATTTAATTCTATATTGATAGGAATATGATCGCTACCCAATGTATCATTTGTTGTAGACCATAAACAATTAACTGCAAGATCAGGGGAAATTAAAGATAAATCTATTGCAGTTGCTTTTTGAGTTGATACATCAGGAATTCTGGTAACTGATCCATCATTTAAAAGAAATAATTTAGAATCAATAATGTTTTCTAGAAATCTATTACAAGTTATACTTGTACATCCATTTTCCCAATAAGGAGCATGCGCATTAAAATCCCCCATAATCAACCATTTGTTACTACTAGATACATCAAGGTGTTTGATCCAATCTGAATTATCATCCTTTGGACCATTAGGATAATAAACCGAAAGTACATTTAATATAACATTATGGTTGATTTTGATCATTGCGCCTGTTGCAAAAACATCATTAATATCTTTAGGCACAGGCATGGAATCTAATCTAGAATACTGTAAATCAGATCTTATGTATAATGCTGACTGAACCATCCCCGTATACTTATTATAACTATAAAGAGGGGGGTAATAAAAAGTATTAATTTTAGGAAGTTTCTTCGGAGAAACGTGTAAAGACTGTAAAGCTAAAACAAAAGACCACCGGTATCCAGATCAGCACCACACTAGCTATCTTTGCTGTATGATGTTGAGACAATCGTTGACCAATGTGGACGCTTATGGATATATACCATGTCATTGTGTGAAAATCTTAATTGACTTTCCGCGATCGGTATCTCCTATCGCGACGGAACGCTGTACATACGTTTTTCGTTTCGATTTCGAATTTGTTCTGTTCAGCCCTTCCCCCACACTACCCATTTGAAATGAACCGTTGTGTTTATTCAATAAAAAAGTCAACAGTCAAAAGTCTCTCTCTCTATCTCTCTCTCTCTCTCTCTCTCTCTCTCTCTCTCTCTCTCTCTCTCTCTCTCTCTCTCTCTTTGTATGACTAGTGTGAATGATTATTACTTTTAATTATACACCTGATAGCAAAATCTTTCTTTATTTGTCTGAACTGTTAATGCCCACCTGCAACCTTTGGGCGCATAGTCTGACGCCCAGACGACTGAGCACAATCCTGGGCGACCGGGGATGGTGAGAAGGGACCTAGTGCGTGCTGCATGTATTTGTGCAGCCGTACCAAACCCGCCTAGGACATGAGCGTCAGGATCTGTTAGGTCCATGCGATGGAATGCGTGCGTGCACAGACTAGACCTTGGTTTACCCTCTCATCCGACGGAGTTACCCCGTCTTACCACGTTTAGTGCCGGCCATCCAGATAGTGTTGTTTAGTGCTGGTGATGTGGTGGGTGGTAATGTGTGACAATGCATGGAGGAGATGCACATTTCTGCTGGTGAATCAAACAGGGACTACATGATGGTTCGCATTGCGAGTCTAGTTATGATAACGTTCAAGATGTCCAGCTGTTAAAATTTCAAAATGTAGTAGCACAGAAGTCAGGATGGGTCTAAAGGGTTGTTTGTGTGAGTTAATTCAAAACCAGAGTGCGTAATTTCAATACTAAACGACGTAAAATGTGCAACGTAGGCCTACAAGACAACATCTATCCTATCCTATCCTATCCTGTCCCATAACCAGGGGGTCGTAGGGGCACCACAGATGATCGTTTAACCAGCATACTCCATCTTTCTCTGTCCTCAGCAGCCCTGATGGCTTCGCTCAGTGTCAAACCAGTCCATTCTCGAATGTTGTCCTCCCACCTCTTTTTCGGTCTCCCTCTTCTTCTACCTCCTTGCACTGTGCCTTGCAGAATGGTCTTTGCAAGGCCTGATGATCTGTAACGTGGCCATACCATCGGAATTTCCGTTTCTTCACCACTGTGAGCAGGTCATCGTGTTGTCCAATGGCTTGTGTGATGTTCTGTCGGACTTCGTCATTGGTGATGTGCTAGGTATAGGAAATGCCCAGAAGTCTTCTGTAGCACATCTCCATGCTCTGTATTCTTCGTTGTAGATCTGCTGTGAGGGTCCATGCTTCGCAAGCGTATAGGAAGATGGAGATGACAAGGGAGCGCAGCAGTCTTACTTTGAAATGTAGACTGATGGTCCTGTCTTTCCAAATGGGCTTCAACCTTGTCAGGGCAGCAGTTGTTTGTGCGATCATGGAGAGGACTTTCTGTCGGGACCCATTGTCTGATACAATGGCTACTAAATATTTGAAGCTATGTACTGTGTTGAGGGATTGGCCTTGGACTTTGATGTCCGTGTTGATGCCGTTGGTCATCATTTTGGTCTTCTCTGCACTTATTTCCATTCCATAAGCTCTGGAAGTGGTGTCAAGCCTCTGTACCAGCTGTTCAAGTTCTTGTTCCTCTCCAGCCAATCCATCAATGTCATCCGCAAAACGAAGATTGGAGATTGCTCTACCCCTTATGCTGACTGTGACTTCGTGATCTGCAAGAGCATCTGACATGATGCGCTCTAGGAAGATGTTGAAGAGTGTTGGAGAGAGTAGGTATCCTTGACACATACCGATTGTTGTTCTGAACCAGTTCCCGATGACGCTGTTATGGAGGACTGCACTGGTAGCCTTGTCATACAGGCTTTTGATGACTTCAATAATTTTAGGGTTGATGTTGTGTGACGTGGGGTTTTATTGTTGGTGGGCTCTGCACAATGGAATGCTGTAACCCTCACGCCTTATTCTATGGGGACCGCTAGTGAGTCACCCAGTGAATTACTTTAATACATTTATTAGTTTAGCTCGGTCTGTGTTAAGGCTGGGGTACAGAGATAGATAGAAAAATGGTAAAAGATCACTGTCACACTAGCTTTCAAACGGCTATGAATCATATGTAGTCCAGCCGCTTGATAACAGTTAAAATCACACATTTATTTCTTCTACTCTATACACGATCTTCGAAGTACGAATCTAACTTAAAAGTTCAATTGTCAATGCGAATGGTTCGCTCGCTGATAATCTAGGCAGCTATTTTTTCTTCATAGAGCACTGGCTACTAGCGTTCATGAAGATTGGACTACTGTAGTCCTTTTGATAAAGTTTTAGTGCACTGTTTCCTGGGCACTCAACTGATCAGTGGTTTCGTGGTTGAAGCGCTGCGTTGAGGTAGCTTCTATGACACTCTGTGTTGTCGTTGCTTGTGTTCGATGGGTGGGCTATCTGTGCTCGATGCTGTAGATGCCTCGGCAGCCAACTCGAATAGTAGATTAGGTTCTTTTCTTTGTTGAGTTGGGCTCACGATATCCCACCTGCTCGTCTGTAACATAAGAGACGAAATTCTGCACAACCCTGAATAATAGGTCTGTGCAGAGCGTCTCACTGAAAGCCAAAGTAGCCCTCAGTGAGAGCTCCACATCTCTATACATAAGCGACGAACATTCTGCTAAGTCGGTGGTCCACTGGAATCTCCACTCTAATTTCCTATACATACATAAATATAAATCGTGGCTAACTATACACATAAAGAATTAATAATATTATAAACATTCACTGGGACAGCCACTTGTCTGCAAGCATACATATAGGTTAAACAACAGTGGTTTCGTCAGGTATACAACATGGCGTCAAAACCGGTCATGCTTGACACGTGTTCGGCTTCTCCACGTGGTAAGGCAAAGTCGGACTAACAATTCAAATCTATGCATAGCAAATTCCACAAACATAATTTTAACAATAATATATAATACATCACGATGAAATAGAAGTATGTTCATTTACCTGTTCGACAATGTCAGGCCCGTGGCTAGATTGAATTCAAATATTCAACAAGCACTGCTTTCCTGTTCTATCAGTGGAGATATTTCTCTGCTCGAGTGTATCTGTGTACTGCTCAGAGCTTTCCACACAACTGACCCTATACTTGGCTTTGACTGAATCAGCCAGAACTGGTCCTAACCACTCTACCTGTGTCCTGATTGGATGAAACAATCTAAGTGGCTATAAAGTTCGAAACTCGATCGTAGGCTGCGATGATGTCACTAAACGGCTAGCGTCAGCTCGCAGTGTGTGTGTACACATCTGTTATACCTTAATCGTCTGCTATAGACTACAGTAACCTTCTAAGTTTTACTACTGCTAAACAAGCAAAAGCTCAAATAGTGCAGGGTAAAAGGGTCTGCTTGTTACATGTTGTACACTTTCATTGTTGTCCATAGAGCTGCATGCCAGACTCGGTCAAACGCCTTCTTGAAGTCTATGAACACATGATATAGATGTTGTTGGTGCTGTAGATATTTCTCACAGATTATTCTGAGGTTGAAAATCTGTTTAGTGGTACTTCGCCCTGCCCTGAATCCTGTTTGTTCTTCAGCTATGATTTGTTCAGCTTGGGGTTTCAACCTGTTGAGTATTATTTTCAGGAGGACCTTGCTTGGATGGCTGATGAGGCTGATGGTGCAGTAAATTTTACACTCCTGAAAGTTACCTTTTTGGCGAAGAGTGATGACAAGCGATTGGGTCCATGGTGTAGGCCACTCCCCACTCTGCCAGATCTTGTTACAGATAATGGTGAGGGCATCAATCATCCCTTCTCCACCTGCTTGTAGCAGTTCCGCGGGTATGTTGTCCACTCCCGCTGACTTCCCTTTCTTCAGCGATTGCACTGCTGCCTCAACTTCTTCCCAGAGAATTGGGAGGATTTTGTCTTCTTTTTCTGTTCTCGGGACATGCTGGGACATGCTAGACCTGATGGGTCTCCAATTGGTGTATGGTTGTAAAGGTCAGGGCAGTACTCTGTCCATCTGTCCAAGACTTCTTGTTCTTCTGTAAGGCATATGCCAGACTTGCTTTGGATCGTGGAGACTTTGGGCTGTTTAACACTTGTCAGCCGCTTCACAGTCTGGTAAGCCTTCTTGCTGTTGTTCTTGTTCAGACTGTTCTCTATTTCCTGGCATTGATCTTCTATCCAGTTCTCCTTTGCTGTGCGCATGCCTTTTCGGATGTCATTGTTGATTTTTCGGTAGACATCAGCTCCCTGTGAGGTATTCTTTACATATATATATATTTTTTCTCTCTTCGTTTATGACACAATACACACAGACAACATCGATCGTGATATATTTGATCGGAGTAGAGGACAAAGTCGACAGTGTGTGCAGAATGAAGAACACTTTACTTCTGGCTTGATAACGCATATTTTACCCGTCACCAGCTATAGAAGCCGTCAGTGTATAGTACGTGGAGTATGTATGTGTGTGCATGTGGTTTAAACAAATAGTTTTATTCAAGGAAAAAACATATAATTTCAAACAATAATTTACAGGATAGGCAACAAGCAAGCTTATATAAGCCCACCCTG
The DNA here is from genome assembly GCA_036898135.1 of Oncomelania hupensis. Classification (NCBI taxonomy): domain Eukaryota; kingdom Metazoa; phylum Mollusca; class Gastropoda; order Littorinimorpha; family Pomatiopsidae; genus Oncomelania; species Oncomelania hupensis. Next base: position 48,428,617 of record CM072520.1, read on the forward strand.
TATGACAAAATTCTACATAATAATGAATTGACAGGCAACTGATAGTTGCATATAAATAAAGAAGAATACAACAATTTAAAAAGATAATATAATAAATTAATTAAAGATAATAAGGTTTAGTAAATAATTACACGGACACACACGCACACACATATATAAATAAATAAATAACTAAAAGAAACAAATAAAAACAATGAATCAAATAATTAGCTAGAAATTAAATGCGTATATTACTAAGAAATTGACACTTTTAAACCAATAATTGAAAAAGGAGACGTGTGTTTGTGTGTGTGTGTGTGTGTGTGTGAGAGAGAGAGAGAGAGAGAGAGAGAGAGAGAGAGAGAGAGAGAGATGGTTTCAGCTGAACACCGGGACGTTTGTGCGGTGAAGCGGAAAATTTCACTTAACGAAAACGCTTTGACTGTTTGATAAACTCTTGAGTGGTACTGAAAAGAAGTTGATTGTCATATAGAGAAAAGGTTTGGTTTCCGTGCAGTAAGTTATTTAACGATACTTGTTCTTGCTTGAGGGTAGCGATAGTAGTTATTCTGATGTTAGTATAGAGGGGACAGTGAAAGAGAAAATGTTCGACAGTTTCATTTTGAAAGCCACATGAGCATGAGGGGTTGTTAGTTAAATGCCGAGTGAACAGATCGTGATTGAGATCACTCATATTCCTTCTGAGTCGACAGTGTATTATTTGGTCTTGCCTTTTTCCAATGTAAAAATGCGGAGGATTGCAAGGGTCGTCTTTGTGAAGATAACGTTTAAATGCTCCTATTGATGTGGTTTGCTGTATGCTGTCTGGTAGAGAATTCCACAGCACGGTGGTTGATGGAAAGAAGGAGGTGTGGAAAATTTCAGTTTTATGACGAAGGATATTCCTTTCAAGCAATCTACGTCGGTGGTACGGATTTGTACTGGCAACAAGAGGTGGAAGAAGATTATGCAAGTATTGAGGTACATAATTATTTACTATTTTGTGGTACATTATTAGTTTGTGTCTTTCTCGACGAGCTTTTAAGGAACAAAAACCAGATTCCATATAGAGAGTTTCGTGGCTAGTGCCCCTCACTAAACCAGTTATTGTTCGTAACCCTTCAAGATGCAGATTTTCTAAAACGTTTGCTTGGGCTTGTGTACAATTATCATATAATATGTCGGCATAGTCAAAAATGGGCAGTGTCACGAACTGGCTAGTTTTAACTCTGCCTATTGACTATTTCGCCTTGTGTAGTCTTGGTAACATTAGAGAGTCAGTGTATTACACATCAAGCAATTAAAGTACACACTGCGAGCCAGACCCTCACAGCGTAGTGACTCAACACTGTGGGCGAGAGTCGTAAACATTTTAACCAATGAGAGCTTAGGCAAAGCGGTTGGAGCCAGTTTGACTGGGTCCAAACCTCGCACAGTTCTGGTCAGTTGGGAGTAAGACACCGAAGTGTTAACAGCGACATAGCTGGCAGAGAAATCTCTCCACACATAGACCAGGAAGCAGGACTTAGGAATCTTAGAATTCTCTTGAGTCGCCACGGGCCTGAACTTGTCAGACAGGTAAATGAACACACTTCTGTTTCATCGTGATATATTTATATTATTGTTGAAATTATGTTTGAAGAGTTTGCTATGCATAAATGTGAATTGTTAATCCGACTTTGCGTGACCACGTGGAAGAGCCTACCACGAGGCGAAACACGACCGGTAACGCCGCCATGTTGTATACCGTACGGAACCACTGTTGTTTAACTTATATGCATGTTTGCAGACCAGTGGCTGTACCCGTGAATGTTTATAATATTATTAATTCTGTATGTGTATAGTTAGACACGATTGATATTTATGTATGTATAGGAATTTAGAGTTGAGATTCCAGTGGACCCCGGAAGTAGCAGAATGTTCGTCGCTTATGTATAGAGATGTGGAGCTATCACTGAGGGCTACTTTGGCTTTCAGTGAGACGCTCTGCACAAACCGATTATTCAGGGTTGTGCAGAATTTCGTCTCTTATATTACAGACGAGCAGGCGAGCTATCCCGTGCGCCCAACTCCACAGAAACGACGAGTTGTCTGCGTAACCTCTACCGTACAGGTCGGAGAGATTTACCCTGGATCACACCCTACAAGACCCCACAGCGTGGCAAGGGAACCCAACTACACAACTACACAGGTGCACCTGAAGCTACCTCACAGAAGGACTTCGAACGCACCATACGGAGTTAAGTGTTTACACAAAAGTGCACTTAAACTGATCGAAACCGGACCACAGTAGTCCAACTCTCCAGAAACTGTAAAACGGACCACAGTAGTCCAATCTACATGCGATATAATAGCAAGTGCCCGAGGAAGAAAAACAGCTGCCTAGACTATCAGCGATCGAACTATTAGCATTGACTGAGACTTTTTAAGTTAGATTAGTACTTAGAAAACCTTGTATAGAGTAGAAGAAATAAATGTGTGATTTTAACTGTTATCAAGTGGCTGGACTACATATGATTCATAGCCGTGTGAAAGCTAGTGTGACAGTAATCTTTTACCATTTTTCTATCTATCTCTGTACCCCAACCTTAACACAGAACGAGCTAAACAAATAAATTTATTAAAGTAATTCATAGGGTGATTTACTAGCAGTTCCCACCGAATAAACGTGAGGGTCCATAATTCCATTGTGCAGAGCCCATAAACCCCACGTGACACTTTAATTGGCGAGCCTGCCAGGATCTGTGTATAATAGGAATTGGGTATAACCGGATCTAAGTACAATACAATTAGATAACAGTAGTAGAAGTAGGATAACTTAGAATAGGTGTAACAAGGACTGATCAGTTTTGGTGCACTATTCTTTAGTTAAAAACTTTTTTGCTTCAATTATTTTTGTGCCTGTATGTTGCATTGTTCTTTTGCAGGTTTTGCTTAAATAACTGTTGTATGCCATTTGACTCTTGTTTTATTCTATTATCGATTACGAATTTGATTGTCTTTGCATTGTTTTTATTGACTTGCAATATTGTTAGTGTTTTGGTATTCCACTTGATTCAGAGGTTGGTCATAGACACGTTTGACAATGTCGGACCCAGTGGCCTTGAGATTGCGCTTCAAGGAATTAGGGGAAGCTTTACACTTAGCAGGGGGAGACCTAATTGCGTATATCAATGCAGAGGTAGAGAAACAGGAAGCTAAGGCAGAGAGAGCAGCAGAGAGAGAGGCGAAGAAACTCGAAGCGGCAGAGAGAGCCGCAGAAAGAGAACAGAAAAAAGCAGAACTAGAAGCAGAGCAGAAGAAACTAGCATTAGAGGCAGAGCAAAAGAAAGCAGAGTTAGAAGCAGCAAGAGAGCAAAAGAAACTAGAATTAGAAGTAGAACAGAAGAAGGCAGCATTAGCAGCAGAGAGAGAAGCAGAAGTTAGGAGATGGGAGTATGAGCGGGCAGAAAAAGAAAAAGAGAGGGAAGAAAAGGAAAAAGAAAGACAGCATGAGTTAGAGCTAAGAAGATTGGGATCAGGAGCTTCAAGTTCTTCCTCAACCCCTTCCCACTCAGATCAGCTAGAGGTAGCATCCAACCCTGTACAAGGAATGTCATTTCCACTGGGAACATTCAATGAAAGAGAAGAAGGTCTAGATCTCTATCTGACTAGGTTTGTGCGTCTAGCAACAGAGTATAAACTAGATCCCACTCATTGGTCTTTCAAGCTTAGTCAAGGGCTTAGAGGAAAGGCTTATGACATCTACAGTAAGCTACCGACTGACAGAGTGACTGACTATCACAAGGTAAAAGAGGCACTCCTAACGGGATTCGAACTAACAGGAGAATGCTACCGGCAAAAATTCCGCACCAACCGGAGAGTGAAAGGAGAGAGCTATGCGCAGTTCGCGGATCGGTTGTCCACAATGCTGGATAAGTGGATTAGCCAGTCAGCCACGGCTAAGACGTATGATGGACTGACAGAACTGTTAGTATGGGAACAGCTACGGGAAACCATGACCCCCGAGCTGAGAACATTCTCAGTAGAGCAGGGCGCGGAAAGACTGGAAGATCTGGTCAAGGTCGCAGATAGGTACGTGGCCGCACACGGAGAAGCCAAGAGCTTCAGACGAGACCTAAAGCCTAACGGGAAAGAGGCACAGAAACGAAGCCCTAACCGGGAAGAGCGCACCGCGAAGAAGCCGAATAACCCCAGACCTGGGCAAAATAAAGGACCCAACACGGAATTCGGGAAAAGAGGTCCTGCAGAACAGAGACGGTATTGTTCGTTCTGCAACAGAAACAATCACTCCACCGCAGAATGTTTCAAGTAGGCCGCACAACGTAGGGAAGAGCGCGAAAGCCGGCCAGCGCACAGAGTTCTAACTCAAAGTAGCGGTAACAAGCCACACACAATCGGAGATCACCCATCGGTGACAGACACGGTCAAGGTCAACGGAAAAGAAGCGAACTGTCTGTATGACACAGGTCTATCATACGACGCGATAGTTAGCGAATCTCTGGTATCGCGCGCGGACTTGACAGACAAGACAGTCGACTTACAAGGAGCAGACTTGACGAAACCGACGACTACTTGCCCAATAGCTTGGATCGAAGTAGAGAGTAGGTACGTCACAGGACGAATCCAAGCAGCTGTTTTACAGAAACCCCTGTATGATCTAGTGCTAGGTTGTAGGTATGTGTTCTTAGGCACGCCCCCTAAAACTGTAGAGATAGCTGCAGTGCAAACCAGGGCCCAAGCTAAAACCCAACCACCCCAGCCCGAGTTCGCTCCGAATCCAGGACTCGAAGAGATCAAAACAGCACAGAAAGAAGACACCTCGACAGCGAAGTGCTTCCAGAAGCTACCCAAGGCGCACACACCCCCGCACAAGGGAGACTTCTACATGGAAGAGGGAGTTCTACATCGACAAGGAGATGGAGATCACACCCAACTAGTACTACCAGCCACCCTTCGAGCCCAAGTACTAGAATTAGGCCACAGCATGCCACTCAGCGGACACATGGGAATTGGAGCCACAGTGCAGATAATCAGCGCACACTACTATTGGCCAGGAATCACGGAGGATGTCAAGCGCTACGTGAAATCTTGCCACCAATGTCAACGATATTCCCCGCGACATCACACCGTACCAGTTACCTTAGGACCATCGGTAGTAGTCGGCGTGCCATTCCAGCAAGTCTCAGTAGACATAGTAGGACCACTGCCCATGACCAAGAAGCGGAACAGATTTCTACTCACACTCGTCGACGCATGTACGATGTGGTGCGAAGCAGTCCCGTTGCCAGCGATCGACACCAAGAAGATTGCAGATGCACTCATCGCCATCTTTACCAGAGTCGGATTCCCGGACAGCATTAGAACGGACAACGGATCTCAGTTCACCGGCCGCCTGATGCAAGACGTGTTCGAGTTGATACAAGTTCATCACATTCGCACACCACCATACCACCCCGCCAGCAACGGACAAGTAGAAAGACTGAATGGAACCCTTCTCACCATACTCAGGAAAGTCGCCGACGACAATCCAGAAGCGTGGGACACCTACGTGAATGCGGCACTGTTCGCATACCGAGAAACACCCCATGCAGCCACAGGCTACACCCCGTCAACATTGCTATTCGGCAGACCTCTAGCAGGACCGCTAGAAGCCCTACGCAGAAGTTGGACGGAAGCCAAGATAGACGACACACCAAGAGGTGCCACCAAGTACGTCGCAGACCTGCAGGAAACCCTCAAAGCAACGTGGAAGAAAGCTGGTGAAGCACTGAAGAAGGCAAGAGCCCGTCAGGCGAAGTACTACAACCGCCACGCGAAGGACAGAGAACTGCAAGTCGGCGATCAAGTGCTACTCTTACTTCCAAGAGGAACCAACAAGCTGGACATCGCTTGGAGAGGACCGTACCGGGTGACTGCCAAGAAATCCAAGACAGTCTACCAAGTAGAGGTGAACGGGAGAGCCCGATACCACCACATCAATCTTCTCAAGAAGTACACGGACCGACCCGCGACCCCCAGCACACACACATGGATGGCCATCGCCATCGCGGAAGAAGGAGAAAGCATGGAGACCAATGCAGAACTCCAAAGAAACCTACAAAGACGTGATACTCAACGGAGAACCCGCCCCGCTAAAGTAGCGACAGCAATAGACAGCCATTCGACAACATCAAACACTCAACAGACACAGAATGACATCGGCGCCAGTACACCTCCACCCTACCCGAGCTCTACCCTGCCATTCGTGTCGCAGCCGAGCCATCAAGGAAGATAGACACTTACTGGCAGCAGTAGCTACCACCAGCGCAGACACCCCAGAGCAAATCGCAGACGGAAATCACCCTACTCCCCTGTCAGCCTACGCCAGCACAAACTTCTCACGCGACCTCAGCGAGACCCACTACGCAACCCGTCGGAGAAAGAAGTCTTTACTTTCCAGACTAGCTCCTCGGGGCCACCACACAGACCCAACAACTCAGCGATGCGAGCACCCACCCTGACAGACCTCAGCGTGGAACCTACAACACTCGTTCCTGGCATCCCCTCCAAGTCCTTGGAACTCCAGCACTAGCGATGGGCACTTCGCCCCTTCCATTGCGTACTCATTCCCCATCCAGATCAGAAGTACATCCCCGGCAAAGAGAAACCACGGTGCCGAACTCATCCTCGGACTCTCGTGGAGGACAAGCAGCTTCGCCCACTACAACTAAGGCCACACACAGAACTCGCCCCCGCCCAGTAGACAGTCACTAGTGTCCATACACCAACTCGGACAGATTGGCAGTAGTCCACAGAACAACTAACTTAGCACTTGCTCAGCAAATTGAGGACCCCGAGCACCCCGTCAGAAACTGGACTAGGCGCCTGTAGAGAAAGAAAGTTCGAATCCATACTCACAGCACCTGTTTTCAGTTGAGGGACCACTGTCAACGAACTGGCTATTTTAACTCTCGCCTATGGACACTTTCCCTTCGTGTTGTCGTAGTAACAAAGAGGCAGAGACACACAAGCAATTAAACACACTGGAGCCAGAAACCCTCACAGTAGTGACTACCACATGGGCAGAGCCAAACATTTGTAAAGGGACTTAGTGCAGTGTTAAACTAGGCTCTGGGTCGAATCCAGTAGTCATTTTTCAGGGAGCCTGTCCAAACCTGGCCCAGTATTTTTACCAGCGAATTGGGAGTAAGCACACCGAAGTGTTAACAGAGCGCGCACTAGCGCAGAGAATCTCTCACACGGACCAGGATGCAAGGACTAGGAATAGAATTCTCTTAGAGTCCCACGGCCTGAACTTGTCAGACAGGTAAATGAACACACTTAATCTTTCTCATCGTGATATATTTTATTATTGTTGAAATTATGTTTTTGAGAATTTGCTATGCATAAAGTGAATTTAATCCGAATTTGCGTACCACGGGAAGAGCCGACCACGAGGCGAAACACGACCGGTTGCGCCGCCATGTTGTATACCGTACGGAACCACTGTTGTTTAACTTATATATGTTTGCAGACCAGTGGCTGTACCACTGAATGTTTATAATATTATTAATTCTGTATGTGTATAGTTAGACACGATTGATATTTATGTATGTATATAGGAATTTAGAGTTGAGATTCCAGTGGACCCCGGAAGTAGCAGAATGTTCGTCGCTTATGTATAGAGATGTGGAGCTATCACTGAGGGCTACTTTGGCTTTCAGTGAGACGCTCTGCACAAACCGATTATTCAGGGTTGTGCAGAATTTCGTCTCTTATATTACAGACGAGCAGGCGAGCTATCCCGTGCGCCCAACTCCACAGAAACGACGAGTTGTCTGCGTAACCTCTACCGCACAGGTCGGAGAGATTTACCCTGGATCACACCCTACAAGACCCCACAGCGTGGCAAGGGAACCCAACTACACAACTACACAGGTGCACCTGAAGCTACCTCACAGAAGGACTTCGAACGCACAATACGGAGTTAAGTGTTTACACAAAAGTGCACTTAAACTGATCGAAACCGGACCACAGTAGTCCAACTCTCCAGAAACTGTAAAACGGACCACAGTAGTCCAATCTACATGCGATATAATAGCAAGTGCCCGAGGAAGAAAAACAGCTGCCTAGACTATCAGCGATCGAACTATTAGCATTGACTGAGACTTTTTAAGTTAGATTAGTACTTAGAAAACCTTGTATAGAGTAGAAGAAATAAATGTGTGATTTTAACTGTTATCAAGTGGCTGGACTACATATGATTCATAGCCGTGTGAAAGCTAGTGTGACAGTAATCTTTTACCATTTTTCTATCTATCTCTGTACCCCAACCTTAACACAGAACGAGCTAAACAAATAAATTTATTAAAGTAATTCATAGGGTGACTTACTAGCAGTTCCCACCGAATAAACGTGAGGGTCCATAATTCCATTGTGCAGAGCCCATAAACCCCACGTGACAGGCAGGATAAATGATTTGTACATAAATTCAAGTGATTTTCTGTTTAGAGAATACTTAAATGATTTTAGACAATTCAGTAATAGTTTTACCTTACTTCCTATGTTTGCGATATGTTCGTCCCATTTACAGTTGTTTTGTAACATTACACCTAAATGTTTGTGATGCGCTGATTCTGATAATAACGTGTTATCGAAGAATAAAGGGGGTATTATGTTTTTGTCACGTCGGATTGTGAGAAGTTCGGTTTTTGTTTGGTTAAATTTAACTTTCCAAGTAAGCGACCAATTCTCAATTTTTGTTAAATCCGACTGTAAAATCTCGACTCGTCTGTTCGGATTTGTATCGCTGTGCGACATGCTTGTGTCGTCTGCAAACAGCTTCATAATAGATGTAATATTTTCAACTATGTCATTTATTTAAATTAGAAAAAGCAATGGTCCTAATACCGACCCTTGAGGAACCCCAGCTGTAACAAGTCTGGGCTGCGACTTTTCATTTTTAAGGACAACCACTTGGTGTCTGTTACTGAGGTAGTTTTCAAGGAATGTAAGGTTTCCTCGGATCCCTATACATGTAGCGTTCAATTTGTGAATTAGGCCTTTATGCCAGACGCGATCAAAGGCCTTGGATATGTCAAAGAAAACCGATTGCGTCGTTGTGCCTTGGTCAAAGTTTGTGCACATATTGTTGTATATACTAAGCAGTTGGTTTATTGTGGAGTCACCGGTTTGGAAGCCAGATTGTGCTGCTGAAATAAGGTTGTTGGACTTAAGAAAATCGTAAATATACTTGTGAATGCATCGTTCGAGAACTTTTCCGACGCAGCTGAGCAGCGAAATCGGACGGTAATTGGCACACGAATCGCGGTCTCCTTTCTTGTAAAGCGGGGTCACATGTGCTAGTTTTCAGTTAGTATGGAAGGTATTTTCTATCAGGCATCTATTGAAAAACGAGGATAATGGTTTCGAAAGAATATGAACAGCAGATATTAGGAGTTTGTTGTGAATCATATCAAGGCCAGTAGCTTTATTTTTCTTTAGATTTAATATAGTGTTAGATACATCCTGTGGTGTTATATATAAATCTGTCAGTTCTTGCTCATTTTGAAAAAGCGGAGGAAGCGGGTCGTCGGGGTCTGTAATGGTAGACTGTTCAGCAAAATATTCGTTTAGGATATCAGCTTTTTGGTTGTTTTTGTCGTACAAGATGCCATTATGCAGTATAGGAGGAATATCATCTGAGTGTAGGCCTTTCTTCTGCATAAACAAGTTTACTTGTTGCCACCATTGTTTAGTACCAAATTTGTCTGGATTAGAAACGTCCTCATTTAGCTGGTTATGATATTCGGTTTTCCGTGTTCTAATTTTATCGATTACGTTATTTCTTGCAATTCTAAAGTTAGACCAGTCATCGGGATTGTTTGTGCGTTTTGCTTTCTTATGGAGCTTATTACGTTCCTTCAAGAGATTTTTAATATCATTATTGAACCATGGCGCGTCGTGTGGGCGTATTGTGACAGTTTTTACAGGCATGCAAAGTGTGGCTATTTCAAAGAATGTTTTGGTAAATATTTCGCAACTTTCGTCCACAGTAAAATCTGAAAATATTTTGTTCCAATCTTCCTGATTCAGTAGTGCATGGAATTTGTCTGTGTCTATTTTATCATAGTTGTAAAGAGTGCGCTTAAATCTGATGTTTTTGATAGATTTTTGGTTAAGAGTAACGTAAGGAACACTATGATCACTACAGAAAGGAAGAGAAACATCGACGGCTTTGATTAGACTAGGACTTTGTGTTAAGATATGATCAAGACAAGAGTATGTGTGTGCATGTTTGTGGGGGTAGTTGTGTGTGTGTGTGTGTGTGTGTGTGTGTGTGTGTGTGTGCACGTGTATTTATGTCAAAGTGGGGACTCGACTGTGTTGATTTAGTCATAAATGGGGTCTTTTGCTAGGACCCCACTTTTTTTCAGGGCCCCACTTTTTCAAAGTGCTCGCAAGTGCTCTTTAAGTGCATGCAAGTGCAGTTGTAGTGCATGGAAGTGCAGTTGTAGTGCATGTGTACTTAAAGTTCACTTCGCGAAGTGCAGTTGTAGTGCATGTGCACTTAAAGTACACTTGGCCAAGTGTAGTTGTAGTGCATGTGCACTACAACTACACCAGGTCAAGTGTAGTTGTAGTGCACATGCACTACAAGTACACTTGACCTGGTGTAGTTGTAGTGCATCTTCCAGACGGGTAGGATAAGGAACTTTCCTCGACGATTAGGGTAAGGCAGTGCCTCGACGATTAGGGTAAGGCAGTGCCTCGACGATTAGGGTAAGGCAGTGCCTCGACGATTAGGGTAAGGCAGTGCCTCGAAAAAGGGTTAGGGTCAGGGCTAGTTGCAGCGCTGCAACTAGCCCTGACCCTAACCCTTTTCGAGGCACTGCCTTACCCTAATCGTCGAGGCACTGCCTTACCCTAATCGTCGAGGCACTGCCTTACCCTAATCGTCGAGGAAAGTTCCTTATCCTAGCTGTGTTTTTGAACAAACTTGACCTACTTCGTCCCTAATAGGCGAGGAATTAGGTCAAACTTTTTGCGAAAAAGGTGCTTTTTTGAACAAACTTGACCTACTTCGTCTCTTAGGAGAGAGGAATTAGGTCAAACTTCTGGCAAAAAGGTGTCTTTTTTGAAGAAATTTGCCTCTTAGGCGGCGAATTAGGTCAAAGGACCCCATTTAAACATGAATACACGAATGTGTGTGTGTGTGTGTGTGTGTGTGTGTGTGAGTGTGATCACTGAGTTGGAGATAAAGCATAGAGCGTTTAGTGTAACGAATACAGAACTAATACTTTTTGCTTGATCAAACATCGCTCTACATTTCAGGTAGGAGAAAACAGTAGAATATGTTTGTTATTCTAGATTGTTAATGTGAAAGTGGGAGTACAGATGGGCGACGCCATTACAATGCTGGTCCTGAGAAAAGAGAGGTACTTAATGACCCTTTTTCCCACGACGCAAATGTTACGAGATGTCTTTACCTGACATTTTCTTTTCTAACAATGATAAGCATGACATAGATATAGCCAATTTAGGATCAGGATTTTCCGCTCTAGTTATGCACTGAGGAGTGTACCTGTAAAAGCCGTTCAATGCACAGAGTAACGTATCAGATTGATTGATTGATTTATTGTTGCTTTAGGTCCAGCGGACTCTTCCGAGCCAAATCAGGACCGAACGTATCAGATGAGGAAGGTGTATCGCTCTAGGTCGGTGACTGCACAGCATTATATGAATATAATCTACAAAGGGACCCTGGCACACGATTTACACAACTATAACTTCTAAGTTATTACAAGTGTTCTCAAAGATCTACCGATGGCAAACATACCATTTCAGCTGTGAACTGTTGTAGTGATACACTTAATACAACGAGATCTGTTTATTGGCGTGTGTTGATGCTGTTTCTAATAGAGTGTAGACCTATGTCAGTGATTGTGTTATGTATGTTGCTTAATACTACACAACCTATCCAGCAATGTGAACAATTACAAGAATTCCACTGTTAGAGTAAACTAACTTGACGCTGAAGAACACATTTTTGTTGCACAATATTGAGACTGACGTGTGTGTTGATGTTATGACTAAAAGAGTGCATGCATGTTGCAGTTACTTTGTTAATAATAATAATAATAATAATAATAATAATAATAATAATAATAATAATAATAATAATAATAATAATAATAATAATAATAATAATTATAACATCACCCCTACTCCCATCCAATTTTAATTTAATGGCAGTTTGTGTGTGTACGTGTGTGTATGTGCCTTACACAAAAGCCTAGAAATGGGTGACTGACCTTGCTTTGTACGCGGGAAATGGGTTTCTGAGCTAGTAACCCACTTTTTTCTAAGGACATGGGAGTGCTCTTGCAGTGCATGGGAGTGCTCTTGTAGTGCATGAGAAGGTTTTAAGTGCATAGGAGTGAGTACTGTATCCGGTAGAATTGTATAAATAGAAAGGGAATGGCTAACATCTGCAGTCCACTATTCGCTTATGTGACGCGGGACTTTAATCTACCTATCGACCTACATCTGCACATTCACATTCCTCCACCCACCTTGCACACACATATCCCTGAATCACCAACCGTACTTCTTACAGCAAACGGGTATAATGACTCTCTCTCTCTCTCTCTCTAAAAAGCTTTTTTATAATGCTTATATTAAACCTCACATTGATTATTATGCATCAACAATATGGGACGGCTGCAGTGATGCCTTGTTTAAAAGGATGAATTCTATTCACCGCAGAGCTGCAAAATTACTTATGTCCAACACTTCCATCAAAACTGATTCAAAATTAAAACTAGCTGGTATTCTTTTCCTTAACAAACATCTTAATTACAATAAAGCCGTTTTAATGTACAAAATACTAAACAATAGAGCTCCTGATTATTTAAAAGTACTTTTTAGCCAACCTTCATCTCGTTATTCACTTTTCAGACATTAGCCTATTTAACCTTGCCACAGCCACGCTTTAACATATTTAAAACATCTCTGTCATATTCTGGTCCAAGTATATGGAATTCTCTCCCACAAGAGATCAAGGAAAGTAAATCATTATCATTGTTCAAAATTATGCTCCACAATTTTCTATTTCCCCTTGCTCCTGATATTTAAGATGATTGTATAAAGTTTGTTCTTTCCTATCCTGCGACAGTTTAATGTGTTCATGTGTGAATTAGCTTGTGTACGTGTGTGGTTGTGGTGGAGGGGGTGGTGAGAGTGGGAGTAGGAAAGGGGGATTGGAGGGAGGTGGGGGGGGGAGGGAGTATGTGTATTTTGGTACATTAATTTTCTTAGTATTTTTTTAATTCTTACCATTGTTAAAGTTTGTGTTAGTTTAAAATCAATTATATGTTATTTATTTTGTTTGTTCTGAATTTTTATTTTTATTTTTGTTATTTTTATTTTATTTTTATTTTACAATTTCATTAAGGACTAGCTGTAAGACAAGTCCATAGGACCTAATGCTATTATCCTATTAAAGGTTTCGACTTCGATTTCGACTTCTCTCTCTCTCTCTCTCTCTCTCTCTCTCTCTCTCTCTCTCTCTCTCTCTCTCTCTCTCTCTCTCTTTCTCTCTCTCTCTTCCTCTCTCTCATCTCTCTATCTCTCTATCTATCTATCTATCTCTCTATCTATCTATATATCTATCTATCTATCTATCTATCTATTATAGGTAAGTTTTGTTTTAGGGTGAAGGTATATGTAAACTTTAATTACATACCAATTTAAAGATGACAATCACAATTACGTCTCTCGATGCAGGCGTGAAATGTAGTGTTTACAGCAACTATTTATTTATTTATTTATTTCCTATCCTATCCTATCCTATCCTATCCTATCCTGTCCCGTAACCCGAAGGTCGTAGGGGCACCACAGATAATCGTTTAACCAGCATACTCCATCTTTCTCTGTCCTCAGCAACCCTGATGGCTTCGCTCAGTGTCAAACCAGTTCATTCTCGAATGTTGTCATCCCACCTCTTTTTCGGTCTCCCTCTTCTTCTACCTCCTTGCACTGTGCCTTGCAGAATGGTCTTTGCAAGGCCTGATGATCTGGTGACGTGGCCATACCATCGGAGTTTATTTATTTATTTATTTATTTATTTATTTATTTATTTATTTTTTATTTATTTATATTGTTTTAAAACTGATTTATCCTACTTAATGGCAGTCAGAGCAATCCAGATTCGTGGCTGTGACTTGATAAACAACTTCATTGAGGTCATCGAGAACGTGGACAAGGTCTTCACCTGTGACAACATAGAAGGCACAGAACTGACCTGGATTCGCCTCAGGCTCGGTCCATTTTCACAGAAAGCTGGCCTTTGTTACAGCAATGGAACTTGTACTGTTTTTGTGCCAAACGTTGCCACAGTGTCCCGTACCAGCTACAGGACCAGCACCATGACCATCAAGAACCTGAATAGGATGCTGTATACCAGCGGTTCTCAGGTCGGCTGTTACACGTTGTCTCCAAGTTCTGAGAGTTACTGCAGTGTGAACGTTATCTGTAAGTCTGTTTGTAACATTGAGCTGTTTTCCAAACACATCTTAATAAACAAGAAGCACTATTTTTATTTAGATACAGGCATTGCAAATAGCAATATAAAGTAAAAATGAAAAGTGCCTGTTAAAATCCTAGAACTATTCAATTTTTTTAAAATAATGGATGAGGCACTTACATTATTATTATTATTATTATTATTATTATTATTATTATTATTATTATTATTATTATTATTATTATTATTATTATTATTCACAGACCCAGCAGAGTTTGGCGCCTCCAGCAGCTGTGTTGTGTCAGTGGTGAAGGACAGCAGTCAGTGGAAGCTGAACGGCACGTGCAACGTTGTCAAGGCTTACTCGAAAAACAATGATGGATACCGCTGTCTCTGGTCCCACACCACGCCCTTTGGATCACAGGTAAGATTATTATTATTATTATTATTATTATTATTATTATTATTAGTAGTAGTAGTAGTAGTAGTAGTAGTAGTAGTAGTAGTAGTAGTATGCTTACACTTGTGGTCTTGTCATGTGTAACAGATTATTTGTTCCATGCTGACAGGTGACTGTTCATTCCCGGTGCACTAACAGTCATTCATATAATTATGACTGTAACTTTTCTGAGGTCACTCATCCCCTTCTCCATCTTGTGGCAGTTATTTACAAAGTATGACCCACTGTAGTCAATGTCAGTCTCAGATCCCAGTCAACCAGACCCAGGGACAGGTACACAGGACAGAGACAGAAGGATCCACCCCCACCGTACAATACTTCAAGTTTCCATGTAACTTCCAAGTGGATCTGCCTTTAGAAGAGGGACGTCATCACTTCACTGTCACCGCCAATCCTGGAGCGGTTATCGGCCCTGATATGAACTTCACTATAGGTAAGACCAAACTAAATGTTGAGAGATGATTCACAGTTGGTACTCCTGTCTGGGTGAAATTGCAGGAAAAGCAACACTTGCTAATTGTCTAATTCGCGCAAAAAGATATATGCTCTGTTCATATAAGGCTGTGCGACTGATATTTGCATTATTTGCAATTTGAATCTAAGCGATGGGGTCTAAGCGTTCTAAAGATCTGGATCTGAAATGTTACATCTCAGGAGCCTTTATAGGTTATCGTCGTGATGGACTTGGGGGAACGTAAGTCTGTCTGTCAAAGGTCTTGTTTAAAAAAATTACTGTATGTCTTTGAGTTTAAAAGCTGGTTAAAAGACAGCCCTGCACAGTTCGTGAAATTGGTCAGCGGTGTGACAACCCTAGCGGTGACGTCCTCAGCGCTGGTGATGCTGCGCTGGTGATGTCATCGTCGCTTAGCTGATTCCACTCGGCTGCAGTCCGTACAAAGAATGAATTATTGTAGTGTTCTGTCCGGCATTTAATTCACAGTTTGCGTGTGGACGATGTTGTCACTGCTGTAGTCTTCAAACGTTGTAGGGTGTAGTCTTAGTCGGACTGTAGGTACAAAGTGGAGGAACTTGTCAGGAGGTAGTGCTGAGATTTCACCATCTACTATTCTGTGGAAGAGTTTAAGGCGGGGTGCCGGGGGTTTCTGTATAAATAGTATCCCAACTTTCTGAAAATTTAGTGCTTTAAATTCCCTCTGCCGCTGTCTTTCTCATTTGATTTTTCTCATTCCTACTCTGTTCTATCAATCTACTATACTATCTTCTTCTTCACTAGACCAGTCACCTACATTTTTTCTTGAAAACTCTTCCTGGACAAAACTCACCATTTATGTGTGAGGTCTGTTGTATTAGTTTGGGAATAATGGAGGCTTTCTGCCAAATGGTCACTAGGGCTTCCTATGATATTATTATTTATCAATGTATGCATTTTCTATGTAGGCCTATGTGTTTTGTTGATATTTTATATAATTTTATTATGCTGTGTGTATTCTAGTTTTATTTTTGTAAACGGAGGTTTGATAAATTAGAGTATAGCCACAGCGTCCCCTCATTGGGACGCCTTTATTGTACAGTGGCCGGCTGGTGGAGTGCCTTCAGTGTTACCACTAGGGTTGTTTCAGCAGATCTTTATATATTTTGCGGATCAGTGGCGAGTCCTCTTTCTCCCAAGTTGTGGTCTTGATTTTGTGGTCCTTTGCAGTCCGCTGGACCCTGTAAGCAATGAATAACTAACTAATTAAGACGTAGTTGCCTGCGTCGTTCTTCTAGTGATGGGAGTTTCAAGATCTAAAACATGTCGCTCACATAGTCTGGATTCCGGGACTAAGTCACTTGCTGCTTCTAGCAGAAGATCTTGTTTGAAGAAAGATGTGGAGAAGCTCGGAAGAACCCAACGCCAGGCAACCCGCTTCACAATGGTCTAATTGGAAGGTTAGTGGAGGTTTAACAACTTTTTTCTCGAGGTTCCCAGATCTCGAATCTAGGTTCCTGAATCGTTTTTTTGATTTTTGGGTCCAAAAGGTTCAGCAACCTAGGTTCTGGATCTGAGAACCTAAAAACAAAGTTGTTGAACCTCCACGAACCTTACAGTTAAGACAGGTTACTAGGAAGCTGGCTGCCTAACGCTGGGCATCTTGCTTCAAGTAGAAGCAGCACGTGACTTATTGTAAATAAGAGCGCAGGTGCCCACACATCCTTCTCTGTCCTCAGCAACCCTCATGGCTTCGCTCAGTGTCAAGCCAGGCTATTCTGAAATGTTGTCCTCCGACCTCTTTTTCGGTCTCCCTCTTCTTCTGCCTCCTTGCACCGTGCCTTGCAGGATGGTCTTTGCAAGGCCTGATGATCTGGTGACGTGGCCATACATGTACCATCGGAGTTTCCGTTTCTTCACCACTGTGAGCAGGTCATCGTGTTGTTCAATGGCTTGTGTGATGGTCTGTAGAACTTCGTTGGTGGTGATGTGCTGGGTATAGGAAATGCTCAGAAGTCTTCTGTAGCACCTCATCTCAAAGCTTTGTATTCTTCGTTAAAGATCTGCTGTGAGGGTCCATGTTTAGCAAGCGTATAGGAAGATGGAGATGACAACGGAGCGCCGCAGCCCTACATAGGAATGTAAACTGATGGTCCTGTCTTTCCAAATGGGCTTCGACGTTGACCGGCCAGCAGTTGTTTGTGCGATCCTGGTGTCACGAATATAGGGGGGGGGGGGGGTGGGGATGTGGGTAAAGCAATTACTCCCCGCGCTGTATCTCCTCCCTGCTATAGGCCGATGTGCGATGACATTCAGGGGGTAATGCTTAGGAGTGCTAAGGAGTGCTAGAGAGTTATAAGGACAGACGAGAGGTAACAGTAGTGAAGAACTTAGACAAGGGAAGCAGGGTGGTTATAATATAATATCAACAATTTATTATATGGATGTAGGTCAGCCGTTGTTGGGTTAAGTTTCACTGGGTCACGAGTACTGGTCTAAAGAAGTACAGAGTAGTCTGGAGTTATTCTGGTTTAGCTAAAGAAAGTCAATAGGGGCGAGTATGGACTGCTTTCATCAGGTGGCACGAGATAGCTGGTTGACCAAGCGTTGGTAACCAGATAGTTCAAGAGTTGTGGTGTGCGCGGAGGGCACACTTAGCTTGGGGTTTAGTCGGCTGTTGTAGCCGCTGGAGACTGGATGGTGGCTTTCAATGGTCAGCCAGGCGAGCGTGGGTGAAGTGACTCATCTAGGTCACTGGGTTGCCGTGTGCAGTGGCGTGGCGTGGGTTGTACTGGTCA
The DNA here is from genome assembly GCA_036898135.1 of Oncomelania hupensis. NCBI lineage: Eukaryota > Metazoa > Mollusca > Gastropoda > Littorinimorpha > Pomatiopsidae > Oncomelania > Oncomelania hupensis. Next base: position 48,446,793 of record CM072520.1, read on the forward strand.
GCGTCACGTGGCAGGGTCTTCTCGCGTCCCAGTGCCAACCAGATATATGGGTGGCACGCAGCGAGGTTGAGTCCCGCAGAGGCCCGTATAGGAACCGTTCTGCAAATGATTAGTTCTCTGCGTCAGAAGGGCACCCACATTCTGGATGCCGCGCTGTTCAGCGCGCATGCCAGTCAGATTTGAATTTGGAGGCACGGGTCAGGAATGACCAGTACTTTCCAATTGTCCATCTATTATCGCTAATGACTGCCAGGGGTTTTTCGTTGGGAGTGGGAGAATCTAACGGCGGCCGATAGTGTATTAGAGTCTCGGCGCCTAAGAGGGGTTACTAACAACAGGGGTGGATATTTACACATTCAGGTCAGGGGAAAACAATGGGTGTAAATACATGGGCAATGGCTATTATACACAAGGGTGGTTAGCTAGGCACTTTGGTCTATACAGCAGGGCAATCATGGCATGGGGTATTTATACAGGAATATAGATAGGTATATATACATGTATAAATATAAGCATGGCATGTTCATGTACAACAATCAAACTACAGATAATGAGTACATAAGGCAAAATGGTATATCACAAGCAATTCATCACAACGATACACAGACACGGACGTAAATATCTACAAGACATACGAACATGTGGGGAAATCGACGGGTGATGGGTAGCAAAATGATATGGAATAAATCACTCCTCTCACCTTGACCAAGGAACGGGTGAAAACACAAGAGTATGGCTGAGCTCAGAGGTCGCGGCGAGGCAGACGTGTCTAGCAGGAGGATGTGTTGTCGTGGGCTTGCGATAGTGGACTGGCGAGGCTAAACCTTTAATTTTCAAAAGTCCAGTCGCCGGTCACGTGGGACTGTACTGAGGGGTGGGGCTTAGGTCGCGTGGTCAGTGGCAAGTGGGGAGGATTACCGCGAGCAGGGGCCACAGACTAAAGAATCCGCTTGTGACACCTGGAGAGTACTTCCTGTCGGAACCCATTATCTGATACAATGGCTCCTAAATATTTGAAGCTATGCACTGTGTTGTTGACACTGTGTGTGCTTTAGACTTTGATGTCCTTGTTGATGCCATTGGTGTTGTTGGTCATCATTTTGTAAATGCGTCACCCACTGTTATCTGTTGCAAGCTTTACCAGGCAGCAAAACAGTGTCGGATAGCGCAGTGGTTGGAGCACTCGTTACTGCGTCGCAAGTTAAGCACCGTCCAGTGCGGTTAGCACTTGGATGGGTGACCGCAAAACGTGAAGCGACAAATAAAAACGCCCCCAGTTGAATCAACTGTGACTGAGTACCTACTCTCTTAAGCGTGGGGAAGGTAAAGCAGCGAGGGAGAGAGATGGGCATCACCCTCATTACGCTGGCCCAAGATAAGTGTGGTCTCCAACATCACGCTTCCCTACGGCCACAAGGCTATGGGACTACCTTTACCTTTTTTTTTTTAAACAGTTAGGCCTATGTAATAAACCCCACCCTGTGTTGTATGTTGCCCAGGTAATGCCGAGTTACCTTTAAATTGTTTACCATCTTGTTGTTATTAACTTTTTAATAATCGTTGCAAGATGATTCAACTAGCTGTTACAAAACCCGGTCTGTCATGAAGAGAATGGTCTTCGCTCCTGCGACGTACCTGAATGGAAGATCCCAACTTTATGTTACAAAACACTGTGATAATTTATATTATATTGTACTGCAAATTTGGCTTTAATTATGAAATTGAGTGTTCTTGTTTCGTATTTTCGCAGTACAAATTGTATGTACCTTACATTGATAATTACATTACGTGGTTATTAGTTTAGGTCCAGAGGACCCTTGAGCCAAACCAGGACCAGATAGTTAAGACACATTCACTTTAAAGTCGTTAAAGACTCTACATTTATTGTCTGTCAAACTAATTATGTTTAGAAGTAAATACTAAATAATGATTTCCTGTCGCCTAAGACACTTATATTTACAGCATGGACCAGGGGTATAATTTCTGAGTGTGAACTTTAGACAATGTGGCAAAAGGTTTATCATTTTGTCACGAGTTGCCTAAGCAAAGCCTTACGTAAAGTTACATAACTATTTTGGCGGAAAGTCTGCGCAACCCTTATCCCCGCGGAGAGCGCCCTTTAGAGGTCTCGAAATGTTGTTTGTGAAGAGAAAAAATGGCGGCCAGAGTGGCGGGCGTTTGATTTGCGAATGGTGATGTGTTCAATGGTGAAATAGCATATGTCAAAGCCCCCCCCCCCCCCCCCCCCCCCCTTACGGTCCTTCGTTTCTCTTACCATAAAGGGGAACTCTGAGCAGTGTATGCAACCATACGTGAACAACGGATGAATAGATAGAGACAAGTATTACGTTGGCAAAATAAAACAACAATTTATTCACATGAACATAACATGGAGTCGTAAATGAATAACTAAAATTTATAAAGGTGATAAAATCAAACGACAGAATGAAATGTTCTTTGTTTTAAATAAATTAAATGGTTCTACACAGTATTCTCGTTCAGTCTCTTTGTTTTCCTTTTCTACTGTTCACTCATTGTTCGCACACAACCTATGCACTGTTTACAAATTTGTTGCTACTACTGTTATAACGATTTCAGTTCACAAGTCCCGTTTTACAAATACATATCACACTCCTGCGATCAAACCTTTGCAATACGAAATTGCATAATAACAAAAACGTCCCGAAGACACTAGAGCATGAACTCGCTCAACGCAGGAGTGAAATGTATATATGTCCCGGGAACACAGTAGGCAAATAAACTAAAAATTGTCAATGCACTAGATGTAATCGATAAGTGCATACACCTCGAATGTCACTGGGACTGTAGCTGCTACGATTAGATGCATCCGCCGTGGTCATCCAATATTTCAAAGTCTGTGGTGAAGAAGCGAAAGCAAAAAGTTCACTGGCAAAAAGTCTATTATAATACAATCGGTGAAAAGTGATGGTAAAACCAAAAACAAAGTCGAAGTTAAAGTTGAAGTTGAAGGTAAAATCGAAGTTGAAGATGAAACCAAAGGCAAAAAGCGAAGGGTACACTGCAACATAACCCATACAAAAATCTTCTAAGAATTTGAGTAACAATTTATACATGCTTCCTGATGCAATTGAAAACTCAACCATTTTCCTTAATAATAATAATCGCTAACTCTTGTATTGTAACAATCACAAATGTAAATCTAACGCATGTATGAATGAATGACTGCAACCTTGAATGTGTTGTATGCTTGGAAGAATAATGATTGTAATAAATATGGTATCACTTATTCGAGTATAATACTTCCCCATAATATTTTAGCCCCACAACATAATGATAACCAACAATGATACGACAAAATACGGACCACAGAAATAAATGACAACAAAGAGACACCCGACTAGCCAGTGAAAACACCCAAGTCCACACTTACTCAACTACCCGTGGATACGGTGATGCGGCTAAGGTCGGATACGTCTCTTCATCCGCAGCATTCCTTTTGGTACAGGTAGGTCAACGGTCAGGTCTACTAGTCGTCTCGATCTTCATTGACTAAAACAAACAGTCGAACTTGCACCAGTTTCAAGGTCGAACTCTTTCTCCCTCATCGTTCTCAAACGACTTCTGGTGAAAACTCAAGTTCTTGTCGTAGGGCACCGCTACGTGAGGATATCACGTACGTATTTCCTTAAGCGTACAGTTGACGGATAAAGGATTAGCAGGGACGAAAAACGATTCAACACACTGCTCCTAGATTCACTGTTCCTGGGACCTCCATGTAACGACCAAATACCTGTCTTCTTTCTCTTTCGTCATTTCCTCTTTTCTACGACAATAAATTACGTCACACTTTTCATTTACTTTTGTCCCGGCTTATTCAAAGGCACACAAAACGATGATTCATAGGCACTTGCGAGAAGACCACCTATCTACAAACAACAATATAAAGTTCAAACTGAGTGTGGGTCGTGACATACCCCCCCCTCAAGACAAAACCTTGGTTTTGTTCAAACTCAAAGTTCACGACTTACACGTTTCTGCTCAAAAAGTCTGCAGTGACGTTTTCCTTTCCAGGAATACTTTCAATAACCAGTGGAAACGACTGCATCAACAGCGCCCATCTCATCAACCTGCTGCTGGTAGTTTTCGATTTCTGAAGGTATTTCAGCGGTTGGTGATCAGTTTGTACGATGACTGTCCGATCGTACACATATTGCTGAAATCGTTGAAGTCCCCAAATCAACGCTAAACATTCCTTCTCAATCGTTGAGTAGTTCTTTTCTGCGGCAACTAACTTCCGGCTGACACAAGCCACTGGTTGGAGTCCGTGACCCTGATCTTGGCATAGTACTGCTCCAATACCTGTGTCTGACGCGTCTGTTTGCAAAACAAACGGTTTTTCGCCATCTGGCAGACAACATACAGGACTAGAGCACAACCTTTCTTTCAAAGTGTTGAAAGCTCTTTCGCATGCTTCCGTCCATGCGACTGGTCCTGTTTTTCCTCCCTTCGTCAGATCGGATAGAGGTGCGGCTATGGCTGCAAAGTTTGGTACAAACCTCCTGTAGTAGCTCGCTAACCCCAAAAACGACCTCACTTGTTTCTTTGTAGTTGGTTGTGACGTTTCTCCGATGCGATCCATTTTCTGACGGTCTGGTTGAATCTTACCTCGCCCTACCATGTGTCCCAGATACTCCAAACTCTGAAATCCTAGGAAACATTTTGACGGTCTTGCAGCTAACTGCACTTCGCGGAGTCTCTGACACAACGCTCTTAGACATTCCAAATGCCTTTCTTTTGTTTGAGTAGCTATCATCAAATCATCCATGAAGTTGTCTATTTCAGGCATGTGAAGGGGTGCCAATAACTTCCGCATCATTCGGGAAAATATAGCTCCGGCAGTCTTCAATCCAAAAGGCATCATGCACCACTGGAACTGACCTTCAGGAGTGGTGAACGCTGTCTTTTCTTTGTCCTCTTTTTTCATTGGGATTTGCCAATACCCTTTTGACAAATCTATTTTGCTCAGGTATTTCGCTTTTGCGAGCTTCGCGAACAAACAATCGATATCAGGTAGAGGCTCAGCGTCGAAGACGATGTTACGATTCATTTTGCGAAAATCAACGCAAAATCGTATTTGTCCATCTTTTTTTTTTCACTAGCACAATCGGTGAGCTATACGGTGACGTTGCTCTCTCAATGACCCGTAATTTCATCATCGTTTCTACTTCATCCTTCACCACCTGCATTTGCGAATGAGGTAAAGGGTATTGTCTTGTACGGACTGGCTCTTCATTGATCATCTTTATCTCGCACGTATCCAAGGTGCATCGTAAAGGGAAATCAGTGAAAATGTCTGCATAGTCTGACACTATGTTTAGGATGTCCTCATGAATTTCTGGACATTCTGGGTCAACGTGTACATCTTTCGGACCCTCGGTCGCCACTAACGGACACGTTGGAATGTCGTTGCCCACTTGTTCTTCTTTCCATTGATCGTCTTCTGTCACTACTGCATCGACTGTCACTCTTTCTCTGCATTCTTTCAGCAGATTGACGTGGAAGAGTTTAGTTTTCCGTCCTACTGATATGCGATAATCGCATTCGCCAACTTTTTCTATGACTTCATAGGGTCCTTGCCAAGCCATTTGGAGTTTATTATGTTTAGTGGGTAGCAACAGCAACACTCTGTCGCCTGCTTTGAAGACCCTGGGTTTCGCTTTTCGGTCAAAGTAGTGTTTCTGGCGCTCTGCAACACCTTTCATATGTTCTTTTGCTATCTGGCACGTCTCCTCGATGCGATTGCGTAGATCGACTACGTATTCACTGCTTACTTTCACTTCTTCAGCAGCAATCTCCTTCGACCATAGCTCTCTCAACACGGCCATCGGTCCTCTGACTGTTTTTCCGTATAGTAGCTCAAACGGTGAAAATCCAGTAGCCTCTTGAGGTACCTCTCGGTAGGCGAAAAGAAGAGCTGGTATGTACCGGTCCCACATCCGTGGCTGTTCTGTAGTCAGTTTTCTCAGCATGGTCATCAGAGTGCCGTTAAACCGCTCAACCAGCCCATTACACTGAGGGTGGTAGGGTGTGGTGGCTTTTCCATGGATGGCCAACAATCTGTTCATTTTATCCATGACTGCTGACATGAACTGCGTCCCCCTGTCGGTTAGTATTTCACGAGGAATGCCTACCCTCGACCATATGGTCCACAGAGCCTCTGCTACTTTTTCAGTGTCAATTCTTTTCAACGGAACTGCTTCTGGATATCGTGTAGCGTAGTCGACAACTACCAAAATGTATTGGTTACCTTGTTCCGACTTTGGTGCAATCGGACCTACAATGTCGATAGCCACTCTTTGGAATGGTTCGTCCATCAACGGCATCTTTTGTAGGGGTACCTTGCTGACTCGACCCCTTGGTGTCACTCTCTGGCATTCAATGCATGATGCACAGTACCTGCGAACGTCTGCGCACATACCTGGCCAGAAAAACGTATTCCATATACGTTCGCGAGTTCGTTTTCCTCCTAGGTGTCCTGCCATGGGAGGATCATGAGCTAGCCTCATGACTTCTTTTCGTAGTTTCTTGGGAACTACTAGCTGCGATGTCTCCACTCCTCGCAACTGATGCAACCTGTATAGTAACCCTTTCTTTCGCGTGAATTTTACTGTAGCATTTCCTGACTTCAGTTCGCTCTGGGCATCAGCCAACGCTCGAACTTTTTTAAGACTATCGTCTTCTTCTTGCAATGCAGCCAACTCTGTCGGTGTGACTTCCACTCCTAGAGTTTTCGATACCTGCAAAGGTACTGTCGCTCGTTTTTCACGTTCTATTTGTCCTCTTGTTTCGACTGCTGCTGCCACGGCACATTCACTACCATCAATGGTAACTGGGCTTCGGTAACCAGATGAAAATGTAATCCAGTTACCCAGAAGAATGTCAGGTCCCATGTGGTCAAGGACGAACAGTTCAACAGTCCCTGTCACAAAGCCTGATTCAAGTTTCACCCATGCTGTAGGGTACTTTCCTGTTTTTGTCTGGTCTGCTAAGTACACTTCAACACTCCTCCCTGTGTAATCTTCAGGTTTGACCCATTTTGAAGCAACTGCTCCCATCTCTGCTCCAGTATCACGCATGATGCGTACTGTATTTTCGTTGATCCGACCCTCACTCCACGGGTTATAGGGTTTAATAGATCGGACGTCTATTGGCGGAGTATAGATCGGTAGGGTGTCGGTCGCAATTGTAACCTGACTGACTGCATGCGTTTTCATGCATTGCCTGGCGAAGTGCCCCTTACCCCCACACTTATAGCACTCGTCTGAATTCCTCCTGTCTCTTTCATCTCTACCGACAACTGGTCTCCTAATAGGTTCCCTCAATCTCGTTTGTGACTCGTTCGGTCTACGCTCGGGTTGACTGCTCGGTGTTCGTGGACTCGCTCTTTGGAAAACAGGTCCTCGGGATACGGCTCGTTTTACGTCCAAATGCAGTTGAGCATATTCGGCTGCTTGTGCGGCGTCTGTCGGCAATCGTTCACGCACGAACATCTCGAGCTCAGGATTCATTACTGAATATATCTGTTCAGCCAAAAACATGTCTAACACAGACTTCGCGTCATCGATGTCTTTGTCTGCCAAGGAAAACCATCTTTCTACAGATGTCTGCAACCGGATGAGAAATTGCGGAAAAGTTTCATTTTGTTCTTTCTTGGTCTCTCGGAACTGTCGGCGATACCATTCCGCATCGCGGCGAAAACGACGTAACAGCGCGTTGCGTACTTCTTCAAAATCTTGAGCCTGTTCGGGTGTCAGACGCAAATACGTATCGCGCGCTTCTCCTGACAATAGTGGAGACAACCTTGCTGCCCAGCAATCTCTATTCCATCCTTGTGATTCAGCTATGAGTTCAAAATGACGCAGATAAGCTTCGATGTCTTCTCTACCATCGAAAGGGTGAATTTTCAGTCGGTAACCATCATGATGTTCTCTACGAGTTGAACGGTCAGCGAAAACTTCGCGTTCTTCTCTGATCACCTCCATCTGCATTTTCATCCGTTCTTTCTCTGCCTCCATTCTGATTTCTAATGACCTTCGTTCTTCTTCTTTGTCTTCCTCGCGTCGGCGACGTTTTTCTTCTTTCTCTTCCTCTCGTCGGCGACGTTCTTCTTCCATTTTCCTCTCCATCAGACGTCTGTCTTCTTCTTTTTCCTCTTCTCGTCGGCGACGTTCTTCTTCCATTTTTCTCTCCATTAGACGTCTGTCTTCCTTTTCTTCTTCTCGTCGGCGACGTTCTTCTTCTTTTTCTTCTTCGCGTCGGCGACGTTCTTCTTCTTTTTCCTCTTCGCGTCGGCGACGTTCTTCTTCTGTTTCCTCTTCGCGTCGGCGACGTTCTTCTTCTTTTTCCTTTCGCTCTTCTTCCATTTTCCTCTCCATTAGACGTCTGTCTTCTTCTATTTTTCTTTCCATTAGCCGTCTGTCTTCTTCGCGCTCTCTTCGCTCTTCTTCTATTTTTCTTCGCTCTTCTTCCATTTTCCTCTCCACTAAACGTCTGTCTTCTTCTCGCTCTCTTCGTTCTTCTTCCTTTTGGATGCCATCCACGACAAATCTCGCTAGCGCCTCTTCTCGCAGGCCTAGGCTCATACCTAATTCTCTATACTTCACGGATACGTCAATCATTTCGGACGTCTCTTGGTTCCTTGACGGTTCTACGGCTACCGCCATGCAAGGGAAACCTAAGACAGACGTACTCAGAGTCTCTTCTCTCGTCAAACTGGACATGGTCGCTTCTCCCGATGCTCCCAGTACAATATCGGCTGAGTCGCTGCTAGGGGTGATCGATGTCCCTTCCCCACCAATCGTTTTCTTGGCTCCAGCACGTTTTGTACCTTTCCGGGTGACGGACATTTTGCTAGCCGACCACCTTTTCTTGTATAATTGGTAAACAACAAATCTATTTACCAACTATATATCTCAGAGTTCAAATAACTCAACAGTTATACCACGGTTTGGCTCAGATGACACTAAGTTGTATTATAGTAAAGTGTGGGCTTGGTTGCTCAGGGGCGGATCAGTTAGTTTTGGGGGGGGGGTTTTCCAAAATTCGTATAAAAAAATAAATAAATAAAATAAAATAAATAAATATATATATATATATATATATATATATATATATATATATATATATATTATATATATATATATATATATATATATATATATATATATATATATAGTATTTATTTTATGTTTATTTTTATTTTTATTTTTATAATTGTATTCTCTCTCTCTCTCTCTTTCTCTCCTTCTTCTTCTTCTTTCTTTCCTTTTTTTTTTTTTTTTTTTTGGCTGGGGGGGGGGTTTCCGGAAACCCCGGAAACCCCCCCCTCGTCCGCCCCTGTTGCTTACCTTATTACTGTCGGGTGCTCTAAGTGCACCCACGCGATTCAAAACGCTCCAGCACCCGCCAACCACCCACGTCACTTACTCTGATTGTATGGTATAACACAACAATGTCAACGTAATTCTATCTCCTCCATTCATCCGTTCGATCCCACCGCTGCCACCAAATATGTCAAAGCCCCCCCCCCCCCTTACGGTCCTTCGTTTCTCTTACCATAAAGGGGAACTCTGAGCAGTGTATGCAACCATACGTGAACAACGGATGAATAGATAGAGACAAGTATTACGTTGGCAAAATAAAACAACAATTTATTCACATGAACATAACATGGAGTCGTAAATGAATAACTAAAATTTATAAAGGTGATAAAATCAAACGACAGAATGAAATGTTCTTTGTTTTAAATAAATTAAATGGTTCTACACAGTATTCTCGTTCAGTCTCTTTGTTTTCCTTTTCTACTGTTCACTCATTGTTCGCACACAACCTATGCACTGTTTACAAATTTGTTGCTACTACTGTTATAACGATTTCAGTTCACAAGTCCCGTTTTACAAATACATATCACACTCCTGCGATCAAACCTTTGCAATACGAAATTGCATAATAACAAAAACGTCCCGAAGACACTAGAGCATGAACTCGCTCAACGCAGGAGTGAAATGTATATATGTCCCGGGAACACAGTAGGCAAATAAACTAAAAATTGTCAATGCACTAGATGTAATCGATAAGTGCATACACCTCGAATGTCACTGGGACTGTAGCTGCTACGATTAGATGCATCCGCCGTGGTCATCCAATATTTCAAAGTCTGTGGTGAAGAAGCGAAAGCAAAAAGTTCACTGGCAAAAAGTCTATTATAATACAATCGGTGAAAAGTGATGGTAAAACCAAAAACAAAGTCGAAGTTAAAGTTGAAGTTGAAGGTAAAATCGAAGTTGAAGATGAAACCAAAGGCAAAAAGCGAAGGGTACACTGCAACATAACCCATACAAAAATCTTCTAAGAATTTGAGTAACAATTTATACATGCTTCCTGATGCAATTGAAAACTCAACCATTTTCCTTAATAATAATAATCGCTAACTCTTGTATTGTAACAATCACAAATGTAAATCTAACGCATGTATGAATGAATGACTGCAACCTTGAATGTGTTGTATGCTTGGAAGAATAATGATTGTAATAAATATGGTATCACTTATTCGAGTATAATACTTCCCCATAATATTTTAGCCCCACAACATAATGATAACCAACAATGATACGACAAAATACGGACCACAGAAATAAATGACAACAAAGAGACACCCGACTAGCCAGTGAAAACACCCAAGTCCACACTTACTCAACTACCCGTGGATACGGTGATGCGGCTAAGGTCGGATACGTCTCTTCATCCGCAGCATTCCTTTTGGTACAGGTAGGTCAACGGTCAGGTCTACTAGTCGTCTCGATCTTCATTGACTAAAACAAACAGTCGAACTTGCACCAGTTTCAAGGTCGAACTCTTTCTCCCTCATCGTTCTCAAACGACTTCTGGTGAAAACTCAAGTTCTTGTCGTAGGGCACCGCTACGTGAGGATATCACGTACGTATTTCCTTAAGCGTACAGTTGACGGATAAAGGATTAGCAGGGACGAAAAACGATTCAACACACTGCTCCTAGATTCACTGTTCCTGGGACCTCCATGTAACGACCAAATACCTGTCTTCTTTCTCTTTCGTCATTTCCTCTTTTCTACGACAATAAATTACGTCACACTTTTCATTTACTTTTGTCCCGGCTTATTCAAAGGCACACAAAACGATGATTCATAGGCACTTGCGAGAAGACCACCTATCTACAAACAACAATATAAAGTTCAAACTGAGTGTGGGTCGTGACATACCCCCCCCTCAAGACAAAACCTTGGTTTTGTTCAAACTCAAAGTTCACGACTTACACGTTTCTGCTCAAAAAGTCTGCAGTGACGTTTTCCTTTCCAGGAATACTTTCAATAACCAGTGGAAACGACTGCATCAACAGCGCCCATCTCATCAACCTGCTGCTGGTAGTTTTCGATTTCTGAAGGTATTTCAGCGGTTGGTGATCAGTTTGTACGATGACTGTCCGATCGTACACATATTGCTGAAATCGTTGAAGTCCCCCAAATCAACGCTAAACATTCCTTCTCAATCGTTGAGTAGTCCTTTTCTGCGGCAACTAACTTCCGGCTGACACAAGCCACTGGTTGGAGTCCGTGACCCTGATCTTGGCATAGTACTGCTCCAATACCTGTGTCTGACGCGTCTGTTTGCAAAACAAACGGTTTTTCGCCATCTGGCAGACAACATACAGGACTAGAGCACAACCTTTCTTTCAAAGTGTTGAAAGCTCTTTCGCATGCTTCCGTCCATGCGACTGGTCCTGTTTTTCCTCCCTTCGTCAGATCGGATAGAGGTGCGGCTATGGCTGCAAAGTTTGGTACAAACCTCCTGTAGTAGCTCGCTAACCCCAAAAACGACCTCACTTGTTTCTTTGTAGTTGGTTGTGACGTTTCTCCGATGCGATCCATTTTCTGACGGTCTGGTTGAATCTTACCTCGCCCTACCATGTGTCCCAGATACTCCAAACTCTGAAATCCTAGGAAACATTTTGACGGTCTTGCAGCTAACTGCACTTCGCGGAGTCTCTGACACAACGCTCTTAGACATTCCAAATGCCTTTCTTTTGTTTGAGTAGCTATCATCAAATCATCCATGAAGTTGTCTATTTCAGGCATGTGAAGGGGTGCCAATAACTTCCGCATCATTCGGGAAAATATAGCTCCGGCAGTCTTCAATCCAAAAGGCATCATGCACCACTGGAACTGACCTTCAGGAGTGGTGAACGCTGTCTTTTCTTTGTCCTCTTTTTTCATTGGGATTTGCCAATACCCTTTTGACAAATCTATTTTGCTCAGGTATTTCGCTTTTGCGAGCTTCGCGAACAAACAATCGATATCAGGTAGAGGCTCAGCGTCGAAGACGATGTTACGATTCATTTTGCGAAAATCAACGCAAAATCGTATTTGTCCATCTTTTTTTTTTCACTAGCACAATCGGTGAGCTATACGGTGACGTTGCTCTCTCAATGACCCGTAATTTCATCATCGTTTCTACTTCATCCTTCACCACCTGCATTTGCGAATGAGGTAAAGGGTATTGTCTTGTACGGACTGGCTCTTCATTGATCATCTTTATCTCGCACGTATCCAAGGTGCATCGTAAAGGGAAATCAGTGAAAATGTCTGCATAGTCTGACACTATGTTTAGGATGTCCTCATGAATTTCTGGACATTCTGGGTCAACGTGTACATCTTTCGGACCCTCGGTCGCCACTAACGGACACGTTGGAATGTCGTTGCCCACTTGTTCTTCTTTCCATTGATCGTCTTCTGTCACTACTGCATCGACTGTCACTCTTTCTCTGCATTCTTTCAGCAGATTGACGTGGAAGAGTTTAGTTTTCCGTCCTACTGATATGCGATAATCGCATTCGCCAACTTTTTCTATGACTTCATAGGGTCCTTGCCAAGCCATTTGGAGTTTATTATGTTTAGTGGGTAGCAACAGCAACACTCTGTCGCCTGCTTTGAAGACCCTGGGTTTCGCTTTTCGGTCAAAGTAGTGTTTCTGGCGCTCTGCAACACCTTTCATATGTTCTTTTGCTATCTGGCACGTCTCCTCGATGCGATTGCGTAGATCGACTACGTATTCACTGCTTACTTTCACTTCTTCAGCAGCAATCTCCTTCGACCATAGCTCTCTCAACACGGCCATCGGTCCTCTGACTGTTTTTCCGTATAGTAGCTCAAACGGTGAAAATCCAGTAGCCTCTTGAGGTACCTCTCGGTAGGCGAAAAGAAGAGCTGGTATGTACCGGTCCCACATCCGTGGCTGTTCTGTAGTCAGTTTTCTCAGCATGGTCATCAGAGTGCCGTTAAACCGCTCAACCAGCCCATTACACTGAGGGTGGTAGGGTGTGGTGGCTTTTCCATGGATGGCCAACAATCTGTTCATTTTATCCATGACTGCTGACATGAACTGCGTCCCCCTGTCGGTTAGTATTTCACGAGGAATGCCTACCCTCGACCATATGGTCCACAGAGCCTCTGCTACTTTTTCAGTGTCAATTCTTTTCAACGGAACTGCTTCTGGATATCGTGTAGCGTAGTCGACAACTACCAAAATGTATTGGTTACCTTGTTCCGACTTTGGTGCAATCGGACCTACAATGTCGATAGCCACTCTTTGGAATGGTTCGTCCATCAACGGCATCTTTTGTAGGGGTACCTTGCTGACTCGACCCCTTGGTGTCACTCTCTGGCATTCAATGCATGATGCACAGTACCTGCGAACGTCTGCGCACATACCTGGCCAGAAAAACGTATTCCATATACGTTCGCGAGTTCGTTTTCCTCCTAGGTGTCCTGCCATGGGAGGATCATGAGCTAGCCTCATGACTTCTTTTCGTAGTTTCTTGGGAACTACTAGCTGCGATGTCTCCACTCCTCGCAACTGATGCAACCTGTATAGTAACCCTTTCTTTCGCGTGAATTTTACTGTAGCATTTCCTGACTTCAGTTCGCTCTGGGCATCAGCCAACGCTCGAACTTTTTTAAGACTATCGTCTTCTTCTTGCAATGCAGCCAACTCTGTCGGTGTGACTTCCACTCCTAGAGTTTTCGATACCTGCAAAGGTACTGTCGCTCGTTTTTCACGTTCTATTTGTCCTCTTGTTTCGACTGCTGCTGCCACGGCACATTCACTACCATCAATGGTAACTGGGCTTCGGTAACCAGATGAAAATGTAATCCAGTTACCCAGAAGAATGTCAGGTCCCATGTGGTCAAGGACGAACAGTTCAACAGTCCCTGTCACAAAGCCTGATTCAAGTTTCACCCATGCTGTAGGGTACTTTCCTGTTTTTGTCTGGTCTGCTAAGTACACTTCAACACTCCTCCCTGTGTAATCTTCAGGTTTGACCCATTTTGAAGCAACTGCTCCCATCTCTGCTCCAGTATCACGCATGATGCGTACTGTATTTTCGTTGATCCGACCCTCACTCCACGGGTTATAGGGTTTAATAGATCGGACGTCTATTGGCGGATTATAGATCGGTAGGGTGTCGGTCGCAATTGTAACCTGACTGACTGCATGCGTTTTCATGCATTGCCTGGCGAAGTGCCCCTTACCCCCACACTTATAGCACTCGTCTGAATTCCTCCTGTCTCTTTCATCTCTACCGACAACTGGTCTCCTAATAGGTTCCCTCAATCTCGTTTGTGACTCGTTCGGTCTACGCTCGGGTTGACTGCTCGGTGTTCGTGGACTCGCTCTTTGGAAAACAGGTCCTCGGGATACGGCTCGTTTTACGTCCAAATGCAGTTGAGCATATTCGGCTGCTTGTGCGGCGTCTGTCGGCAATCGTTCACGCACGAACATCTCGAGCTCAGGATTCATTACTGAATATATCTGTTCAGCCAAAAACATGTCTAACACAGACTTCGCGTCATCGATGTCTTTGTCTGCCAAGGAAAACCATCTTTCTACAGATGTCTGCAACCGGATGAGAAATTGCGGAAAAGTTTCATTTTGTTCTTTCTTGGTCTCTCGGAACTGTCGGCGATACCATTCCGCATCGCGGCGAAAACGACGTAACAGCGCGTTGCGTACTTCTTCAAAATCTTGAGCCTGTTCGGGTGTCAGACGCAAATACGTATCGCGCGCTTCTCCTGACAATAGTGGAGACAACCTTGCTGCCCAGCAATCTCTATTCCATCCTTGTGATTCAGCTATGAGTTCAAAATGACGCAGATAAGCTTCGATGTCTTCTCTACCATCGAAAGGGTGAATTTTCAGTCGGTAACCATCATGATGTTCTCTACGAGTTGAACGGTCAGCGAAAACTTCGCGTTCTTCTCTGATCACCTCCATCTGCATTTTCATCCGTT
Organism: Oncomelania hupensis; assembly: GCA_036898135.1. Taxonomy (NCBI): domain Eukaryota; kingdom Metazoa; phylum Mollusca; class Gastropoda; order Littorinimorpha; family Pomatiopsidae; genus Oncomelania; species Oncomelania hupensis. The sequence goes on from CM072520.1 coordinate 48,462,157, forward strand.
CTTTCTCTGCCTCCATTCTGATTTCTAATGACCTTCGTTCTTCTTCTTTGTCTTCCTCGCGTCGGCGACGTTTTTCTTCTTTCTCTTCCTCTCGTCGGCGACGTTCTTCTTCCATTTTCCTCTCCATCAGACGTCTGTCTTCTTCTTTTTCCTCTTCTCGTCGGCGACGTTCTTCTTCCATTTTTCTCTCCATTAGACGTCTGTCTTCCTTTTCTTCTTCTCGTCGGCGACGTTCTTCTTCTTTTTCTTCTTCGCGTCGGCGACGTTCTTCTTCTTTTTCCTCTTCGCGTCGGCGACGTTCTTCTTCTTTTTCCTCTTCGCGTCGGCGACGTTCTTCTTCTTTTTCCTTTCGCTCTTCTTCCATTTTCCTCTCCATTAGACGTCTGTCTTCTTCTATTTTTCTTTCCATTAGCCGTCTGTCTTCTTCGCGCTCTCTTCGCTCTTCTTCTATTTTTCTTCGCTCTTCTTCCATTTTCCTCTCCACTAAACGTCTGTCTTCTTCTCGCTCTCTTCGTTCTTCTTCCTTTTGGATGCCATCCACGACAAATCTCGCTAGCGCCTCTTCTCGCAGGCCTAGGCTCATACCTAATTCTCTATACTTCACGGATACGTCAATCATTTCGGATGTCTCTTGGTTCCTTGACGGTTCTACGGCTACCGCCATGCAAGGGAAACCTAAGACAGACGTACTCAGAGTCTCTTCTCTCGTCAAACTGGACATGGTCGCTTCTCCCGATGCTCCCAGTACAATATCGGCTGAGTCGCTGCTAGGGGTGATCGATGTCCCTTCCCCACCAATCGTTTTCTTGGCTCCAGCACGTTTTGTACCTTTCCGGGTGACGGACATTTTGCTAGCCGACCACCTTTTCTTGTATAATTGGTAAACAACAAATCTATTTACCAACTATATATCTCAGAGTTCAAATAACTCAACAGTTATACCACGGTTTGGCTCAGATGACACTAAGTTGTATTATAGTAAAGTGTGGGCTTGGTTGCTCAGGGCGGATCAGTTAGTTTTGGGGGGGGGGTTTCCAAAATTCGTATAAAAAAATAAATAAATAAAATAAAATAAATAAATAAATATATATATATATATATATATATATATATATATATATATATATATATATATATATATATATATATATATATATATATATATATATATATATATATAGTATTTATTTTATGTTTATTTTTATTTTTATTTTTTCTTCTTCTTTCTTTTCCTTTTTTTTTTTTTTTTTTGGGCTGGGGGGGGGGTTTCCGGAAACCCCGGAAACCCCCCCCTCGTCCGCCCCTGTTGCTTACCTTATTACTGTCGGGTGCTCTAAGTGCACCCACGCGATTCAAAACGCTCCAGCACCCGCCAACCACCCACGTCACTTACTCTGATTGTATGGTATAACACAACAATGTCAACGTAATTCTATCTCCTCCATTCATCCGTTCGATCCCACCGCTGCCACCAAATATGTCAAAGCCCCCCCCCCCCTTACGGTCCTTCGTTTCTCTTACCATAAAGGGGAACTCTGAGCAGTGTATGCAACCATACGTGAACAACGGATGAATAGATAGAGACAAGTATTACGTTGGCAAAATAAAACAACAATTTATTCACATGAACATAACATGGAGTCGTAAATGAATAACTAAAATTTATAAAGGTGATAAAATCAAACGACAGAATGAAATGTTCTTTGTTTTAAATAAATTAAATGGTTCTACACAGTATTCTCGTTCAGTCTCTTTGTTTTCCTTTTCTACTGTTCACTCATTGTTCGCACACAACCTATGCACTGTTTACAAATTTGTTGCTACTACTGTTATAACGATTTCAGTTCACAAGTCCCGTTTTACAAATACATATCACACTCCTGCGATCAAACCTTTGCAATACGAAATTGCATAATAACAAAAACGTCCCGAAGACACTAGAGCATGAACTCGCTCAACGCAGGAGTGAAATGTATATATGTCCCGGGAACACAGTAGGCAAATAAACTAAAAATTGTCAATGCACTAGATGTAATCGATAAGTGCATACACCTCGAATGTCACTGGGACTGTAGCTGCTACGATTAGATGCATCCGCCGTGGTCATCCAATATTTCAAAGTCTGTGGTGAAGAAGCGAAAGCAAAAAGTTCACTGGCAAAAAGTCTATTATAATACAATCGGTGAAAAGTGATGGTAAAACCAAAAACAAAGTCGAAGTTAAAGTTGAAGTTGAAGGTAAAATCGAAGTTGAAGATGAAACCAAAGGCAAAAAGCGAAGGGTACACTGCAACATAACCCATACAAAAATCTTCTAAGAATTTGAGTAACAATTTATACATGCTTCCTGATGCAATTGAAAACTCAACCATTTTCCTTAATAATAATAATCGCTAACTCTTGTATTGTAACAATCACAAATGTAAATCTAACGCATGTATGAATGAATGACTGCAACCTTGAATGTGTTGTATGCTTGGAAGAATAATGATTGTAATAAATATGGTATCACTTATTCGAGTATAATACTTCCCCATAATATTTTAGCCCCACAACATAATGATAACCAACAATGATACGACAAAATACGGACCACAGAAATAAATGACAACAAAGAGACACCCGACTAGCCAGTGAAAACACCCAAGTCCACACTTACTCAACTACCCGTGGATACGGTGATGCGGCTAAGGTCGGATACGTCTCTTCATCCGCAGCATTCCTTTTGGTACAGGTAGGTCAACGGTCAGGTCTACTAGTCGTCTCGATCTTCATTGACTAAAACAAACAGTCGAACTTGCACCAGTTTCAAGGTCGAACTCTTTCTCCCTCATCGTTCTCAAACGACTTCTGGTGAAAACTCAAGTTCTTGTCGTAGGGCACCGCTACGTGAGGATATCACGTACGTATTTCCTTAAGCGTACAGTTGACGGATAAAGGATTAGCAGGGACGAAAAACGATTCAACACACTGCTCCTAGATTCACTGTTCCTGGGACCTCCATGTAACGACCAAATACCTGTCTTCTTTCTCTTTCGTCATTTCCTCTTTTCTACGACAATAAATTACGTCACACTTTTCATTTACTTTTGTCCAGGCTTATTCAAAGGCACACAAAACGATGATTCATAGGCACTTGCGAGAAGACCACCTATCTACAAACAACAATATAAAGTTCAAACTGAGTGTGGGTCGTGACAGCAAGGGAGGACTTTTTGTCATTTACAGTATGGTTAGACTTGTGTACTTGTTATTTGACGGAATAATTATGTTTATGTGCAATTGGTATGAATTAGTATTTATATCTGATAGTATTGTTGTGTCGTCAGTGCGTTTGACAGTAACTTTTACTTTCAGCCAACTTCACTTTGATTGGCTGCTGTGCAGCCAACATGTGCTGCGCCATTTTAAAAGCGCTCGCTTATGGCAAAAGGTTGTCCAGAAGCAAAATAGTTTGTGGGGAGCAATCCAAACGTTTTGTGGCTGCTTTTTCTAGACAACTCAGGGCTGGTGTTTGTAGAGATTGAACTTAGAGGGGGTTTCACAACCTTTGAGAACACTGACCATCATTTCAATGGGATCAGTAACTGTGAGGTTCATTAATTTTGTGTTTACCAACCTCCTCGGCCCAAAAAGAACAAAAACACTCATTGTGAGTTTTATGAGGAGCTGTCATCATTCATTTTAGGTCTGCTTCTGCAACTCTGAAATTGGTTGGCATCGAGGAATTCAATTTTCACTGGGATGACAACTCGGATACTAAGGATACTGCAGATTGGACTTAGCAAAAACAGTTATGGGTAATTAACGTAAAACACTAGTGAATCACCCTGTTTGTATTTAGTAGTTTTCTTTAATCTTGATTCTTTCAGCCCGTCCGTCATCACCAATAGCAAGCTGTACAACCCAGAATGGCTACGTGGCGGAGGACGGAGATTTGATCTGTACATGCAGTGATGGTGGTGGTAGCGTGGGTCAACCTCCGGGACGTCTGATGTGGATTTTACGTGACAACACCAAGGAGCAAACGGTCAAGGTCGGACGTTACGGTGAAACCACGCTACAGGCGACCTTGACAGTCAACAAAACACACAACGGTCAACAACTCCGGTGTGACGTGGACTGGATCTCACGTGTGACTGGATCTCCTCAGGCCATCAATGTCGCCTGTAAGTTTTGAAGTGAGCATCTTTGGTGTCTGGGATAGGGTAGGGCCTATTTTATCAACCTAAAACACACCAAAACAACAACAACAACAACTTACGAGCAATTGTTTTTACGGGTTCTGTCTCTTACCAGCTTTGGTATATGCTATTTTTATCTCCAGACTGTAGGCTGGCTAGCAAACTGCTCTTGCTAATTATAGGCAAAAAAACCCAACAACTACGGAATGTATTCCTTTTAAAAAGAGACTTTGGAAAGAGTTTTTTGTTTTTGGTAATTTGTTAAAGTGGGGCAATACTCACTGTGAATGTTAAAAGGATCTGTCGAGGAGAAGGAGAGGGGTGAGGGGCGTGGTTAGTTAGGGACGGAGATACGAAGTTGTAGTATTTAAAACACTGAACGAAGTCATGAGGGTTGCTGAGAACAGAGAAAGATGGAGTACGCTGGTTAAACGATCATCTGTGGTGCCCCAACGACCTTTGAGTTACGGGATAGGGTAGGATAGTATTTAAGAAGTCAAGGTGGATGAAGAGATTATGAGGTTCTAGACTATCTGGAGATGTGCGCACGGGGTGGTAAGGACTTACCTACCCTAAGACCTAGGCCCTACCCTAAAAAGCGCTATATAAGAACGATTAAATAAATAAATAAATAAATAAATAAGACTTGTGTCTGTAGGCGAGCTAGGTGGGTTAGGTAGGTAAGACTTGTGAGGAGGTGTGGCGATGAACTAGAGGAGAGACGAAGCTGTTGCGTAGTGAAGGCGAACGCCAGCGCCGCCTGGTAGTAGAGACAAATGACAAGCGGCCATGGGGTAGAGCGACTGGCAGCAAAACGGCACGGTACCTTTTGCCGATCCGCCGCCGGTGCTCAGACCATGGAGCCCACACGTGAGAAAGCGGAGCTTGAAAGATGATGTGGAGGGTCGTCTAGGGATCTCCCAGTCCGCCGACAGTTGCGTGGTCAAATTGGGTCCATTTAAATAGTTGGACTCCAGCGGGTATCCAACCCCGACATTCCCTACCGTCCGCACTGGCAACTTCGACATTGGATACTGAAGATCTACCTTGATGTTAACAGGCTAACCGGACAATGCATCATAAATATATTAACCAAGCAGTTCACACGTTGAGCTCTTGTTGAGCCATTTTGTTCCCATCTTATTGATCTCGCTCCGATCTTCTGTTGTCACAGACGGTCCCTACAATGTGGCCATAACGGCACCTCTACCATTTGATACCAATGGAAGCACGCCCATGACCTTGACCTGTCAAACTTCAACCTCTAACCCAGCAGCACTTGTCTATACGTGGCGCCGCCTGTCGAGCATGTCTGTCATTGGTGACCAGCAGAACGTCACGGTGGTAGCTTCACTTGATCTAGGCAATCAGCAACTTCAGTGCAGCGCCAGCAACCGACAGTTTGGGAATATCGTGGCTTCAAGCTCTTTGACTATGGATCTTAACTGTGAGTCTTTGGATGCTTCTTTGTTAGTATGCCATTTTATCCAGACGCAAACTACGTTGTAGAACTGAACACAAGTTTGCTTTCCTTAGTCTCTCTTTTCTGAGTAACACTGAATCTCTGTGTAGGGAGTTTGAATTGATTTTAAAGAGAAAACGATTTAGGCCTGCGTCTGTTCTGTGATATGTTGTGTCGTGTGCATGTAAAACGTTGTGTCATGTTGCAGACCCCCCAACGTTTCCGCCTGTAATATGTTGTGTCATGTTGCAGACCCCCCTACGTCACCGCCTGTAATACGTTGTGTCATGTTGCAGACCCCCCTACGTCACCGCCTGTCATCGACTATAATGGAGTAGCGCTGTATGAGGGACACAACAAAACCATCACTTGTACCGTGGTTGGGGGCAAACCTTCTGTCAGAACTGTGACATTCACCTGTTCAGGTCAAGGTGGAGAGGTCACAGGAACCAGCAGCACCTTGACAGTAATGGCACAACGCAATATGACGTCATGCTCGTGCACCGCCAAGTGGAAAACCTACAACTGGTACACACAGACTGCTAACGTCACGTTTCTTGTTTATTGTGAGTCTTTGTCTCTTTGTCTGTCTGTGTTTCTGTTTCTGTTTCTGATCTCTCTCTCTCTCTCTCTCTCTCTCTCTCTCTCTCTGTCTGTCTTTATCTGTCTGTCTGTCTGTCTCTGTTTCTGATCGCTGTCTCTCTGTTTCTGTCTCTGTCAGTCTCCCCCCCCCCCTCTCTCTCTCTTTGTCTGTCTCTGTATGTCTGTCTGTCTGTCTGTCTGTCTCTGTCTGTCTCTGTCTGTCTGTCTGTCTGTCTCTCTAGCATTTCCACATGCCGAACGTTTGTGCAAGTCTGTATTACTTGTGTAAAAATGTTCATTTACGATATTTTTGCGCATAACAAATAAAAACAAAAACAAACAAACAAACAAACTTTATAAGTTGCATTTTTTTGTTTACCAATGTCAGATGCAGCCGTTATTAAGGCGTTCACTTTGAACAACCACTCTGCCAACCTAACTGTCAACCAAACAGATCGAGTCACCGTCACCTGCACGGCGGAAGGACGTCCAACACCGCGCATGCTCCTAACCAAAGACAAGGAGCAAGTCAGTGTTAAGGACGAAGGACAAGTCAACAGCTTGACGGATCAAGTCAGCGTGGGCCACATAATTGAGAGCGCGAGGTGTGAGGACTCAGGCCTGTACACTTGTACCATGGGCGAGGGAAGTGCACAGTCAGCCTACACTTTGCTGGTCAAATGTAAGTCATCCGTTGTGTTTGTCAGTTTACAGCTCCAGTTGTTCTGTCATGCTTTCTGTTCAAATATATATGATGCATGTTGGTTTAATACAACTCCACCGACTTCTATTATTCTTTGTTCCCTGTTTATGTCATGTCTTTTTTTGTGTTCGTTAGTGGTATTGTTTTTCTGTATTTGTTACGTCTTTAATTAAATGAAAACCAAGGGTTTTAACGGTACGAACCACGTGGGTTGGTCCTTTTTAACTGTTTTTATGTTGTTGTTTAAACCAGAAGCATTTTTGTTCTCTCGACCTTTATCGTCTACTGGCCATTGGTATTAATACTTGGATTACTATCAGTATCACATCAACGAAGACTCCTTTAGAATACCTACAGTATCTGTCTTCAGGTCCTCCTCAGTTTGCAGTCATGAAACCTTCAGACATTGTGGTCTACACCGGCAGTGAAGTGCTGACCACTGTGGGTGTTGTGGCTTACCCGTGTCCTCACACCTACGTCTTCACCTTTCTGGGGCCCAAGAAAGACCTGTCACTGCCAGTACCACAAGGCGCCTTTACCATCACATGCACGTACGTGTCACTGACAGCCCTACGTTGCATCATCACCGTAAACAACTTGACAACACAGGAGCTTGGCTACTATCGTCTGCACATAGAAAACGACCTGGGATCTACTGAAGTGACATTTTACGTCACTGATAAAGTGCTAGGTATGCAAACACAAAAAACTCGCGAAGGTCTCGATCTACTAAGTTGTTAACCTACTTATTGTCGTTCAAAGCGTAATTGTTAATGACTCGGTGATGTTAAGCTATCTGGTTCACATCAACGAGTGATGAACGAATCTCATATTTTGTTACTAATGTTCGTTCTGAGAAAGAAGACACAAGACTTGTTAGCTTTATAATGCTGTAGCTTCTTTCTACTACTGTTCATGGCTAATTTAAAGTTTAATGTAAAGTTTCACACATACCCAATCTAGCTGGGGGTTTCTACTTTAAAACAGCCGGATTATCGCCATTGCTTAGATGCCTCTATTAAATAGAGAATGTAAGCCTACTCTTTCTTTTAGCAATCTTTGCCATTGTTTTTGGCGCCTTTATATATTTTACAAAGGAGGGGAGGTAATTTATTAATTTACCTTTAATCACATCCTGAAACTAGGCTGAATATAAATTATTCATCGTAAGTGGAGAGTTTGACCAACATTCATTGGTGCCTAGTGAGCATACAGTACTCTACAGTGCACTGTTGGATATGCAGTTTGATGCAAAGTCCTTTGATCCAAGCACAGCTTCACCCTCTGACAAGCTGAGTGCTGGTGCCGCTGCTGGCATTGCTGTGGCTGTGGTGGTGGTCGTTGTTGCTGCTGTAGTTGCTGGCGTGGTTGTGTTGATGTGGAGAAGACACTGGGTGCTGCCATGTCATAAAGCAGGTAATGTATTTAACAATGTGTACCTATCCCATTGTATTAAATCATCTCAGCGACACAATGCATGAACTAAAGTATTTCTTACATCGTTGGTTTTATTGAGTTTTGTTTTGATTTGAATAAACCGGAACCCCATGTTATATGTAATTTAAATTATTAATGAAGTTCCATTCACAGTATGAACAAGCATTCTGAAAAAAGTAGATTATTCATGTTTTGCATAATAAGATTAATGCGATGAGCTCTGAACATACATGTGCTAAGTTAGCCGCCCATTGGCTATTCCCATAATACTTTCCGTAAGATACCCAGCTTGTTTCTTCTTCTACGTTGTGATTATAGTCTTAATGCGTGTTGTTGTTGTTATTGTTATTGTATTTGCTTTGGAAAGTTTGCTTCATTGGCGAGTAAATAGTGTTGTAACCAAAAGTATTGTTTCAGAGACCACGTCCAGTGAACAACGGCCACAGGCAGATGGTGTGTATGAACTACAATTCCACAGTATCTCACCTCCTGCAAATTCTACACCTCAAGCACAAGGTGATTTTGAACGCGGTAATTTTAATGTGTTGATGTTGATGATGATGATGATATGATGATGATAATCATGATCGTGATGATCATGAAGATAATGGCCTTGATGGTGATGATGACTATGATGATGAGGATGACCATGATGATGATATTGATGTTTGTGATGACGAAGATAACGATATACCTATTTATTTAAAATACATAATTAATAAAATATACCAATTATAATTGTAATATAACGTAATATAATATAATTGTATAGTGTATGTTGTATAACATATTATAATTTGTTTTAGGTTATTTTGTTATATTTTATTTGTTATTGAATTGATTTTTTGTACGGCTTGGCTGAATATACTCGTGAAGGAGATTATGCAGACCTGAACTGCCACGACATAGGACAGAAATCTGAGTACGATGAATTTTCTCCTTACCAGAACACCGGTGTCAATAAAGGTAAGACTTTGAAATTAGATATTTATTTCCCAGTATAACATTGTAACAGAAGTGAACAGAGAAAAACTGGGTATTGTCACGCAATGCATTCCATAATAAAAAAAATGCCAAAGGTACCAATACACTAATTATTCTTCTTTCACAAGTCAATAACAATTCTTTAGAAGGGCAAATAAGAAATTTTATTTTAATATTTTAAATTCCTAAGATATCTGGCGACATATGCCAAACAAGAAAACCACTGGTGTTTTTAAGATGTCTGGTAGTTCTATGATTCAGAATAGTTACATTTCTTATTGAAGGATAGCATAGAGGAGATCTGTTTTCACGGCAGAAGGAAGTTGATATAACATGTAAACCTAAAGCACACACACTAACAAATAAATTGTGTAATTTGTCATACAAAGTCCTGTTTCAATGTTACTTATACATTTCAATTTATTTATTTCTTTGTTTTGGTATTGTGAACAGGCACGACAGCGTTTGTAACATCCATCCATAATACTTGATTATCAATGTTGGTTTTGAAGAGGGGAATATGGATGTCATGAAGATAAGGATGATTTAACATTGTGTAGACATTTTAGATTCGAGTCTTGTTTCTTCTTTGGGTTAATGTATTTCAGCACCTAAATAAAAATGTATCTTGTCGTTGTCACGTGGGTTTTATGGGTTGCTGGGCTCTGCACAATGGAATGATGTAAACCTCACGCTTTATCCGATGGGGACCGCTAGTGAGTCACCCTGTGGATTACTTTAATAAATTTATTTATTTAGCTCGGTCTGTGTTAAGGCTGGGTTACAGAGATAGATAGAAAAATGGTAAAAGATTACTGTCACACTAGCTTTCACACGGCTATGAATCATATGTAGTCCAGCCACTTGATAACAGTTAAACATCACACATTTATTTCTTCTACTCTATACAAGATTTTCGATGTACTAATCTACTTTAAAAGTTCGTAAGTCAAAGCAAATAATTCGATCGCTGATAGTTTAGGCAGCTGTTATTTCTTCATCGGGCACTGGCTATAAGATTTAATGAAGATTGGACTACTGTGGTCCGTTTTACTACAGTTCTGAAGAGTGGACTACTGTGGTCCTTTTGCTATCAGTTTGGGTGCACTTCTTCCGTGTCACTTAACTGCAGTGTGGTGTGTTTGAAGTCCTTCGTTGAGGTAGCTTCTGGTACACGATGTGTCGTCGTGTAGTTTGGTCCCTTGCCACGCTGTGGGGTCTTGCAGGGGGTTTTCCAGGGTTGCTCCCTCAGTCTTGTGCTGTAGGGGCTAAACAGCCAACTTGGTTTTCCTGTGGAGTTGGGCGCACGGGATAGCTCGCCTGCTCGTCTGTAATATAAGAGACGAAATTCTGCACAACCCTGAACAATCGGTTTGTGCAGAGCGTCTCACTGAAAGCCAAAGTAGCCCTCAGTGATAGCTCCACATCTCTATACATAAGCGACGAACATTCTGCTACGTCCGTGGTCCACTGGAATCTCAACTCTAAGTTTTTATACATACATAAATATCAATCGTGGCTAACTACACACATACAGAATTAATAATAATATAAACAATCACTGGTACAGCCACTGGTCTGCAAACATACATATAGGTTCAACAACATTGGTTCCGTCAGGTATACAACATGGCGGCGCAACCGGTCGTGTTTCGCCACGTGGTCATGCAACGTTGGACGAACAATCCACATTTATGCATAGCAAATTTAAAACATAATTTCAACAATAATATAAATATATCACGATGAAACAGAAGTATGTTCATTTACCTGTTTGACAAAGTCAGGCCTCGTGGCTACTTGATAGAATTCTAAGATTCTAAAGTCCTGTTTCCTGGTCTATGAGTGAAGATAGTTCTCTGCTCCGGTCTAGCTGTGTAGACTTCGGTGTCTTTCGTAGCACTGACTTAAGCTATGCTAGGTTTTGACCCAGTCAGAACCGGCTCTAACCGCTCTGCCTGCGTCCCATTGGGTAAAACTTTCAGATTCAAGGCACACATTGCTGACGTCACTAACTGCCTGCGTCAAGCTCGCAGTGTGTGTACCTCCAATACTGTAATCGGCTGCTGTGTAATACCCTAACTTTCTAATGTTACAATGACTAAACAAGGCTAAATAATAAATAGGCAGGATAAAACTAGTCATCTCGTCACAGTCGTGTAAACGATCAAAATGTTTTGAGAAGTTTGTTTAGAGAAAGGCTGCAAAGCAAGGAGAACATATTTTACGTTCTTATGAATTCTTTTTTTTTAATTTACTTGTACGTTATTGCCTTGTTTTGCTTGGGGACGATGGATTTTCTGTTGAAGTCGTGTTACATATGTATATACTTCTTGCTTTATGGTCAAACGGATCAATTAGAACCAATGTTGTTGTTTTTTTCCCCTGAAAAATATTACAAGTGATGTTCTCAGTTCCTAATTTTATGCCTGCCGTAGTAAGAAAGAAAAAAATCTTATCCATAGAGAGACCGGCCAGACACACATTACGCTCGCACATAAGCTACTGGGGACAGCTGAAGAATGGAATGCGAGAAAAAAAAAGCAATTTCAGTTTAGAGGCAAAGTGCAGAACGTTTTAGCCCCCAAAAATGTTAATATCATCATCATCATCATCATCATCATCATCATCATCATCATCATCATTATCATCATCATCATCGTCGTCGTCGTCATCGTCATCATCATCATCATCATCATCATCATCAATATCATCAGCGTCGTCGTCGTCATCATCGTCGTCTTCCTCATTTTCTTCTTCCTCCTCCTCCTCCTCCTCCTCACCATTCAGTTCAATTCAGCAACTCCGTATTACATGTACCTCCTACAGGGAATGATGACAGGCACTAAACATTGCTCAAATAAAGTATAGACATTTAAACCTTAAATGCATAGCCCAGGCACGCTGATATACACCGCACACGCAACTCCCACACACATTTTGATTTACATTAGCAAATTGACGTTAGATAATATAACAGTAATAACAATCACCATAATCACAAGACAGATTTAATAACAGAAAAACACATCATGCCATACCATCTAAAATAAAATGCGAATTGAAATACTTATGTAAAATCATACCATTTTATAATGCAAACACACACATACACACACACTGTTCATCATCATCATCATCATCATCATCATCATCATCATCATCATCATCATCATCATCATCATCATCATCATTATCATCATCATCATCATCATATTCATCCTTATTATCATCATCATCATCATCATCAGTCGGAAATCATGTTCAGATGCTCTGTTATGATATTGACAGCTGCTGCTTCCTCGGAAACGACCGAGTACTCAGGCCTCCGGACTCAGGACATAAGTGTGAAATCTGAATATAGCCAACTGTCACCCACTCAGATTAGCGCACGCACACTCCAGGACACGAGTGAGTTGAACTCTTCTTAGTGAGGTACTTATTTAGCTTTTAAAAAAATTGTAAACACGTTGTGCAGTTTTTATGGGTGAGATAAGCCACAGTACTTAAGCTTAGTGCACCTGGGAAAGCCTCAGATTTATTGTTTTCACTGTAGTGTTCCATGTTATTGATCAGTATTTTGCGGAGAAAGGGCCGTAGTCCACAAGGGGGAGAAAACAACACGATTACTGTCCTGTGCTGTTTGTTTTTCGTCTCCAGTCTTGTCATTTGCTTTTCAGAATTATTTTTTTTAATTTATTTTAATAAAATGATAAAACTCAACGCATTTTTCTCTAGCGAGCAATATTAATGTGCAGGTACCTTTTAATGCGTTACAGAGGTGAGTTTCCGTAAGCTTAAACTGTTTCTTAACCCTGAAGTGTCGTATTTTGATCGCCTTCTTCTGTGTGTGCCTTTACCTTATTTCGCAGGCGCGAACAAATCATTTGTAATTTGTTCTACTGTTCATATGTATCACATAAATGAATTTGCCTATCTTCATTATGTATTTCGTCCACGAGTACGTAATGCTCATTCAGAAAATTTAAGAGCATGATCAATATTATTTACACGTTCTGGTTTATCATTGCCATTGCTTTCCTAATGAACGCACTCCACATACACAATGTCTTTGTGTATTGCCTTTTGTTGTATAATTTTGTAGTAACTACATTTGATACCTTGATATAGGTCTACCCATGCCAGGCACAGCGATACAAAATGTTAGCGAGTGATGGACTATATATAGTTTGAATAACTTGTAGGTCCACAATATCTACACATAACTATAGTTTAAAAGGACAACATATTCAGTGTTATTTATACCGATGGAATATCTTGCTAACCAGGCCTACTAACCAACACAGAAGTTAAGTAAAACTTGCTTTTATATTATAGTCCAGTGTATTTTGCTTCAATCATTGCGATAATGTCACAAATCCTTTCACTATTCAAACTGAAAGAGAAAAAGAAGTTGAAACCGAAACTAAAAAAGTAGGCCTACTGTTTTGTAGACGAATCAATAACCTTGTCTTACCATTTCGATGAAAACAACAAACAAAGAAATAAAAAAAAAACAAAAAAAAAACTCAGTGCGTTTGATTAATCAATCAATACTTCTAACAGCAGTTCAACAACAAAGTTGTGCGTTTAAATACATTTTCGTCATCTTCCATCCCGCTTGCTTGTAACCAAATCTTTGTTATTTACAATGAATTCAAACCTTACAAGTAAAGTTACGCTGTCGATTTGAGAAAGAAGTGCCGGCCCACAATTTATCCTGTGATAAAATGTATCGATACAATGCTACATTAAGTATTCGCTTATTTTAAACATATTCATTGACTTTAATGTGTAGCACGACGTCAGCCTATAGTGCTCGCCCTGCCCAATCACCACCCGTCGCCGTCACCTGCCTAACACAAACACGGTGGCAAGCCATACATATCTATTTACAAGCACTCACACACACGTAGTTGAAAAATACGCATTTTCAAAAGTATTAATTTTCTTGCCGGTGTTTAATTCGGCTTTGTCCTAAAGAAGCAAAAAGAACAGATGGAATGAAAGGCCATTGTCACAACTATGGGCAAGCAAACTACAATCCAAATGGGATCAACCATGTTTTAGGTAAAGGCAAAACGTATTTAGATAACAGGGTGAAGCACACTGACCTTTGACCTTTGAGAAAGTACATATACGAATGATCTCACATGCTTAACAGTGGCTTACACTATTAATCAGGTAGAATGGATCCTTGATAGCAAAGAATCAGTGGCTCTTAGCTAGCACAGCGATAGCAGTGGTATGTTTGAAATACTATGCTATTAATACATAGGACCCGCAGTGCTATCGAAAATTATTTGCAGTCGATGATCCATTCTTCCAGGGTAATGCCCTGTGGTTGATTCATACGGCTTAAGCGGGAGAGAGGTGATCGCGTGGTCTGTGTTGTCAGGGTATGAGATAAACAGCCGTCCATTACATCACTTAGCAGTGCTGAACTCTCAATCCCGATTCCAGATTCTCCAAACGCTGGAAATGAACAGAACGGTAGAATCAACCCGGCAGCTCCGATACCGACAGGGTCTATTTCTGGTCTACAAGACCTTGTTGCTGAGACAACTCCATACGAAAGTACTTTATTTTTCTGTCTTTCTTGCTTGCTTTTTTGTTTTAATATGTGTCTATCTGCCTCTTTTCTTGTTGTTTATTTAGTCTTCGTTCTTCATTACATCTGTTATTTGTTTCAAAATTATTTTGTACCTGCAGATAGATAGATAGATAGATAGATAGATAGATAGATAGATAGATAGATAGATAGATAGATAGATAGATAGATAGATAGATAGATAGATAGATAGATAGATAGATAGATAGATAGATTTAATTTACCGAAGTCATAAACTATTTTGGTCTTGTTAGATGAATACAAGGGAGACAAATTGTAGCTTTAATTACTTTATGTCGCCATTGTTGCGTGGAAACTGATCTGTTGAATACTTTTCAGGGGTGAGCGATGAACCAGGCCTTGCAGTGTCCACACCAGCGGACTATTCCAGTCTTGACTTGAGAGACGTTGGCTTAGCATCAGTATACACCCCGTTCTCTCCCTACCAGAACTCACAGGCGTCACGCAATACAGGTGTGTGTTATGATATATCAGACCACTCGGTGCTACAAGGGAAAACTTAGTTCCTAGTTTAATATCGTTGATATGGTTCTGATGTTGTTTTGACATTTTACATATTCATATTATATATATATATATATATATATATATATATATATATATATATATATATATATATATATATATATATATATATATATATATATATATATATATATATATATATTTAACAATGCATTACAGTGCTGAACGGGTTAACTAACAATAATGCTGAGAAAATCAACGAAACGAATACCAATGTTTTATTAGTGTTTATTTAGTTTTCGCTCTTCATTGCATCTGTGATTTATTTCTCAATTACTTGCCTTGCAGTGTCCACACCAGAGGACTATTCCAGGCTTGACGGGAGTGACGTTGGCATAGCATCAGTATACACGCCGTTCTCTCCCTACCAGAATTCACACGTGTTACGCAGTACAGGTCTGGAACATTTGCACTGAACGGATTAACTAATATAATGCTGAGAAACGAAACGAATACCCAGGGGGGTGGTACTGTGCACGTAAGTGATACAGTGCACGATAGTGATACCAGACCTGTGCACACTCAAAATGCTCATCAGTAGCAAACAAACCAAATGTCAGTAGTTTTTAAAAATTTTCAGTAGCAAGCTGTAACGACAGTTCAAGACATAACTCTGCTCACAAAGCACACAAACTGAAACACTACGAGGCAGTATAAAGGGAATTACAATCTATTCAAGCCAAGCTAAAACATCAACACTGTTACATTTTTTTTGTTTAACAAAACCTTTGTTAGCAGAGTATCAAAATATACAAATTAGGACAATATTTTATTTAACAAAATGTATGGCTGGACAGATTAATAATGATTTTAATTTGGTTACATACTTTTTAACTGCATTAATACAACTGGAAAAGGTCGAAAATTTTTAATAAATAATGTATTTTTTTGATATATTCATTATATAATAGAAATCTACCATTGTCATTTAATAGGTGTCCAATACTATAAATCTTTTCTAACCAATTTATAATATACAAAAAAAGGCTTTTTACCAATTAGTATGTTAATATTTGGTGGTTATGAGGAACTTTGTCTTGGTACATGATTACCAAATTCATTGTAAGCACTGTTAATACAAAAACACTGTTACAACATTTGTTTTTTCACTATCTCTTCTCACTCTTTTTTTTTTCTTTCAAAGCTGGCTCCATAATTTTTTTTTATCACAAGTATGAAGTTGCAACCACACAAATGCTGAACGAACTAGAAACAAACGCGCGCTTCCGGTTCGAAAAAAGTCTTTTAAGCACAACTAACTAGTCAAAAACATCTTAAAACAGAAAAAAAGTTAACAAAAAATTTTTTAGTAAAAAAATCGGAATTTCGGAATTTTAATAAGTAATCCGTAGCTCCGTATTCTGCTCATGAAAATCGGAGAAAAAACGGAAAATCCGTAGATGTGCACAGGTCTGTGATACAGTCAGAGCTGCCAACCCCTACGGAACGTCCGTAGTTTCTCCGGAAAATGTTCTTTAATTCCGCAACTACGCCATTTCAAGAAATACTACGGAAGAAAAATTTCAAAGCATACCTATTTTTTTACAAGTATCGAAACAAAGCCGCGTGAGACGTAGGCCTACTAGGCTTTCGTCAATATCATAGACTTTCGTATAGCGCTTTGCGTGTGCGCTATTTTTAGCTCAGCAGCCACTGCGCGGTAGACTGAGAGAGAGAGAGAGAGAGAGAGAGAGAGACCACAGTCATGTCCTGTAATCGCGATTCCTCGCCGCGTATGGTGTTTCCTCGCGCACTTATTACATTTTCTCATTTTATCATGTGAAAATTCTTGTTCGTACATTTGCTACTGAAATTGAGCTGAAACTACGGATATTTTTCTTTGTTTGCTACTGAAATTTTTTTTAGGGGTTGGCAGCTCTGTACAGTACACGTTAGTGGTACAGTGCACGTTAGGGGGTTGGTGTGACGACACGAGTTTTCAGCATAGACTAGAGATAGTATATATTGTGCAGAGTTGCACATCTCTAATATACAGTGTACATAGACGAATCGGCAGTTTCTTTTACTGCATATGAAAGATTAAAGTATGTGTGGTTTCACGTGATTTTAACGCGAAAAGGGCATAATGCGAAATTAGGAAATGGGGTTACTGAGCTTGACTCGAGGTTGTCCTGTGTGCTGGTATGCGATTTAGTTAGCAGAGTCATTTTGTTTGCTTTTGCAAGCAGACGGTCTTTTGACTGAAGTAGCGTTGTCACGGTGTGTCAGGTTAGAGTAACGTCTTCTGTAAGGGTTTTTGTTCGCAGTGTTTCGAACCACCCAAGGTCTTGTTGCCCTCGTCTGGACAAGGATGTTAAAAAGTCTGTAGTGGGAGGACTGTGACTGCCATCTATTGAGTAGGATAGGTGTGGAGTTCAGTTCTAAAGCTGTGTGGCCCTCGATTGGCACCTGCCAATGCTCAAGTACTTCGTAGGTATTGAGATGTCCCAGGCATTAGCTAAGCATTAGCCAGAAACGGATTTGAACTCTCAGACTAACCAGTGTGTGCTGTACGGTTTGTGTTATAGTGTTGTGTTGTGCAGTGTACTGTTCTGTGTGCCACAAGCCGAGGACCTAAAAGGTGAGTTGAAACCTGCAATTCTTTTCCTTAGTGGCGGTGCATTCCGAGTCTGCGTACGTGAATGAACGATGGTGAATGAGGGGGAAAGGGATGTATTTCGATAAATATTAGTATGTTGATTTTTATACGATTTTCATATGATTTTCTTGGGTTAAACGTCTGTATAAATAATGTCGTTGCTGTTGTAGCCAAAGTGGGTCAAGGGCGACAATGAAGTATGCATGTTAGAGAGAGAGAGAGAGGGGTGATGAATGTGAAGGAAGGGAGACAATGTACTGTGTTGGAGAGGGGTGATGAAGGTGATGAATATGAGGGAAGCGCGGTTGTATTATAGCGTGATAGTGATAATTGTGAATGGAAAGAGATAATGTATTATAACGTGGAGAGGGGTGATGAAGATGGAGGTGTGGTTGAGATGAATCGCCATGGTGTGAATGGGAGTGGAGTGCGGGTGTAACAATTATGTATATTTATATAGACAACCATGTGCAATGAAAGAGATAAGTTATAGAATGAAGAAATGCATTGTGTTTTGAGATGCATGTATAGACAGGTCAACAGGCTTATTCTGTTATGAAGTGTTTAAGTTTCTGTGGACAAGCTAGTGAGACTCCTAATTTGTCCACAGATTGGGCTTCGATTTTCCACTTCGATTTCCACTTCGATTTTCCACTTCGATTTTCCACTTCGATTTTCCACCTTTGCCATCGCTATTATCCTCTGTTTATCTACTGCTACCACTACTGTTATGTCCCCACTACTGGTATAACTCTGCGACTCCTACTTGTCTCTGCGGTACCACTGTGACGGGTGACGTCAGCTTTAAGACCTCTACCCTTGCCGCTGAGGGGTGTGGATGTTGCCTGGGCTCACCGCCACCACCGTTATGTCCCCTTTGGGTTACCGGTGCCGCTGTTGGGAGTGACCCTCCATCACCACCTAGACCCGCCGTTGCTTCGGATGAGGCTGTCCATCAGCTACAGGACCCCAGCTACACCGCATCCACACACATACAGACTCGCATTCACACACCTAAAAACATATCTAGTATAAATTACTTCTTTACCTGAGTAATTAGCTGCAGTAGTACTTTGAGCTCAATTTATCGATAGCTAGGTTTCGAACGTTGACTTTGAGCTATAAAGCTAGCTAATTCATTACGATTGAATTTCAAGATTCTTTTCTGATTGTGGATTTAACTTTGAATTGTGTTTATTTGGAATTTAACTGATTGTCATTATTGTTGCATATTGTTGTGGGTATTCTGTTGTGTATAGTTCTGGGATTTCAGATAGACAAGGGAGGTAATCGTTTAGTAAATACTGGGTTGGGGGTCTTGATAGGGGTTGAGGGTGGTTTAGTATCCCCTATCCTGTGAGTGTGTGTGTTATTGTTGAATAAAAGAGTGTGATTGTTCATCTGGCTTTTTGTGTTCTTTTATTTGAGTTTCTATTCCTACCACTCGTTGTTTGGGCTGAACGTCGCGGAACCCGCTCGGGTGACGCGACAGTTGGTACAGTGCACGATAGTGATACAGTGCACGTTAGTGATAAAAGTACACGTTAGTGATACAGTGCACGTTAGTGATAAAGTACACGTTAGTGATACAGTGCACGTTAGTGATAAAGTACACGTTAGTGGTACAGTGCACGTTAGTGATAAAAGTACACGTTATTGATAAAGTACACGTTAGTGATAAAGTACACGATAGTGATACAGTGCACGTTAGTGATAAAGTACACGTTAGGGATAAAGTACACGTTAGTGATAAAGTACACGATAGTGATACAGTACACGTTAGTGATAAAGTACACGTTAGTGATACAGTACACGTTAGTGATAAAGTACACGATAGTGATACAGTGCACGTTAGTGATAAAAGTACACGTTAGTGATAAAGTACACGTTAGTGATAAAAGTACACGTTAGTGATACAGTGCACGTTAGTGGGTTGGTACAGTGCACGTTAGTGGAGCAAGTTTGACCGTAGCCACATTTGTGGTACGTGTCTGTGAAAGTATTTTTAGCCTCCCTCCCGCGGGACCCGGAACTTTCCGGGGAAGTTGTAGTGACTGCCTGTGATGCAGTTCCGCAGTGCAACAATCTGAGTAGGAGGAGCGATCGCTCAGCTCACACTATTAATCAGGTAGAATGGATCCTTGATAGCAAAGAATCAGTGGCTCTTAGCTAGCACAGCGATAGCAAGGGTATGTTCGAAATACTATGTTATTAATACATAGGACCCGCTGTGCTATCGATGAATTATTTGCAGTCGAGGATCCATTCTTCTAGGTTAATGCCCCGTGGTTGATTCATACGGCTTAAGCGGAAGAGAGGTGATCGCGTGGTCTGTGTTGTCAGGGTATGAGATAAACAGCCGTCCATTACATCACTTAGCAGTGCTGAACTCTCAATCCCCATTCCAGATTCTCCAAACGCTGGAAATGACCAGAACGGTAGAATCAACCCGGCAGCTCCGATACCGACAGGGTCTATTTCTGGTCTACAAAACCCTGTTGCTGATACAACTCCATACGAAAGTACTTTATCTTTCTTTCTTGCTTGTTTTCTTGTTTTAATATTTATCTATCTGCCTCTTTTCTTGCTGTTTATTTAGTCTTCGTTCTTCATTACATCTGTTGTTTGTTTCTAAATTATTTTGTACCTGCTTATATATATAAATATATATCTATCTATATATTTATTTAATCGTTCTTATATAGCGCTTTTCCAGCTCAAGAGCTGCTCAAGGCGCTGGCCGATACAGGATCTAACTCAAGCCGCCCGAGACGCCCACCCGCAGCCTTTGGGCGCATGGTCTGAAGCCCGGACAACTGAGCACAATCCTGGGCAGCCAGGGATGGGGGAGAAGGACCTAGGTGCATGCTGGGTGTTTTCTTGTGACCGGCACTCACCCGTCTAGGACATGAGCGTCAGGATCTTTAAAGTCCGTTATGATGGAATGTATGCGACACAGACTAGACCTCGGTTTATACTCTCATCCGATATATATATATATATATATATATATATATATATATATATATATATATATATATATATATATATATATATATATATATATATATATATATATATATATATAGATAGATATATATATATATATATATAGAGAGAGAGAGAGAGAGAGAGAGAGAGAGAGAGAGAGAGAGAGAGAGAGAGAGAGAGAGATAGGTAGATAGATAGATAGATAGATAGATAGATAGATAGATAGATAGATAGATAGATAGATAGATAGATAGATAGATAGATATGTCGCCATTGTTGCGTAGAAACTGGTCTGTTGAATATTTTTCAGGGGTGAGCGATGAACCAGGCCTTGCAGTGTCCACACCAGCGGACTATTCCAGTCTTGACGTGAGAGACGTTGGCTTAGCATCAGGATACACCCCGTTCTCTCCCTATCAGAACTCACAGGCGTCACGCAATACAGGTGTGTGTTATGATATATGCCACTCGGTGCTACAAGGGAAAGCTTAGTTCCTAGTTTAATATCGTTGATATGGTTCTGATGTTGTTTTGAGCATATACCATATTTATATTATATTTCCTATCCTATCCTATCCTGTCCCGTAACCCGGAGGTCTTAGGGGCACCACAGATCGCTTAACCAGCATACTCCATCTTTCTCTGTCCTCAGCAGTCCTGATGGCTTCGCTCAGTGTCAAACCAGTCCATTCTCGAATGTTGTCATCCCACCTCTTTTCGGCCTCCCTCTTCTTCTACCTCCTTGCACTTTGCCTTGCAGAATGGTCTTTGCAAGGCCTGATGATCTGGTGACGTGGCCATACCATCGGAGTTTCCGTTTCTTCACAACTGTGAGCAGGTCATCGTGTTGTCCATTGGTTTGTGTGATGGTCTGTCGGACTTCGTCGTTGGTGATGTGTTGGGAATAGGAAATGCCCAGAAGTCTTCTGTAGCACCTCATCTCCATGCTTTGTATTCTTCGTTGTAGATCTGCTGTGAGGGTCCATGCTTCGCAAGCATATAGGAAGATGGAGATGACAAGGGAGCGCAGCAGTCTTACTTTGGAATGTAGACTGATGGCCCTGTCTTTCCAAATGGGCTTCAACCCTGTCAGGGCAGCAGTTGTTTGTGCGATCCTGGAGAGGACCTCCTGTCGGGACCCATTATCTGATACAATGGCTCCTAAATATTTGAAGCTATGCACTGTGTTGAGGGATTGGCCTTGGACTTTGATGTCCAATGTCCGTGTTGATGCCATTGGTGTTGTTGGTCATCAGTTTGGTCTTCTCTGCACTTATTTCCATTCCATAAGCTCTGGAGGTGGTGTCAAGCCTCTGTACCAGCTGTTCAATTTCTTATTCCTCTCCAGTAAATCCATCAAGGTCATCCGCAAAACGAAGATTCGAGATTGCTCTACCTCCTATGCTGACTGTGCCTTCGTGATCTGAATATATATATATTTAACAATGCATTACATTTGTGCTGAACGGGTTAACTAACAAAAATGCTGAGAAAATCAACGAAACGAATACCAATGTTTTATTAGTGTTTATTTAGTTTTCGTTCTTCATTGCATCTGTGATTTATTTCTCAATTACGTACCTTGGAATAGCATCATTATACACGCCGTTCTCTCCATACCAGAATTCACACGTGCTACGCAGTACAGGTCTGCAACATTTGCACTGAACGGATTAACTAATATAATGCTGAGAAACGAAACGAATACCAATGTTTTAGTAAAGTTACCTTGTTTGAAGGATTAATTTATTTGTCGTCACAATCAGTTAACCTGTTGTAATACTATAAGATGATATCGTGGGCATTGCCTTCACCATTTTGTCAAGTCTTTGCCACTATGCCAAATCCTTTTTGCAGGTACAACAGCCGTGGAGCCTTCTGGACGTCTGCAGTAGTCCAGCATGAACGTGTATACAGTGGAATCTGAAAAAGTCGTCAAGAAAAAAGAGAAAATCAGGAGTTTGTTAGACGAAAGATTTCAAGCAGGTCAAATAGAATGAAACTGCTTTAAAAATGTTATACTACGAGAGAGGAAGATCAATACCCGTTTTGATAAAACAAGAGTGCAACTGTAGGTGTTAATCAAACCATTGGTTTTTACGGTTTTAACAAAGTTGTGTAATGCTACTAGCTTTAGACTATTAATGATGTAAAAGGCTAAGATGTTGTGGCCAGGCATTTCTAAAAAAACAATGCCATACTTTTTTGTCCGCACCACTGTTGTAGTACTACAAGCAGTGCATGTCTGAAAGTTCCGCAGGTACACCTTTGAACCCAACACTCGGGTCTCGGTAGTAAATTCGGTACCAGATTGACTCACCGAGCTTAGCTCAACCACATACTATGCCCAGACGGAAAACTCCCGTCATTTTGGTTGCCTTTTTACAA
>CM072520.1:48490642-48523142 GCA_036898135.1 Oncomelania hupensis
TATCACTGCATGCGTTGCAAAAATAAAACGAACAGATCTATCGCGCGCGTCACACACAAGCCTACCATTGCACGCGCTTCACACATAACACCGTGCGCATTTCACACGCACCATCATGAGCGTCTCAACGTAACATAACCCCCCACTCAAGAAGAAATTTACTTAATTTCTTTCAACATCGTTGATACGCGATGCACAAACAAAATTAAAACTTATTCCTGACTGTCTGGATACTGTCAGTGTTCACAGTTCATACACACAGAGTCAATGTTTTTTCGTCCGCAAGGAAACGACGCCCTCGCCAGTTGCGGTTGTCATTGGCCCAGGGTCAAAGACGATGATCACGTGGGCTTTCCTGGAGTCAGTGCATCCTCCGTTGTCTCCTTCTTCCGTCGAACGTCCGATGAAGTCGACGTTGTCAGCTCCCAGAATGCACTTGCTGGGTCTCACGGTCAGGTTGGCTTCTTGAAGACGGTGGAACAGCTCCCTCAAGGTCTGCAGATGCTCCTTCCAGGTCTGGGTGTGGACTAGTAGGTCGTCCCAGTAACACACGACATTGTCCATCCCCTTGAGCATCTTCTTCATCCCTCTCTTCAGGGTAGCTCCGCTGTTGACCATGCCAAAGGGCATCCTTAGGCACTCGTACGTCCCATCAGGAGTTATAAAAGCAGTCTTTGGTATGTCCTGTTGACGCACGGGGACTTGCCAATAACCCTTGCTGAGGTCAATCTTTGAGAAGATTCTACTCCCCGATAGTTGGCGGAAGAGGTCTGCTGCGGTAGGCATCGGCTCAGGGTCGAAGGCGGTGATCTTATTAACCTTCCTGTAGTCGATGCATACTCTGTTGCTCCCATCCTTCTTTTTCACGACCACGACAGGGGACGCGTAGGGGGAACTGGACTCCCTGATGATGCCCATCTTCAGCATTTCATCGATGTCTTCCTTCAAGGATTCACGGGCCTTGAAAGGGATCGGGAAGGGTTTTGATCGAACGGGAATATTTGAAGTGAGGTGGACTTCATGTTCGACCAAAGTCGTAGAGCCTGGGACATCATTGAAGTTAGGGGGAAACTCGCCCATAAGGTCCTCGAGCTCCAACGTTTGACCTTCCGTCAAGCTCGGTCCTAGCTTAACATCATCGATACCCTCTTTGCTATGGAAATCTCCTAGTTCCAACAGTTCCTCGCTGTCAAAGCTGTCGTCTATCACAGCTGCTGTTGCTGCGCGTACAGTCTCTGATGGCCTTTCCACGTACAGCTTAAGGAGGTTGGCGTGGTATATCTTGGAATGCTGACCGACCTTCACCTTGTAGTCGTTGATCCCCACCACGGTCTCCACTTCGTACGGGCCTTTCCACTGCATCAGCAACTTATTATGATCGGTAGGTAGCAGCACCAGCACTTTGTTGCCAGGTTTGAACTTCCTGTTCACAGCCCTACGATCGTAGTAGTGCTTTCCACAGTCTTGGGACTTCTTCAGGTTTTCTCTGGCTATCTCGAGAGTCTGCTCCAGCTTCTCCCGTAGCTCAAACACGTACTGGTAGCTGTTCTTCACCTCTGGGGTGTCTACTTCTTTCGTCCACAGTTCTTTTAGGATGTGCATCGGCCCTCGGATGGTTCTTCCGTACAGCAGCTCGAACGGATATAAGCCGGTGGACTCCTGCGGTACTTCTCTGTAGGCGAAAAGTAGGGCGTTGATGTAACGATGCCATTGTCTGGGCCGCTCGCTGCACAGTTTCTTCAGGGTGGACTTCAGCGTAGCATTGAACTTCTCGACAAGCCCGCTGCACATTGGATGGTAGGGTGTCGTAGTTAAATGCCGGATGCTCAGCAGTCTGTTGACATCCTTCATGCAGTCAGAGACGAACTGCGTCCCGAGGTCTGTCAGAATTTCTTCAGGCACTCCAAGTCTACTGAACATGTCCATTAGTGCCTCTGCTACAGATTCAGTGTCAATCTTCTTCAGTGGCACTGCTTCTGGGTACCGAGTCGCATAGTCCACTAAAGTCAGTACCCATCGATGACCTTCTTCACTCGGAGGTCTTATTTCGCCGATTAAGTCTAAGGCCACCCTCTTGAAAGGTCGGTCGATCAGAGGCATCCTCTGCATAGGCACTTTTGGGACCCTTCCTCGAGGTATGGTCTTCTGGCAAATGTCACATGATCGGCAGAAACGGCTGACGTCCGCATGAAGTCCTGGCCAGTAGAACACCGCCTGGATTCTATCCGACGTCTTCTTGATACCCAGGTGACCTCCCATGATTGAGTCATGCGCTACTTCCATCACCTGGCGCCTTAGGGGTAACGGTACCAAGACTTGACGCAGTGGTTTCCCTCCGTTGACCCTCGGGTGCTGGAAGATTCGATACAGGATCTTGGCCTTCACCTCAAAATAGACCGTACCACTGCCTTTGGTCACGTGGTCTTGGCGGTTCCTGTACTTGTTTAAAGTACTATCATCTTCCTGGAGCTGGATCAGCTTATCTCTGTCCACGATGGCAGCTTTAGAGTTGTCGGCGACCTTCAGTGGCGTAGACGTCTTGTCTCTCTTGGCCTGGGCCCTGGTAGTAACAGCACCGACGATCTCTGGTCGGCAGGGCTGAGCCGGAGTAACCACATTGTCCCGTAGCAGCTCTGTAAGGTCTCCATCGGGAAATGGCAATGGATCCTCCTCCACAACTTCGACGTGTTGAGTTGAGGCAGGACTCCACTCTGGATCGGGGTCGTCGGGTCGTCTCGCGCCGTCGATATTCCCGATCATCAAATCATACAGCGGCTTCTTCAGGCAAACCGCTTCGACTTCGCCTATGTAGAAAGGGGTGTTGACATGAATTTTCGCAACTGGCGCTTTCAAACATTTGCTGTCGGCCATTAGCGTCCATTTAGAATCGCCAGTGAACTGTTCTTTGGCGATTAGGTCTTCTCTGACGATGACCCCACTGCAGCCAGAGTCTCTTAAGACAGTCACTTCATGATTTCCGACGCGTCCCTTTGAAACAGGCATGTTCTGGACGGTCACAGCTGCGCTGGCGACGACGGGGATGGATTTTCCGTTGGCAAGGAGAAGTTGGCCATCGGTCATGCACTCTTGCACGTCCGCAGGAGTAGCTGTGCGCTTGGTCTCACTCGGAAGAATGACGCTCCCGCCGCACACTTGATGGTCAGATCTACTGGTTTGCCGTTGATTGGAGAACCGCCTCTGCCGGTTGCCCGCCACTGCGTTGTCCGTACTGCTCCGCTGTACGCTATTTCTGCTTTGAGGGCAGCTGGCAGCCCTGTGGTCTGTAGCGTTGCAGATGAAACAGCCTCTTGAATGCCCTTCCCTGGGAGGAGGCGTGGAGTCCGTCTGTCTCTGGCTCGTCTGGCTCCCTTGGATCTGGTTCACATGGTTTCCAGTCTTCTGAAAAGGTTTCGTCGCGCTGGGTGGCCCCAGGGTTTTCCCATGAGCGATGAGATATCTTTCAGCAGCCTCAGTCACATCTTTAAGCGTCTGCAGCTTTTGTTCTTCTAAGTGGGTCGCTAGGTCCTTGTGACAGGCATTGAGAAATTGTTCCTTCACGATCAGGTCATGGAGACTGTCGTAAGACTTCATTTCGCCTGATAACTCCACCCACTTGTGTAGATATGACGACAGGCGCTCCACAAACTGCTTTGGCGTCTCGTCTGACTTAGGCCGGCATTCACGGAAGCGTTTACGGTAGCCCTTCTCTGTAAAGTTGTAGCACTGCAACAGGGCCTCTTTCAAGACGTCGTAGTTTTTGGCGTCATCGTTCGACAGTCTGGTGTAAACTTCGAGAGCTTGCCCCGTCAGAAGTGCACTCAGTCGAATTGCCCAGTCTTGAGGTTGCCAGTTAGAGCTTTCAGCGAACCTTTCGAATCTCGCCAGATAACTGTCAATCTGGTCCTTCCCGTCGACGAAAGCTGGCAATTTTGGAGCCGTATGGTCGTTGGTGACTTGTGGCGCATGCTGATTGTTCTGGATACGCGCCAACTCTAGCTGGTACTGACGCTCAGCCTCTAATTGTCTCTCGTCCATCTCGTCACGCCGACGCTGGTCCTCCCTTTCTTCTCGGCGTCGCTGCTCCTCTTTTTCTTGCCGCTGCTGTTCAATTTCCAGACGCTTCAGTTCAAATTCTCTTTCTTCACGGCGACGCTGCTCTTCCTCTTCTAGACGCTTCTCTTCTAATTCTCTTTCTTCACGGCGACGCTGCTCTTCCAATTCTCGTTCTTCGCGCCGTCGCTGTTCTTCTCTTTCTTCACGCAATATTCTCTCCTGGCATTTGACGTACTCCGTCAGCTGTTTGCCTTTGAGATTCAGTGCAATCCCTTTCTGCCAGAAGTCAGCCATCTTGATGCTTCTGGAAAATTCTTTTCTGGAAAGTTCTTTTCTGGAAAGTTCTTGACTGGAAAGTTCTTTTCTGGAAAGTTCTTGACTGGAAGGTTCTTTTTCTAGAAAGTTCTTGACTGTGCTGTACCTTTCTAGACTGTTCTAGAACAGCACGCTTTCTGCAGTAGCGCTGATGCTTGCCACTAGCCGCCTTCGCTGACGCAGGCCCCGCTGTCCTCGTCGTATGCGACGCTGCACCACGCTGGTGTTGATGTGCACGCTCCTGTGCTGAAGTAGACGCGACGTCCGCTCGTCGCTCTCTCTAATACTGGCGATGTAGCTCCGAGACTGTCCCTCGACGTAGTCCTGCGGCAGCCACGTAGTCCTGATCTGTTGTTCGCTCACGAAGCAACTCTTCAGCGACTACACGCCCTTGCAGTCCGAATCTATCGGATGTAGTCCCAGTATGTTGGCCCCTCTCGACGCAACTTGTTGGCGGCTACCCTCGATGACTGCCTCTCGTAACGTTGACTCGCTTGTTGTAGCAGTTGAACCCTTGGCTATGGCGTGAATCGCGGCTTGACCCCCAAAATGTTACACTCTGTTTGATGTTGGTGTTTTCTATCAGTATCTGATTCAGCCCCGATGCTTGAATCCCTGATAGGGTGTAACTCAGATTCGTTTATCCACGCAGCCCGCTCAAGCAGCATACAAGTCACAAAGTCGACGTATGAAGTTTTCCACTTTTATTCAGCACACATCAACAACTGCATACAATTCTCAATTCAACTCAACAACTTTCAAATTTACTTTCCAGCTTCACTATCAACAACAACTCTCTCTCTCTCAACTTTTTTTTAACAGTGCGGCGCTTATATAGTCTCTACATACACGGGAACAAACGAGAATAATCCTACATAAAACACCACAATCAATCAAAATTAATTTCATCATCACGTGACTCACGTCATACAACCTCATTTGGAATGGAAGCTTCCATGGTAACCAACAGAATAATCCACACGCTTCGATCGATAGTAAACAACTAATTCCCGAAAATTCTCAAACAATATCGACCAACTAAAAACACTAACGTTACACAAAGCCTCTACTAATAACAACGCAAAATCAAATCAAAGATAAATACACTCTATCACTGCATGCGTTGCAAAAATAAAACGAACAGATCTATCGCGCGCGTCACACACAAGCCTACCATTGCACGCGCTTCACACATAACACCGTGCGCATTTCACACGCACCATCATGAGCGTCTCAACGTAACAATGCCATGATAGAAAACATTTTTTTTTTAAAAAGAAGTACCTTTACTTACTGTACTGCATACATATGTGTAGCCCCTCAGAGTATTAACGTTCAACTGCTCATGTGCCTGTGGACGACCGCCTGCTTTTATCCAATTCAGGAACCTTTCGAGATGATAATTATACTTTCCAGGTTTTACAAAGGGAATAAATTCTACTCCCAAACATCTCTCCGGGTAACGACTGTCAGAATTACAGATTCCACACGTTCCTCTTTTTTTGAACTTTGCCGCACTGAAACTAACATTAGCCTACTGTAGCTAGCATTACGATTCTTGTCTGGGATATCAAGGGAAGTCACTCTCTTCAGCTCTATTCAGAGTTATTTCGGGATATGCCTAATTAACGCATAACTGACGGCTGATCATGTGGTCAGCGCTGATTGGTTAGAAGTAAACACGTCACATACCTCGGACTCCAATGGAACGTTCCAATACTTGTAGACAACAGCAGATGCAGCAGAACAACAGAGAGGACCAGAAGCATCTTGCAAAATGTGCAATAACGTGGCTTCTAGAACATTCTCACGACCGGCGTGCACACAGAGAGTACAAATCTTGCAAAAGTATTCGTAATTATATGTCTACGTTCTTCAGTCGCAGACGATGTGCACAGAAGGCATTGTACTTTGCGACCGGTCGAATATGGCGCACCATAATCTGATAATCAAGAGATTTAGAAAACGAAACGTACTCCGTTTCGTTTTCGAAGTTTGCTGTATACGTCACGACTTTGTTGCCTTTCGTCACATCCGGACTCAAAGTTCAAGGTCAGACACAAACGAAACGTGGACCGGCAAAACGAGCTTCCTTTTTTACCATACAATTCCGAGCTACTTTTCGTCAGAGTTTGTGAGTATTTTTGTACCATAGTCCTTATAATTTTGTTGATTGTTATGCAGTTTCAGATTCATCAACCCTTTTAGAATGTGCTCTGCGATTAGAATTTGTTTGTGGAAGATCGTATAGTTTCTCAAAATGATAAAATTTGAAGGTACTGATTTTGGTCTTTTCTCGGCCTTCAAGCAGACGACCCCGCAAAAGTAGGTCATCGCATCAAATTTTCTATTGCTGCAATCTTGATTTTTGATTTCATGTTCCGTAAAAACACAATATGTGTGATTTAGTTAAAAGGAAAACAACCACCTGATGTTTGATTTTAGACCCCTCCCTCCCGTTGTTTTGTCTTTGGTCATCGTCTACAGTATTCCTGGTCTATGCCCATAGTCAAGACATCAGTTAGCAAGTGGTTGCGTCCCTTGCTTGAAAACGAAACGAGCTTCGTTTCCTTCTAAAAAGTCTTTCTGATAACACACCGCAGTTCGTTTCGTTTCTAGCCTTATTCTGGTAACAAACGAAACGAAACGGAACGTAGCACGTTTCGTTTTGCTTTCTAAATCTCTCTCAGGCATTCGTTCATAGACGAAACCCAAATAGATTTGCATCAAAATAGCTGTGAATGATTGCTCCGAGCTGAGCCCATTGCAAATATGTAAGTGCGTGTATCCTTATTTACTTGCCTTTATAATTATATTACTTTTAATGTTGCTTGGAAATCTAATTTCTTTTCGTGTTCTGTTCTATTGCTAGAATAAATATTGTGGGGAGATAAAAATGTGTACTTGAAGCAATCAGTTGTCTCACCGAAGCAGATGGCTATTCTGCCCAAATATTATTCTATTAATTAATTATATATATTGTATTGACACACATGCGTATAGCAATGCCAGCCTAGGTATTCCACATTACCCCCGATGGGGTGCCGGGGGTTTCAGTATAAATAGTATCCCCACTTTCTGGAAATTTAGTGCTTTAAATTCCCACTGTCGCTGTCTTTCTCATTTGCTCTTTCTCATTCCTGCTTTGTTTTATCGATCTGCTATACTATCTTCTTCTTCGCTAGACCAGTCACCTACCTTTTTTCTTGAAAACTCTTCCGGGACAGGTGTGTGTGGTCCTGTTGGATCAGCTTGGGAATATTGGACCCTTTCTGCCAGTGGTCACTAGGGCTTCATATGATGTTATTATTTAGCAATGTAGACATTTTATATGTATGTGTTTTGTTGATAATTTAGGCTATAATGAATTATGATGTTCGTATTCTATTTTGTTTTTGTAAACGGGGGTTCGATAAATTAGAGTACAGCCTCAGCGTCCCCTGCGTGAAATTGATTTGCTGGTGGAGAGCTTTAAGTTTTACCACTAGGGTTGTTTCAGCAGATCTTTTATGCGGATCAGGGGTTGTCCGGTCCTGATTTGGCTCGGAAGAGTCCGCTGGACCTAAAGCAATAATCGTGCAATGCAATGTAATGTAATGCAATAGGCATTCCACCCCCCTCCCCCCTCCCTACTCCCATCTCCCTCCCCAATCACTTCCCCAGAGAAATAGTTTTCATTTAAAATATATATTTTGCTGGCAGAAATTATTTGTAAGGAATGAGAATCAGAATGAGAGCACGCGCTGTGTTTAGGAAGTGACGTCTGGTCTGTGATGTGACGTGCTGTGTGACGTTTGTGTGTGAATCTGTAGGTCTCTTTCCACCCCACCCCCCTCCCCCCTCCGGCCCCGAGAGCACGAAGACAATGATTGGACCGTGGACACTGACGGTTGACAAAGACGGTAGACAGTTAGGTTAGACAGGTATGTTTGGAGCTCGGAAGCGTTGTAAGTATGGTTTATTATATCCTATCCTATCCTATCCTATCCTATCCTATCCTGTCCCGTAACCCGGAGGTCGTAGGGGCACCACAGATGATCGTTTAACCAGCATACTCCATCTTTCTCTGTCCTCAGCAGCCCTGATGGCTTCGCTCAGTGTCAAACCAGTCCATTCTCGAATGTTGTCCTCCCACCTCTTTTTCGGTCTCCCTCTTCTTCTACCTCCTTGCACTGTGCCTTGCGGAATAGTCTTATTTATATATCTGCAGTGAATGACAGTGTGAAAGAAGGTGCATGACGCTCGGCAGTGGCGAGGTTGGTGATCCCGTGTCGTGTTGTGTGGTGGCGTTGTGGACCTTACATATTTTGTTCTCTCTTGCCGCATCTGATAGATTTAGGAAACAACCTTAGAAATGAACTTCAAGCTCAAGGTGAGGAAAGTGACCTAATTCTGACTTGATTGTGACCTTGATATTGCTAAACATCCAGAAAATGTAACGGTGGTAAATATTCAAGCCAAGATTAAGCTGACCTGTTGTAATTCTGCTACAGGCGGGACTGCCACTCCAGACTACCAGGTTGGAAGACCAAGAACATTGTGTTCCTACCACCCAGGAAGTGCCAGAGCCTGTGTGTCGGAGCCTGGGACTGTCCCCTGCGCCATAGTGCCGCTACAGTGCTTCAGCTGTACCCTGCACCACTGTGTCTCGATATATCCCTTGCTCTGCAGTGCCGCGACCTGTCCTCCGTACCCCGGAGCCTGTGCTTAACCCCCTTATCCCGGGATCTTTGCATGTCCCTCGCACCCCGGAACCTGAGCCTCAGTCTGTTCCCCGCACACCTGAACTTCAGTCTGTTCACCGCAACCCTAAACTTCAGTCAATTTCCCCGCATCCCTTAACTTGTGTCTGTTCCCCGAACCTCTATCAATATAAAAATCAGCCCTATCTGCACTTCTGAGTACGTGGTAGCCCAATCTTAACCTTTATCTTTCCCCCTCCAGCCCCTGTTCCGAAGAAAAAATGGCAAGAAAACTTTTCGTTGATATGATTTCCCTCCTAGGTTTTTGCAGCACCTCGGAAGTGGATCCGAGAGCATTGAGTTACTCTTCCTACGGGTATTAGATGGTCACCCATGGGATGGGACAATATGGATAAGGAGGGCAAGTACATCCTCCTCAAGGAAGTTGCTCTGATACTAGGTAGGCGAGATATATAACCCTATTACATTGTATCCTAGAATATTTCATCTTTGTGAAATTTTCTTCAGTTTATTTTTAATTCAATGCTTATATAAGTTTAAAAAATTTTTACAGCTGTTTCACATTCACTATTCCACCAAGAATGTCCAGAATGGTTATTTAGTTTCTTAGATTTACATTTTGGAATATATTTTTCTGCTGCTGTTATATGATTTCAAAAATTTGAATAAAACACATCTATATTATCATGCATAATACTGTCAGTATCGATGGCATTGAGATATGCTGGAAAATCATCCCATATTGCAAATTTATATTTACATTTAGGAATGATGTCTTCTGTTTTATCATCTTTATCATAATCAACATTCCTGAGCTTAATAGTAATTGGTAAATGATCACTTCCTAGACAATCGTTTAGCGGAGACCAAGTGCAAGTTATTGCTAAGTCAGGTGCTGTAAATGACAGATCAGTGGGCCTGTGGTATGAAACATCGTTGAATCTTGTATACTGACCATCGTTTAATAGGCATAATTTAGAGTCCAAAATATTTTCAACTAAACGGCTATTTGTTACTATTTTACAACCTGGCTCCCACGACGGCGAATGCGCATGAAAGTATCCCATTATTAACCACTTAAGCATTTGACTTTACTAATGTTTTTAACCAATATGTATCATCTTCTTTCGAACCTTCTGGTAAATATAGATAGAAAACTTTTAAAATACTAAGCTTGTTGATCTTCAACATTGCTGCAGTACTTTAAATATACTTTAATGACGTAGATACAGGCGATGGAAATCAGCAATAATCTAAATCACACCTAATATATAAAGCTGTCTGTACTTTTCGTTTGTCGTCGAATTCAAGAGCATGAAACAAAGGAGGATAATAATAATTCTTTATTTTATGGAGCTTTTTCGTGTCAATATTCAATATTCCAAGCCGCTTTCCATCATTTCTGATCACAGAATCTACTGTTACTGCTATTTTCGGAATCTCTGCGCTTTTATTCAAGTGCACCTGGTCTTGTTATTCTTTAGTCATCATAGCTTTCATGACGTCATTCTTACTGGCATCCATGACGTAATTTTTAAGTTTTATTTTTTCAGAGTCCTTTCTTCTTGCCACCTCTGATGACATACCTGGGTTCGACAATAATTGAGGAGGAGAAGCAGGAGTGGAAGCCACGACGTCAGCATAAGATCGGGCGTAGATGGGGGTTAGTAGCGGCTTTTTCATGGTCGGAACGTTGTTGCCACTGACTACTGTGGGCTTGGATAGTTTGTCCTTTCCCTGCTCCCTTACCATCCCCTCTATTGCCATGATTCCCTCTTTTAGATCGGTCATCATTGAAAAAAGTTTATCACAACTGTTCTGATCATCTCTGGTTTGACTAAAATAAAAAAAAGATTGTTCTTCGGTTTGAACAATCACCTCTCTGGTAACTTTTTCTACCCCAAAGCCTAGCTTGACACAATGTTCAATTTTTTTCAGAAAAAGGCCCACTCCGCCATGAGATAACACATCCAAATAATGAACTTCATTTTCATGCACAAGAGCGTATCAATATTCCTCGGGTTACTCATTAATATTTCCGAGAAAGGTCGAAAAACATGGATGTGTTTTCCTAGTTTTTGAGCGTAAAGCCTTTCAAATTATACAAATTATTTAAAAAATCAAAGTGCACGACGAATGATTACGCCCCTTCCAAGTCGTCGCCATTTTGTTTTCATTCCTTGTCACGACTTCGCATACACACATTCAGATTAGAAATCATGCGTTTCACATTAAGTAATGAAGTTATGTCAAAACCAAGGGTGATCTTTGTTTGCAAAACAATCTGCTTTCTTCTTTTATGTTTATTTCTGCGAATTTTGCAAAGACTGTTTTGCGTAATTAATTCTCGAGTGAGTTAGGCCTACTATTAGTAATTATTCTTGTACATCAGTACAGCAGCAGTAATACTAAGTCTGTAAGTGGGGTAATGTCGCTTGATTGTCTACAGGTACCAAATAATAACGATTAAACACAATTTAAGCTTTTAATGTATTATTTTTTTGTGTTGTATTTTACTCCAGAACTCCCAAAAAGATATTGATCTTGTCGAACAATTAATTAATATGATTTATTAATGTATATAAATGCAACATTATTTTCGTAAATTCTGCTGAAACTGGCAAAACGTGTTGTTTTCTGAGCCTACTAGAGGGTGCTGCTATTTGTTGTCTAAATATAGTTCCTTTTTGTTGCAATTTTGTGTATTAATTTTAGACACCTGAAAATTAAAAACGTGTTTTATTTTTGTGTGAGAGTTACCAACTTTGAACAGTTAAATGAGTGCCTAAATATTGACCGATTTTTAGCAATTTAAATTTTGTTAATCGTCTAAAAGTCTGTACTATATAATTAAAACAAAATTAAAAATCCTGAACCAAAATAAAATTTTCGTCTGTAATACTTATAGTATGTACTCAACCCCAAAAATCAATAAATGAAAATTCCAATTTTTCGCTAATCTGTCTGAGATGTGTCCGATTGTCCGCCCTCTGGAAGTGTAAAACTTGCAAGTGGATTAATATCTCAGAACCTATTTGAGCTATCACAACCAAACATGGTAACTGGTAAGGTGATGTATATCCATGAGACCTCATAAATGATCATTGAATGAATGATTTCACGTCAATGTCAAGGTCACAAGGTCAACAAATGTTAGTCAAAAAATTCAAAACATTTCACTGTTTTTCTAAGTATTAAATATTGAACTTATTATTCTTTGATGCATGATAGATATCAATAAGACACACATCCTGTGTACATTTGGACAACCTCACTCTAAGGTCAAGGTCACTGGAGCGGTCCTACGTCAGTATAGGTACTTTGAAGTGACCTTGACCCTAAACTATGAGAGCTATAAAATTCAAATTTAGAGACCAATTTACGATCTCTAAATTTGAATTGTATAGCTAGCTCTTATAGTTTAGGGTCAAGGTCACTTCAAAGTACGTATACTGACGTTGGACCACTCCAGTGACCTTGACCTTGGAGTGAGGTTGTCCGTTATTCCGTTTTTGTTTTGATCTTGAAGGCAAAGGTCAATTTAGGCCTTACAAAAACATACAAAATGTAGTGGTGTTGGTGGTGTGGTGTTTTGGAGAGAAGATGGTGTTATGGAGGCTATGGTGAAGAATTTCTTGCACACATTCTCTCTCTCTCTCCCCAACGCCAGTTCGTTGATGACCGTTGAAAAAATGATTTTATTCAGGAAACATCATACTACTAAGGGCAAAGGCATTGCTGGAGTGGAAAAAAAACACCTTATCTATTGCATGGTGCCCGGTGCTCTCCCCATGCCGAGTTTTGTGTTTTGCTTTTATTACGGACCGTCAGCCGCAGCGACCGTGCTGCTTACGCATTCCCCACCCGCCCCAAAATCTTGGCTCGCTGGCAAAGTTTGTGTTAGTAACTAAACTTACTTTGACGCATAAGGCTAGAAACGCAAACGAATACTATACAAATTATATATTGACGGAAACGCAAAAATACAACCTTTCTACTGTTATAACAATATCGGACCTATCTGCTACGAAATAAAAATAATACGCAATTTAAGAGGGAGTTGGCTGCTGCTCCTAAGAATGTCACGACTCTAAACTCATAATAACTCTTTAATTTAATACAATTATAAATAATAATAGTAATGACAAAGAAAGAACAACGTCTCCTCTTTCCAATGATATACAATATGGCATGGTTACTATTATGGGTTCCGACTATAGCGAACTAAACTAGAAAACAACTAACACAACAACAATTACATCTAGAGCCTTCTGACAGCTTTTCACTGTTTCCCTTTCGATGTGTATGTCTCTATGAAACTAATATATAATTTAAATATCTACTATTAGAGAATGAACTAAGACATCGGAAAATATCACACTAAGGTGTTACAGTGGAGAATCTTTGCTACTAGCATCATTTACAATTTATAATCTTATCATGTTTTGTAGGCGAGCGGGAAGACCGGCCAAATTCCAAAACAGCTTCAGCAGCAGCCGCGCCGAGCATACAACACACGGACCTTTATTATAATAAAGGTCCGTGCAACAGTGCGGTGTCTTTATCAACATGATATGCATCGCGCTATCCTAAACATCGCGCTCTAATTCAAAATTGCTACATAAATCACAAATAAAGTGTATATATTCTAATAGAGAATTTAACGCTGCGTCTAATGGTTATATGCTTTAAAGGATCTGAAAAATGTATATCAAGTTATTCCATACAGTTAGTTTAAGCATAACAAAGAACAAAATTTGGCCTACATATCGTATGGTCAGAAATACTCGTAGCCAGCACGGCTACATTTCACCCCGACTCTTTCAAAACTCAGCGTCCGTGCTGAGAGAACCATCGTATCTTAAGACAACCGGACATGGATTTACCATTAATCGCGTCGTACATAAGACCCGAACAACACAGAAAGAGCGATTCTCAAAACGAGAAAACAATTTCTTTGAAACGCACATTTAAGTACGAATCCGACTAAAACGAAAACAAGTTATATCGCGGACCCGGCATTGCCTTTGCTAGATAGTTAGTTATGTATTTAACAGTGAACCAACATCATACAACAAAGTCCATGGTACAACATAGCCAAACAATACCACATGTCATTTCTCACACTATTCAACACACTTAATCTACATAATCAGTCATATAGATGACATTAAACATTTTGTTTAAAACTTTCACTCTCATAATAAGCCTATATATGAAATATCCGTGCAGCAATATCCTAATAAACATCGACTAGAGGGATGATTTAAGATGAGGAGTATTTAAACGAGAATGAGATTAAAAGAAAATGGCATGTAAGAGCAACATTCAGAATTACAGAAAGAATGGGCATTAAAAAAATGAAACACATCAAAACATTATCATTTCATTTTCAAACAAGGCATGAACGTTGACATAATTATCTACAGCATCATTAACATACATCACATTGAATATCATAACAAAGCATATATACATAGTGCAGTAAAATCAAAACAAGACATACATTATATATATTACATAAACGTTCAAAAACGCACCAGCATGAAAACAAAATCCTAATGCAAAATATTTATTACAAACGTCATTTATTTGCTACTAATAAAACATGGTTTAACGCAAGATCACATTGATTACAATATAAACGACCTTGTGACACTCATACCGTGACATCACGAAGGTATATGTAAACTAAACAACTGGAACTTCTTTATTAACTCAACACAAACAAAATTGTACTAATTAAGGAATTTAATGAAGCAAAAATAATTCTATTAAAACAATAATAACACACATCGATATAACTCATCTAAACTAAAATGTTCTTTTCAGTCTTTGCACCAAAGTTTCTTCAGTCATATATATCTCTTCCTCAGATATCTCTTTAAAATCTATTTGTCCAACTGCTATCGATACTATCGCAACGACGTGGCACAACGAAGACATTACTAAGTTACACAATAAACACTAATCTATTAATACGCACATCTAAAACACAAGTCAAATGTCTTCTCTGTCTTTGCACAAAGTTTGTGAAAACGTTTGGTTCTTCTATGTCTTTTACTCAAATATATCTGCACAGCCTAGATATTTTATACTGTTCTTGATACTGTCACAATGAAACTTCATTTCCTAAACCTAAATATATATACACTGGCACAATAAAATCATTTCTAATCCTAAATATATATCTAAATGTCTCTCGGTGCAAACTATAAAATTGTATCTTGGCCTACACATTTAAATCAAATGTGGCCTACCTTTACTAGTTTGCCCGTTGTGCCAGTCGTGCAGAACGCCGAAGATCAATCGGAGTTCTTCCTGGGGCGGCCATCTGCGCTGGGGGTGCCTGCACCAAAGGCGCTGGCTCCCATGCAGAGGCTGGCCCGTTGTGGTTGATGGTGACCATGGTAGGAGGGAAAGAGTCAGGAAAACTCCCCATCCAGGTCTCAGGCTCTCCTTCGTCGCTCTCGCTGGAAGGCATGGTCTCGAGTGGGTCAGGAGGTGGGATGAGCAGATCGAAGTGTTGACCCACGGGTTGGAGATCTCTTCTGTTCACCACCCGCTCTGGCCCCCCTGCTACTGGCTGGATGGTGTAGACGTGCAGGCGGGGATCCCGGCGGGCGGTGACGCGATGCAGCTCAGGTCGCCAGAAGTCCTGGATTTTGTTCCGACCCATCACTCTGTTTCTGGTGTAGACGTAGTCTCCGACGGCCAAGGGATGGTCAGCTGCTCTTTGGTCGGCGAGTTTAGTCCTGGTCTCGGCGGCTCTCACCAGTTGTTGGTACGCCCGTCTGTGAGCATCAAGGAGTCGCTGCCGATGCTGTTGGACCCAGTCCACGGCTCCAGTTGCTGCAGGTTCTTGTCGTCCAAGCAAGTCATCCACAGGCAGTCGAGGTTCCTGCCCGAAGAGCAGAAAGTGCGGGGAGAAGCCTGTGGACGCGTGTGGAGTGTTGTTGTAGGCTTGGACGACTTCTGCAATGTGCTGGGGCCATCGTCGTTTCTGGTCCGCAGGGAGGGTGCGCAGCAGGTCATGGAGCGTACGGTTGAAACGCTCGCATTGTCCATTTCCTTCAGGATGGTAAGGAGTGGTGTGCGACTTGCTGATGCCATAGGATGCACACAACTCCTTGACCAATTTGGACTCGAAATCTCGACCCTGGTCGCTGTGGATTCTTTCTGGCACGCCGTATTTCTGGAACCAGTCGCTGACTAGAACTTTGGCCACCGTCTGTGCTTCCTGGTTTCGAGTTGGAACAGCCTGTGTGAACTTGGAGAAAACGTCCGTAAGGATGAGAACGTTCTCTCGGCCGTCGGTTGCAGGCTCCAGTCTGGTAAAGTCGATGGCCAATATCTGCAGAGGGCGGCTGGCCAGGACAGGAGTCGACGTGGTCTTGAGTGGTACAGGACGTCGACTGATGATGCAGGTGTTGCAGTTGGCCACGTACTGCTTGACATCGCTGTGCATGTCAGGCCAGTAGACTCTTGGTCGCAGGAGTGTCATGGTGCGCTCGAAACCCTGATGTCCCATCTTGTTGTGGATTGCTGCAAGGACATCTGGCCGCAATGAACTTGGTAGCACCAGTTGGTCCCATCTGCCCTGGATTGGATCTGTCACCTGACGATACAGCACACCATCTTTGCAGGTCAGTCGTGGATGTTGCTTGAGTAGCAGTCGCAGTGGACGGCTGTCCCCAGGTGGAGGCTTGTTGGGCCAGGCTGCCAACACCGGCTGGATTCCAGGGTCCTCGAGCTGCTTCTGACGGAGATTCTCGGGTGACCTTTGCGGGATGATGAAATCTGGGTCAGCCGTGTCGCCGGGCGCAAGACGATTCAGTTAAGGAAGTTGTTGGAGATCATTACTCTGTACATGCTGCTGCTGACAGGTCGCTGACACCTCGCAAGCATGTGCCACTTCTGCAGGCACCGGAGTCGACGTTGCGTGAAGTGGCAGGCGAGACAGCGCATCGGCCGGGTTGGTGACACCGGGCCGATACTTGACGTCAAAGTTGAACTGCGACAGCTGTGACGCCCACCGCTGCTCGATGGCTCCAAGTTTGGCTGTTCTGAAGTGGACCAGAGGGTTGTTGTCGGTGAGGATGGTGAAAGTTGCCCCGAGGAGATAATCTCGGAATTTCTCGGTGATGGCCCACTTCATAGCAAGAAATTCGAGCTTCATGCTGCTGTACGCTGCTTGGTTCTTCTCAGTTGGTCGCAGTCTTCTTCTGGCGTAGGCGAGAACCCGTCGCTGGCCGTCTTGTTCTTGGGACAGTATGGCACTGAGACCGTCATGGCTGGCATCAGTCTCCAACAGGAACGGCTGGGTGAAATCGGCATAACCGAGGACTGGCGCCGAGGTAAGAGCCGTCTTCATCGCGCTTAACGCCTCTTGATGTTTAGACGTCCACAGGTGAGTGATGTCGGCTGTCTTCTTCCGTCGGAGCTTCGTTCCTTCCGCTGCTATGTCGTGTAGTGGACCAGCAATACGGGCAAATCCCTTGATGAAACGCCTGTAGTAGCTGGCGAAACCGAGGAAACTGCGCAGCTCGGTCGTTGTTCTGGGTACGGGCCACTGCTGGACGACTTCGACCTTCCCCGCTTCGCAGCTGATGCCATCGGCAGAGATCGTGTGCCCCAGGTAAGTGACCTCTCGTCTGAAGAACTGGCACTTCTCAACTCGTAGCTTTAGGCCGGTGTTGACGATACGTTGTAGAAGCCGATCAAGGTGCTGGAGGTGTTCATCGAAAGTCTTTGAATACACGAGCAGGTCGTCTAGGTAGACGAGCAGAAAACTGAAAATGAAGTCGGACATCGTCGTCTGCATGAGCCGTTGGAAAGTGGCGGGGGCCGAGATGAGACCCATGGGCATCCTGGTGTACTCATAGAGGCCCATAGGAGTGACGAAGGCCGTTTTGTGTTGATCTCGGGGGTCCATGGCGATTTGGTGGTACCCACTGGCCAGGTCCAAGGTGGAGAAGTATTGGGCCCCAACCAGCGCGTCAAAGGACTCCTGGATGCGTGGCAGCGGATACGCATCACCCACCGTCTTGGCGTTTAGGCGGCGATAGTCGACGCATAGCCGAACGGTCCCATCTTTCTTTCGCACAACGACGATTGGTGCCGCGTATGGACTGTGGCTCTCGACAATGATGTTTTTCTCCAGAAGGCCTTTGATGTGGTCTTGGATTTCCTTCAGCTGGTGAGGTGGGATGCGCCTGTAGGGTTGGGCGACGGGCACTTCGTCTCTCGTCCGCAGTTGATGTTGG
Source organism: Oncomelania hupensis (assembly GCA_036898135.1). Lineage (NCBI taxonomy): Eukaryota > Metazoa > Mollusca > Gastropoda > Littorinimorpha > Pomatiopsidae > Oncomelania > Oncomelania hupensis. Next base: position 48,508,980 of record CM072520.1, read on the forward strand.
ACGATGTCCGTGTAGCCCAAATCCAACTCGTTTTGGACAAAGGCTTCTCTGTTCTTGTCCAGGACTTGTTGAAGAAGTTCCCGCTGTCTGGTTGTGCCATCGAAAGTGGGGCAGGAAATGGTGTCCTTGGAGATCTGTTCTGCTGGTGCTCCAATGGTGACCACCAGTTCATTTACTGTGGCGGTGAATGCCACCTCGTCCTTTCCTTGGACATCGTCTACTGCCTGTAGTGACGCCAGTGGAGTCCGGGCTGGAAGGATGACGTCCACCTCTGAGAGATTGGCCACTCTCACGTATCGCCGTGAAACGTCACCGCTGACAAGGGTCGGGACGATCAGCAGACCTCCAGACAGGGGTTGTGTTAAAGGTGACGCCAGTAGCTGTCGCGTAGGCCGCTGCGTTGAGGTCACTCGCACAGTGGCCATGGCGAAAGGTGGAACCACTGTCTGTGTAGCTGTCTTGGCGATGCCTTGGACGAAGGTGTTGTCATGTCGCACTTCTTGGATGGACGCAAACAGGCCTTGAGGTAAGCTGGTCGGTCTGGCTGTCATCCACTCTCCCAGGACGTTCATTCCGACCAACAGCGGCAGGCGTTTCGTGCGTTCCCTCATGACCGGTTCGGTGGGCTCCCTGACGACCAGGATGGGAACACTTGAAAACGTGGTCCTGTCCAACTGCAGCTCGGCGACCAGGATACCGGAGTAGGGTACCTCTGCGCCGTTGACTGCCCGCAGCTTGAGGTGGGATGACTGAAGAGAAACGTCACCAAGATTCTCGGTGACCCAGGTCTCCGTCACAGTCGTTACCTCGCTGCCCGTGTCGAGGAGAGCTTGCACAGCTCGGCCATTGAGGCGTGCGGTTGTCGTGGGGCATTCGCCAATCAGCCTTTCACACGCCTGTCTATAAGTGGTCCTTTCAGACGGCAGCTATTTACAGCCCTTGTTCAGCCTCCTATGATCCCTGCACGCTGGCTGAACCGCCCGTAGCCAGGTCAGAGACGGTCGGTGGCCTTGGCGTAGCGTCGACTACTGGCACAAGCATTTAGTGCTAGCTCTAAGCTGTAGAGCTTATAGTAACCAAGCCTATTGCAGTGCTAGTGCTGTACATGTAGCCAGACCAATTGTTCCTCACGCGTGCACGCTATTAGAAACTACTTTTGCTCGCTGTGCACAAGTATTTTATGCCTAACAAAAATTCCTGCTGAAACTGAATGTATTTTAAAAACGCGAGAGAGAGAGAGAGAGAGAGAGAGAGAGAGAGAGAGAGAGAGATAATACATGCACACACAATCGATATGATACACACAGTAGACACATACAGTGATACAAACAAACTGAATGTAAACACACAATCAAACAAAGAGTAAATACAGTCAAGTTTAAAAGGACTTCACAAAACAAAGCAACAAACGAGACATTTAAGCAAAGTTCGAAGTACAACAATTTACAAGACTAGGGAAAAATAACACGTAATGAAATGTTATGTGTTTGTGGTTTTTTTTTTTTCTATGGAGACATGCATTCACTTGAGAGAGAGAGAGAGAGAGAGAGAGAGAGAGAGAGAGAGAGAGAGAGATTAAACATTTAATAACATATCAGTCGTCATATCCAAATACAGTGCATGTAGAATGTGTATTGTGTTTTGCGATAATCTAGTGCGTGTGAATAAAAGTCACAAATGGAACTTAACACCATGCAAAAACAATTAATGTTACTCACCAAAATACAGCAATTTACAATGAAAAAACACAAATGAGAAAGCATCGCATAGCTAGAGTATGCATGTATGGAAAAGTCGGGTAATATTAAATGGAGTGTATTAGGAAATGATCGAGACCTTCCAGGGAAACCTTATTTCACACACACACACACACACACACACACACACACACACACACACACACACACACACACATTACAAGGCTTGCAGCAGCATATAAAAACTTTTTAGTTACACACACATATATATATATATCCCGTTTCCATATTACCCGACTTTCCCTTACAATAATTTACAAAACAGAACAAAACAACACAACACACAAACGTAAACACATGCACACAAAAAAGACCTGTGTTCTTTTTTCAATGGAGACATTCATTCACTAATATGGAGAGAGGGAGAGGGAGAGAGAGAGAATTCAAGAATTTATTCAATAAGGTCATAGCCCCATATGAAGGGGTAAGCACATTACAAAAATAACCACATCGGTATAACAACAATGAGATAACATCTTATTGAGATACTTCTCTCAAACGCTTAAATGCAAAACATAGATACAGAGCTAGATTTCTTAATACTGTCATACTTTGTGTAGAGAGAAGTAAGCTTAATTGGACAGCAGAAGGGTATCTATAATATTTAGGTAAGATTAAATCGCTTCTTAAATCACTCAGGCATGGACAACAGAGAACAAAATGCACTTCATCTTCATAAGCTAGATTGCATAGACGACATAGCGTATTGTGATAGGTTACACTCTTAAATTTACATGCATGAACAGCAATACTTGACACACCACAACGAAATTTTGTCAGAGCATTTTTTACATAATTATTCACATCTAGAAATATATAAGGTTCCGTATTATTTGTTAACTTAAATGTTCTATAAAAAGACATACTATTACTCTGCTGTAGATGTGCATCCCACTCTTGCCATCTGCAATCTATTAGTCTTTGTTTAAAACATCTCAGGAAAGCATTGATACAACCAACCCCCTGATTTTCCCAAACGTATAAGAAACCATAGCTACCCAAACACATCCGTACTCTTGATGCCCAAGTAACTTTACCTCTACTATCTAAATTATAGAGCATTGTGTAACATTTTGCAGGGAGACGGTTTACATCCATACGGACTAATCTCAGCCAATATCTAATACAGGCAACATAGGAATTTACATACAAAGGAAATCTTCCTAATTCACCATATACAACATCATTTACAGTACTGCTGTGTACATTTAGAAACCTTTTCATGGCGAACAGATGTACCTTTTCTATTTCTTTACCCTTGTCAAACCCCCAAATTTCCGCCCCATATTGTACAATTGGTTGCACCTGTGTATCAAACAATTTTACAAAGATGTCAAAAGAATTATTTTGGAACTTATACATACTACATAATACATTTATAACAGCTTTTTTGGCCCTAGACATCAAATCTTGACAGGCAAAGCTAAAGCTCAGTCTTGTGCTAAAATATATACCAAGATATTTATATGCATTCTCAACCAACACTCTCTCGAATCCATAGAACCAACTTTCCCTCGCTCCTAAATACCCACCATTTCTAAACACTATTATTCTAGTCTTGCCCATATTCACTTTTAATTCTAGGCGTGTTGCTGCAAGGTGTAAATTATTTAGTTGAGTCTGCAAACCAACAGCTGTTTCAGCCAACAAAACAATATCATCAGCAAAGAGTAAAATAAACAACTCAATCAAATCAAAATTAATAGTGAAACCATGTTTACCATTCTGCATTATTTCGAGCGCTAATTCATTAATAAAAAGAGAAAACAAAATCGGACTACACACATCTCCCTGTTTTACCCCTCTAGTACACTTAATAAAGTCAGTAAAATTTGTACCACATCTAATTTTGGCCTTTAAATCAGTATACATACTTTTTATACAAAAATACAATTTTCCTGAAATACCATTTTTTAACAGAACAGGCCACAATAATTTCCTAGAAATGGAGTCAAATGCTTTCTCAAAGTCTACAAAAGCGACGTATAATTTTCGATGTTGTATCAATTGTTTTTGGACAGCAGCCATAAGAGTAAAAATATGATCAATCGTAGAGTATTCTTTCTTAAATCCAGCTTGATATTCCCCTGTAATATTATTCTGTGAGACCCAGAGCTGTAGGCGACTGTTAATAATTGTGCCATATAATTTACTAGTAACATTGCATAGAGAGATACCTCGGTAATTTTCAGGTAGGTTTGCATCACCTTTCTTAAATAACGGTACGATCACAGATTCCTTCCATTCCTCAGGGTAAATACCATTATCAAACAATTTATTAAATAATTTCACTAAGAAATCTATAACACTGCTACCAGCATATTTAAAAAATTCGCCAAGAAGCCCGTCTGGTCCAGGAGATTTACCACGCTTTAACTTCCCAATAGCTTGTAAAACTTCATCTCTTGTAATTAGTCCGTCTAAAACTTCTTCATAGTTTTGAACAAAGTCTGGGTCCCCATCTACATGTTCATCATCCGTATCTAAAACAGCATTGAAATGTTCATACCATGCATCGGTAGTAATATCATTTTTTGGCTGAGTTCGTCTGCCAAACAACCTACTAATTTCTTGCCAAAACACCTGCTGGTTGCCTATTGATGAAATCAGTTTATCAAACCGAGTATCATTAAACAACTTTTTTTTCTACATATAAAATTCTTATATTCCGGTGCGTAGGTGAAAACATCTGAAGTAATGAGCTCTCAACGTTTATTGTGAATGTAGCGGACGCAGTGTGGTTGTATTCGCCAAACTTTACAAATACCTTTTTAAGTGTACTTTGAACACAATGCCTGCAGTTGTGTTGGATTTTCGAAGTGTCTGTGGCAGTTTTGCGGCTATTTACATTTCATTCATGGCTAAGAGGGCAAAAAAGAAGGCTGCCATGCATATTCAGGTGCTAACACTGCGAAATCGTGCTACCGGTGTAATGGTAGGTGTGCTCCTTTCATTGCTGTTCTTTGGGGATTTAATTCACCAGTGTGGTGATGTGGAAAAGAACCCTGGACCTTTGGATACGAGGTCATCCAGCAAGAGCGGCAGTGTCGACAAGGGACGTGACGGTGCCTTCAAGAAGCAGACATCAGGGGATGAACCAACCCTCAAAGATGTGATGGAGATGCTGATGACAATGAATGGCAAGTTTGATGAGATGCAGGAAGATGTGAGGAGCCTGAAGGGTGCATACAGCGCTTTAAAGGATGAAGTACGTGACCTTAAAGATGAAATGACTGATTTGAGGCGTGTAAACGATGACTTGTTAAATGAAAATGACGATCTGAAATTGAAATTGGACAAGTTGGAACGTGCTCATGACGATTTGGAAGGAAGGTCCAGAAGGAACAATCTTTTGTTCTATGGAATGGACCGCATGGTAGAGAGAGAAAGCAATGAAGAATGTGAAGCACGGATCAGGGAGTTATTGATTGATCAGTTGGATATGGTAGAGGATGTGAAATTTGATAGAGTCCATCGCCTGAGTGCTCAGAAGAAGTCGCCAATTATAGCTTGCTGCACTGTATACAAACAGAAAGTGTCAATACTTAAGGCCAAACAGAAACTTAAGGAAAATAACAGTGGTGTATTCATTGGCGAAGATTATACTCAGAGGATTAGAGATGTTAGAAAGAGTCTTGTTCCACACCTCAAAAAGTTGAAAGAGCAGGGAAAACGAGCTACTATGATCTATGATTATCTCTTAGTGGACGGAAAGAAGTTCATACTAGACTGTGAGGGTAATTTGATAGAAAGAAAATAGTGGTGTGGTCGGCCTTTCAAACCATCGGACGTTGATTTTGATTTAGGCTACATTTCAGGATGTAATTGTAGGGGATCACGTTTTGTGGAAACACCGGGTGGTTATACTGACAGCATGGTTGATGTATACAGCGAAAGCGACGAATCGCTCAGTTGTGGCAGTCTTGCTGCACGTGAGGTACGGAAAGTGGTGGACTGTGACAGTGTTGAAGGCTTGGATAACCATAAGTACATAGCATATGACCTTGCACTACAGCCCGTAACAAATGACAATATAAACATTGTATCGCAATCCAATAATAATGTTGATAAAAATGACACTGATAGAAATAATAAAGCTGAGGGCCGAAATAGGCAGAGCAATGACAAGAATGATAGGATGGGTGATGTATCAGGAGGGGAGGAACTAGATATGGTGGATAGGCCTTGTGTGGAGAAACGAACATTGTCCTTTTTACTGTGGAATGTTGGGGGTATAGCAACAAAGATGCAAGACCGCGACTTTGTTCAATATATTTGTACTTTTGATGTTGTCTCCCTTGTGGAAACGTTTGTTGAAAGTTTTGAATCAACTCTTTTGAATGATTTTGCTCTTTTTGTTAAACCTGCTTTGAGGTTTACTAGACAGGGGAGACGATCTGGCGGATTAGTGGTAATGATTAGGAAGAGTCTCCTCTCTTATATTAAGAAACTTGATTGCGCTTGCGCTCAGTCAAATCAACACATGCATTTTATTATAAATAAGAAACTCTTTGATACAAGTAAAGATGTTTTGTTTGTGTGTACATATGTTCATCCAGAATGTTCTCCTTATTACACTTTATATGATGTTGATAACGGTGTAACCACTCTAGAGGATTGTATTGCAAGCACCCTAATGACTTTGAGTAATGTTGATATATTGTTGTGTGGAGACATAAATGGGAGGACGTCTAATCTAGTTCCAGAGTTTTGGGATACAGATAACGTGTACCATTATTGTAATAGCAATGATACTCCAGTTTTTGCTAGACAGTCAGAAGATACTGTTTTGAATAATTATGGCAAAAGGCTTCTACACATGTGTAGTACATTGGGAATATGTATGCTTAATGGATTATGTAATGGCGACCTTCAAGGCCGCTACACATTTATCTCCGATACAGGTAATAGTGTCAATGACTACTTTGTGGCATCTTTAGATTTACTGGATTTCCTCCTCTTAAATTGTACTTTGAATGTAGTTGACAAAATAGAATCTGATCACATGCCTATAGAATGATGTATCGTTTCTTTAACTAATAGGCCTACTTTTGTGAATGATTCTAGAGTTAAAAATGCATCACCACAGTATATTGAAAGGTTTCAGTGGAATGATGATTTAGCCCAAGAGTTTAACGTAAGTATGAATTCTGATGAAGCAAAGTCTGTTTTTCAAATAGCCTTGAACTTGCTTGATTTTAATATAAATGAAGCGATTGGAGTGTTTAATAATTTTGTCAAGCAAAAAGCTGAGTGTATGAAGAGGAGACTTATTGTTGGCGAGACGAGCAATTGTGCATGGTTTGATAGGGAGTGTTTGGATGAAAGGAGAAATGTACGAAAATTACTTAGACAATTTAGAAAACATCCTACTTGTGAAAAGAGACAAAGCTACTGTAGAGAGAGAGAGAGAGAGAGAGAGAGAGAGAGAGAAAGAGAGAGAGAGAGGGAAGAGATGCAACATTTAATAACATATCTTAGGCATGCCTATGCAGTGAATTTACAATGGTTGAGTGTTTTTCGATATAACAAGCCTAGTGCGTGTAGGAAACATCACATGAAAAATTTATTGTACTCACCCTCGCTTCACGGTAACACATCACACATATGCACAGTGAAGATGCTGGCCGGCGGCTGGCTGCGATTGTGTGCCTATAGCTTGCACGCGCACCATTAACATTAGCACCACGCGCGAGACTTTCGTAAATTCGCTGCACTTACAACGGCCAGCAATCACAAACAAAACAAGCTTTTTTAATGTCGACCACATCACCAGAAAGTTCAAACTTTTTACTAAGTGTGCTTCAAATGGTGAACATTGTAGGGATTCAAATGTGTAATTACAATGTACACGTATACACACACTCGAAAACGTAAAACCGGTCCACTGCTAGTCTAGTAAGCTTACAGTGCAGGATCGGACAGCTAGTGCCGTCAAATCGACTTAAATATAACACAAACCAAATCGATTTCGTGGTTATAGATTATGCTACCACAAAACACAGATATGGAAGTAACTACATGCAAACCATTATCACAATACAAACGATATTTCACATAAAACGATCACTTTTTGTACACAAAAATAGGATGATGAGCCATACGTTTCCTCATAGCTGTGTACTCTGCACAAAGCGTGCCTTTGGCGTCTGCATCTGGATTCCCGCGCGAGCCTGCAAGCTTCGCTAAAAATAGCTTGCACACGTTGCCAGAGAGGTCAAATTTTACTCAGGGCTAGACAGGCGTGTTCACTGCCCTTGCTCCCCGTTGCCTGAGTTTGGACAACGGGGGCTAGCAGTTTCCCTGCTGCCCTCGTGGTGCTGGCTGTCCTCGTGGTGGTTGGACGTGGGGTTGTCTTTGAGGACAGCTCCTCTGGAGGTGGCCCCTTCGGCCGCAAAACCAGCAGATGGCGGTTCTGGTGTCACGTTGGGGAGCCGACTGTGGGCGTTGCTTTAGCCGCTGCAGCTGCTCCTTCAGCTCCGCTAATTGACTCTGTAGAGCCGCCATTCCTTGGGGGTCGGGCACCGGCGTTGCCGTCTGCTGTTGGGTTGTCACGCTGTCGCCGTCACGGTCCTCCTCCTTCAGCCAGCGCTGGGCTTCCGCTCTGGCCTGCAGGTAGGAGACATCCTCTCCCCTAATGATGCGGCGGAGCTCCCGTCGAAAAGCTTGTGATTGGAGCCCCTCAACGAACTTATCTCGCAGCATTTCGTCCGGGATGCTGCCGTCTTTTCTGGCGTTCGACCGCTGGGCCAGCTGCTGAAGTTGGTGGCCGTACTGCAGCACGGTCTCTCCTGCTCCTTGCTGCCGGCTGTGGAATCGGCTGAGAAGGCTGGTGACTCCCCTCTGGTCGGCGAACGTGTCCTCCAGGACACCCAGGGCCTCCTCTGCCGTTTTTACGTCTGCCCGCTGGATGATTTTCTGTCGGGCACAGCCGCGTAGCGATTGTAGCAGCCACTCCATAGCTGTACCCCCATCCAGCTGACAGTGGCCCAGGATCCGTCGCGCCTCCTGGGTGAAATCTTCGACGTCATCGCCATCCCCCGTGAAGGTTGGAAGTTTGGGGGATGGCATCATCCACAGCTTCTGCATGTTCGAAGAGGGTGCGTGGGTGGAAGACATGTCAGCTTGCGCCGCCTCTGATGTCCTCTCGTGACTGGATGGGCGATGAGGTGTGGTGTCGCCTCTGTGGGCCCCTCCTTCCTGGATGATGGCAATCTCCTCACTCTCGCTTTCCACCTCTCGGGCTCTCTGCTGCTTTGCTTTCTTAGATGATGCCTTCCTTGGGTTTGTCATCGTTTAGGATCCTGCTCGCAGCGCCAAAATTTGTAGTGGTGTTGGTGGTGTGGTGTTTTGGAGAGAAGATGGTGTTATGGAGGCTATGGTGAAGAATTTCTTGCACACATTCTCTCTCTCTCTCTCCCCAACGCCAGTTCGTTGATGACCGTTGAAAAAATGATTTTATTCAGGAAACATCATACTACTAAGAGCAAAGGCATTGCTGGAGTGAAAAAAAAACACCTTATCTATTGCATGGTGCCCGGTGCTCTCCCCATGCCGAGTTTTGTGTTTTGCTTTTATTACGGATCGTCAGCCGCAGCGACCGTGCTGCTTACGCATTCCCCACCCGCCCCAAAATCTTGGCTCGCTGGCTAAGTTTGTGTTAGTAACTAAACTTACTTTGACGCATAAGGCTAGAAACGCAAACGAATACTATACAAATTATATATTGACGGAAACGCAAAAATACAACCTTTCTACTGTTATAACAATATCGGACCTATCTGCTACGAAATAAAAATAATACGCAATTTAAGAGGGAGTTGGCTGCTGCTCCTAAGAATGTCACGACTCTAAACTCATAATAACTCTTTAATTTAATACAATTATAAATAATAATAGTAATGACAAAGAAAGAACAACGTCTCCTCTTTCCAATGATATACAATATGGCATGGTTACTATTATGGGTTCCGACTATAGCGAACTAAACTAGAAAACAACTAACAACAACAATTACATCTAGAGCCTTCTGACAGCTTTTCACTGTTTCCCTTTCGATGTGTATGTCTCTATGAAACTAATATATAATTTAAATATCTACTATTAGAGAATGAACTAAGACATCGGAAAATATCACACTAAGGTGTTACAGTGGAGAATCTTTGCTACTAGCATCATTTACAATTTATAATCTTATCATGTTTTGTAGGCGAGCGGGAAGACCGGCCAAATTCCAAAACAGCTTCAGCAGCAGCCGCGCCGAGCATACAACACACGGACCTTTATTATAATAAAGGTCCGTGCAACAGTGCGGTGTCTTTATCAACATGATATGCATCGCGCTATCCTAAACATCGCGCTCTAATTCAAAATTGCTACATAAATCACAAATAAAGTGTATATATTCTAATAGAGAATTTAACGCTGCGTCTAATGGTTATATGCTTTAAAGGATCTGAAAAATGTATATCAAGTTATTCCATACAGTTAGTTTAAGCATAACAAAGAACAAAATTTGGCCTACATATCGTATGGTCAGAAATACTCGTAGCCAGCACGGCTACAAAAATATAAGTCATTATAAAATGGAATGGCTCTATTTAACCCATAGTATGCAACAATACTCTAATGGCTATTTGATCATACATGAGCATAAGGTGTCAAGTGATTTCATGGTCATCCCAAGGTCAAGGTCAATGTAGGCCAAGGTCATCCCAAGGTGTTTTTTTGGGGGGAGCACACTTTTGCTGTAGGTTATTTATATTATATGAGTGTATTTGGAGCCGGAGGTCAAGGTCAAGAGCATAGGCAGATCAGAGTTGGTATTACTTTGCATAATGCCAGTTTCATTTTGTTTTTGTTTTTCTGGACAGTCATTTTCATGTTAAATATTGCAAGTCCCACAAGGAGCACGGATTGTCAGATGTTGCTCTAGGTCATCCTTCTTTCTGAAGATACACTTGCACCCGTGTATTGTGCATTCCAAAACTCGCTAAATGGTTTTCCATGGCTGCGATCAGTGGTTGACTTTTGGGCTAAGTCCTCTTATATCCTTATTTTTTCTGGTTCCATGGATTTTCTCCGTGGATCATGGTAACTATATTTATATGGCGAATTTCTATGGTTACATATTTTGTTTCCAAGCATTTAGACATGTGACGTGTTCGCCCATTTAAGGAGATGGCTTTTTATTGAATCCAAAGTTTATACGACATTCTTGCTGTTGCACGTTCTCCTCTACCCCTATATTGGATTGGTGCGCTCCCTCTACAGTTCTATGGTACTTGGGATAATAAATCGTTTCACCTGAATATGTCCGTATGAAAATATTCTCCATAACATTCCGGCTTCCCAATCATGTCAACTGTTTACTCGGAGACAAGGATGATGTTCTATTCATTGGGGTCAAGGAAATAAAACGCCACTCACCAGAAGCAGGAGTAATATTTTGACGTCGATGATGAACAACACCAACCCTGAATTTCTGATTTTGCACAACGTGAAGATGAATTCGGCAGACTTGTACAGGTGTATCGTGAGCAATTTAATTTTAATTTTTAATTAATTTATTTTTCTTTTTTTTTAACGCCTTAGGAATGGCGCACTGGGCGGCCTGGGTCATCGTACTTGCAGAGCATCCACCACAGGTGGAAACGCCGGGGCCAATAGGTAACATTTACTTCGATGCGCGTTTTATCAGCGGAGCCTCCGCAGTCGTCATCCTCCTCATCTTCATCGTCGGCGTGCTGGTGGCGACGGCAGCGGCAGCAACGACTGATGATGGAGAAACCTATAAAGCGCGTCATCATCATGAAGCCTAACGACCTGTGTTACAACAGGAAGGACCCAAACGCCATCCAGCCGCTGAGTGGGGCCAGGTAGCTCAGTTGGTAAGAGCGTCTTGCTAGTAACCGAAAGGTCGCTGGTTCGAATCCCGGATTGGTCAACGTGTGATCATATTATTTTCCCCTTTACCAACAACTGGCCCGCTGGTGTCAGTATAAATCGGTCCAGTAGTCACCTATATGCGAAAGTGTCGTGTGACTATAATCTACAAACAATAACAATCCAGCCGCTGGTCATCCCGGAAATCCGTATCGAACATTTTGCCGGACGGCGCAGCCTGTCGCACAAATTCACGGAGGTTCCCGAGTACGATCTGCCTCTGGACACGAAGTGGGAGTTCCGCAGGGAAAGACTTGTCATGAGCGGCCGTCTTGGAGAGGGCGCGTTCGGGTTGGTGGTGAAGGGGGAGGCGAAGGGCATCTTCAAGGACAACAACGCCACTAGCATCACGGTGCCGGTCAAGATGCTGAAGGGGGGACGCCACGGACCGCGATGGAGATGATGAATCTGATCGGCAAGCACAAGAACATCATCAACCTGCTGGGATGCTGCACTCAGCGAGGTCCGCTGTACGTGATCATTGAGTTTGCGCGGCACGGTCACCTGCGAGACTTCATGAAGGCTCATCGCCCTCCTAGCAACTTATTGTTTGCCACAATCCCAATTTTATCCACTGTGGTGTTCACAAACAACGACGCAAGGTACCGGTAAAATAATAAATAAAAATCACAATGACGTCAAAATAGTCGATGACGCAATGTCTCATATGACGGCATCAAAAGGCAGCTTAGCTCGCGGAAGTGCAATAGTAGCAGCGGGAAGAATTCACTGAAACATGAGTTGGTGTTTATTTTATGGCAGACCATCGCAAATGACAATGACGGATTTTCATACTTGAACTGGGTAGGAAACGTGCACTATCGTAAGGGTCGCCATTTTAAAGGTCTGTACTCAATATACGCTGTTTGATTGCTCTCTGTCAGCTGATTAGGTAAAAGATTAGATCTGCTGAAAATAAAAGAGACAAACCTACTTTGCAAAGCATTTCGGTAGTCAAATATTAGAGAGATCATATGGTGGAGCCACGCTTCCATGGAATGAAAGTCCGTGGGATAAGTCACCGTTTAGCACAAGCGCAGATGGACCGGAAACTTCGGAATTCTATCCTAATCCGTGACTCGGGGGCCGTGAACTGTGTGTGATTTCTATGGATATGTGAGGAAATTCTGACCTAAAGATGTGGAACTAAATTTTCAAGTGGGATTTTGTGTGTGTAGCGAAGCTGTTGAAAATGTCTGGAAAATGGTTTCGGCCGATGTGTGCTCCGCCGTTACCAGACCCTAAAATCCCCAGGGTGCTCAAAATGACGAAAATTGCGTTGAGAGAGGTGGTGCGCAATTATCCAAATCAGAAAACATTACGGGATGAGGCGGATAAAACCTTCGTTCAAAGACCTGACCACGAACACACCAGCTGTCTCCAAAATACTTTAAACATTCTGAAGAAAACCCATCAGATCCAGGACTTACCATTTTTCATAGTTGTAAGAGCGTTACTGGCTTCTTCAAGTGTTATCACACCCTCAATCACCTCTGTTTCTAGAGAATTTAAAGTAGGAATACTGTCAACCAAGTCCGTAATTTCACATGTATCTAAATCTCTTTTAGTGTATAACTGCTTATAAAAAGTGGTAACCTCAGTAATAATAACATTAGAATCACAGGTAACAGACCCGTCATTTAAAGTTAATTTATTTATATATTTATTAACATAATTTCTTATTTCTAGTGCACACAAATATTTATAACTTTTTCCCCGTCTTCCACCCATCTAGCTCTTGAGCGCAGCAGCACACCATTCTATGATCCCTAATTTTTATCAAATCTCGCCGGTTGTTTTCAAGATAGTGTTTTTCTTCAACAGTTAAAACGCTTTATCTCTCTAAGTTATCAATATTGTCTTGCAGAATATTATCCTTTTCTTGATATTCACGTTTTTTGAAAGAAGCATACGTCATTTTAGTACGTATTAGCAGGATGTCTAAAAACAGTTGATCGGGACAGTAAAGTGAATTTCGGAAGACGATATATTACCTAGGTTCTCTTTATTGTAGGGCAAGGCAGCTTATTCGGCAGTAACACTATCAATTTCTGCATTTATTTCTTGTAAATACTTTTCATCTGATAATAGAGATTAATTAAACTTCCAAAAAACATAGCAACAGAATAGTCAGACGTTTGACATATGTCATAAAATTGGTTCAACAGAATTTAGGTATAAGTTAAAATAATGCAGATCATAAAAGAAACAAGTGAGGGAAGTGAGACATTCAACGCACTCACATTAACTCCTTTATGTACAATGACAAAACAAATTTGGTGCATCGGTGAGCCTACAAATGTCACCAAACCTCTAAAACATACAAATAACATTCAAATTATAGCATGAAACAATACAGCACAAAGTAATCAATATATAAATAATGAAAAGAGTAAGTAGTAAAACACAATGGAGAAAATTAACAACACAGAATAAGCTATGTTTACGTACATAAACTGTA
>CM072520.1:48528142-48701020 GCA_036898135.1 Oncomelania hupensis
GTCCTTGGTGTGTCCCCACTGAAGTATTTACACAACATTTCGATAACGATATATATTAACGTGATCTTCATCGCTATCGAAATCGTGTGTAAATACATAAAGGAAAGGCAAAGCCCCAAAAAACAACCACAGCGGAATAGGTTTTCGCAGGCAAACACAATATCCGAGCACATGCAACTGTAGAAGAAAATAACTAGAAAATTGGTGCCTAAGGACAACCGGAAAAGACCAGCAGTAATGGGCACGGAAATTTACCCTTGGCTTATAATGTATAAATAAATACAATAGTTAAAAGAAACACTTTAACAATATTTTACATATTGTATGATAAAAATTAAGAATTGTAAGCACAATTAAATAATATCTTGCTGAATTGATTTTGTATAAATATTTTTCACATACGTACGCCGCAGCGAATGTCAAGCAGACGAAACATTCCACAGACAGTTTAGCCAATGAGAAGCGAGAGTAGGCCTATGTTAGCGTGTGCGCAGCGTGGCTTTGTGGTGGGGCAGAATCGAGCGGCACACGGGAGGGCGAATCGTTACGCATCCACATTTCTGGACTCCGCTACGCATCGGGTTTTTGTAGGGCTATGTGGGTCCCTACTATATCCAGACAAAGTCGGGATGCCCTACGCGGCGCGAGTGGGGCCCAGATCGGGCTGGTTTGCTGGGATTGGCCTTGGACTTTGATGTCCGTGTTGATGCCATTGGTGTTGTTGGTCATCAGTTTGGTCTTCTCTGCACTTATTTCCATTCCATAAGCTCTGGAGGTCGTGTCAAGCCTCTGTACCAGCTGTTCAAGTTCTTATTCCTCTCCAGCCAATCCATCAATGTCATCCGCAAAACGAAGATTGGAGATTGCTCTACCCCCTATGCTGACTGTGCCTTCATGGTCTGCAAGGGCATCTGACATGATGCGCTCTAGGAAGATGTTGAAGAGTGTTGGAGAGAGTAGGCATCCTTGACGCACACCGATTGTTGTTCTGAACCAGTTCCCGATGACGCTGTTATGGAGGACTGCACTGGTAACCTTGTCATACAGGCTTTTGATGACTCCAATAATTTTAGGGCTGATGTTGTACACTTTCATTGTTGCCCATTGTTTCATTGTTGCATGCCAGACTCGGGCAAACGCCTTCTTGAAGTCTATGAACACATGATACAGATGTTGTTGGTGCTGTAGGTATTTCTCACAGATTATTCTGAGATTGAAAATCTGTTCAGTAATATATATATATTCCGTTTTTGTTTTGATCTTCAAAGCCAAGGACAATTTAAACCTTACAAAAACTTTTTTTTTCTTAAATGTCATTATAAAGTGGAATGGCTCCATTTAACCCACAGTATGCAACAATACTCCAATGGCTTTTTGATCAAACATGAGCATAAGATGTCACGTGAAATCATGGTCATCCCAAGATCAAGGTCAATGAAGGCCAAGGTCATCCCAAGGTGATTTTTTGGGGGGCATCACACTTTTGCTGTAGTTTATTTGATATTATATGAGTGTATTTGGAGCCGGAGGTCAAGGTCAAGAGCATAGGCAGATCAAAGTTGGTATTTGCATTTTTAATGCCAGTTTTATTTTGTTTGTTTTTTCAGGACAGTCATTTTGATGTTAAATATTGCAAGTCCCACGAGGAGCATGTGAGTCATATGGGCTTTGCCCTTCTTGTTTGTGTGATTTTGTGCGTGTTAATTTGTAAGGAAGGGTCACTGTCCTGTAAAGTATTTTATTATATTAAACATTGCGTGAAGGTCATTACATTGGATTGTATAGTGTTCTGTTTTATTGTACTGGATCTACTTTACCAACCTCAACGATTTTATTATTTTACTTCTAAGGCTCCAGAAGTAGCCCTCCAGTTTACCTTCTGCATTGTGTTTTTTGTATTGTATTGTATTGTATTGATATTGATTGATTGATTTATTGTTGCTTTAGGTCCAGCGGACTCTTCCGAGCCAAATCAGGACCGGACAACCCCCGATCCGCATAAAAGATCTGCTGAAACAACCCCAGTGGGAAAATTGAATGCCCTCCACCGGCCAGTCACTTTACAATAAAGACATCCCACGCGGGGGACGGCTGAGGGTTGACCTCAACTACGCGAACACCCCGGTTACAAAAACAAAATAGAATACAAACATCATTATAAATCATCAACCAAACACATACATATAAAATGCCTATAGTGCTAAATAGTACAATCATAGGAAGCCCTAGTGACCACCCGGCAGAAAGCGTCCAACACTCCCAAGCTGATCCAACAGACCTCATACACAAACAAGGAGTCTTGTCCAGGAAGAGTTTTCAAGAAAAAAGGTAGGTCATTGATCTAGCGAAGAAGAAGATAGTATAGCAGAGTGAAGGACAGAGCAGGAATAGGAAAGAGTAAATGAGGAAGACAGTGACAGTGGGAATTTAAAGCACTAAATTTCCATAAAGTGGGGATACTATTTATACTGAAAACCCCCGGCACTCCAACGGGGGTACTGTTGCCGCAGTGAATCTGTCTTGCCTATAAAGGAAAGACAGGTTTTCAACTGTGGCTTTCACTGTTCCCTTTATAGGTTTGAACAATCTACAGTGGCAAGATTGCTCATGACCCCAAGGGGTTTGTATTGATATTGTATTGGGTTGTATTATATTGACATTTATTGTATTGTATAATTTTATTGGCCTATCCTTTTCTCTTTGGGACAGTGCGCCAAGGATGTCATCGCGCGATGTCAACACCGTCATGCTGGGCGAAGGACTCCATCTCTGATGCAAGGGACGTCACTCAAGCCCCAACCTGAATAGACGCCATTGAAGACTTCTCTATAACGTTTTGATTCGCTCGTGTGTAGCAATGTAAGTCTATATAATCACCCCTCCTTCCACCCACCCTCCATTTGTTTTAAAATCCAGATTTTTTAGGAGTCGTACATGTAAGTAGTCCTAACTGCGTCCTAGATAAGTCATAAATACTCTTTCGGATGACATTTATAAACCAGGCCTAGTCTGTGAACGCACGCATTCCACCGCATGGGCTTAAGGATCCTGACGCCCAAGTCCTATGCGTTTGAGTGCCAGTTACACAAATAAACACAGCACGCACTAGGTCCCGTCTCCCCTTCTCCAGTAGCTCAGGATGGTGCTCAGTCGCCTGGGCGTCAGACTATGTGCCCAAAGGTGGCGCCTCGGGCGTTTTGAGTTAGATCCTGTATCGACCAGCGTGTTGAGCAGATCTTGAGCTAGAAAGCGCTATATAAGATTGGTTAGATTAAATTAAATTAAATAGTCCAAAAATGATACTTTACAAAATGCCGCCCCATTTGTCTGTCTCTCCGTACGCTGTCCGCCTGTCTGTGCAAAAACTTGTGGTTGAGTACTCGGCACTTGCTTCATTTATCACAACCAAACTTGATAGAATGGTGTATATCCACGAGACCTCGAAAATGATCAATGAATAAATGACTTCACTTCAAGGTCACAGGGCAGCAAATGTTAGTGTAACACACACCATTCAGTGATAATTTAGAAAGGGATAGTTACAGGTTGGTGGCTGGAGGAAATGGAAAATTGTGTGTGTTGAATCTTTATTTTCGTTTTACAGAAATTAAAACACAGAATTTGGATGACTAATTAATTTATATCAAAACCAAAATATTACATTAATAAATGATACCCAAAATACTAATCTGCTAAAACAATGAGACTAAAGACCAAAATGCTACATGAGACCAACGATCAAAACTTGCACCATAAATAGGGCATTGGGACGCTGGCCAATGGCAGAACTGAAAACCAAATGAAAACTGCGGATGCCCCTGCAAGAGCAACACCAATTTATTACAGCAACATATTCACTGTAAAACAGAAACTAATTCACATCATTAATGAATTATTGCAAATCATTACAATTCCAAACCGAACACCAAGTCCGCAAAGGGTTAATGCAACTGAACATTACATTTTAACTTCAAATTCTCAAAATACAACCAAATTCTTATTTTATACACAAATTTTGATAAGTTGATTTATCTAATCAACATCCGCGGCTAATTTACCCACATGTGCAAAGTTTACATTCATTAGGCTGATAGGCAACACCTACTATTTATCACTGCAAAATAGTAAACTTTCCTAACCCAGGAATAATGTCACGCTTTCTGTGTACAGATCCATCAATTAGACAGAAGCAGAAAAGCTACACAAAATCCTACAAGACGATAATACTTCATCTCAACCAAGTTCATAAAGCCCTAGCTTAACTGGCCGAGACAAACCCGAACCTTGTCTCGGCGAGACACCCGAGACAGTCTCGGCGAGACACCCGAACCATCCTTGCCCTTAACTAGGCTCGGCGAGCAATCCGAGACGGGATCGGCGAGAACATCGAGACGTGTCTCGCCGTGTCGCGGGCCTGCCTTTCGTCTTGCCGTTCGTGCGCAGCAAACCTGCCCGAGACACTATTTTGATTTGCTGAAAAATCTATCAATGTCAATGACAACTGATCTAAAGAAATACTACAACACTTAAAAGAAGTAGGTGCACCAAATCCAAACTTAATTTAGACTAGAGAACAGTGAAAATACTGAATCAGTAAAAATAATAAATCATTGAATAGCCACTGAGCTGTTCAGCCAACTCTTGCACCAGTGCATGAAATGCACCTTGCTGGTGCCTTTGCAACACATAGGGCATTGTTGCCTTTTGCTTTCTTTCTCTTTCTGCTGCCCCTTCGTTCTCGCTTATGACATACAGCGCTAGAACAACGCCAAAATCTTCTGCAGTTTTCAATTCACGATCGAAGGCCGCCATTGTTGCTAACGTAACTTTGTCACGGTATGTCAGTTTCGACGCAGCTAAAAATCGACCCAGTTCAGAAACGAAAGAGCTCGCCGTGACGCCCGATCTCCTGTCTGTCTCGGCTGGTCTCGGGAAGACCCAATTAAGAATAAAACCGCAATTTTGACCTTTGGTTCGCCGAGACAAGGTTCGGTTTGTCTCGCCCAGTTAAGCTAGGGCTTAATGACTATTCTAACTCATCTTTCTCCGAAGTCATTATCACCAAAAAACGTCATCACTATAAATCTAATCAGAAGAACCTGTAATCGCTAAAGTAAAACGCCAAAACTATGCAACTTCTTTCCCAAAGTGCCTAATATCTATAATGACAGCCTTCCCTCAAATCAGGAAATGTAAACAACTAGCCGCGATGACATCATGCAACAGTACTTCCGGTTCCTTGCGCATGCGCGCAAAAGTTTCAAATCTAACACTCAAAAACAATAACTTTAATACTTTCTATCAATATAACAGATGTTTGTGAGAGTCTTTTAATCTCATTTTACTTTAAGGTATTCTCACATTCAGCATACATTTAAAATAGCATGACACACATTCTAACTTTGACGTTTTTGACCGGCCAGCAAAAATAACATTCGGTTACAATTTCACAGACAATTTACACAATTTGCATATTCAATATATTCATCAATCATCCACAGACATTCCTACAACATAATGTAAGCCTCCTTGCACCGTAGTTACAGTGTGAGAGATCGGCCGCGCTAACTGCACAGCGTTGTTCTTGTCAGGAATGGCCTCGACAATCATACTCATACTCATACTCATACTCATACTATTTTATTCATCCATAAGGAAATTAAATTCGTCATCAGCAGGTCATCAAGAAGACAACAAAACAATATAATAAATATACTAAAATACCAAGCATCACACCAATTATTAAAACTAATAGACAACAGTCATCAAGAAGACAACAAAACAATATAAAAATATACCAAAATTCCATCATCACACACCGACACACACACCATATGCAATCACACCAGAATTATTAAAACTAGTAAACAACAGTCATCAAGAAGACAACAACAATATAATACATATACTAAAATTCCAAGCATCACACCAACAACCACCAAGACTATAGAACAACAGTCATCACACACCGACACGCACACCATTTAAAAAATAAAAAATAAAAATAAAAATAAAAATAAAAATAAAAAATAACAATAAAAATAAAAATAAAAATAACTGAATAAAAATAAAAATAAAAATAAAAACATTCCGAAACTCTGAGACCCCCAACAGTGCTCGGCCGCCGCCCACAGTACAAAACATCAGACAGCTGCAGGAATGAAGGAATGCAGCAACAGTAAAACAACAATCACATATTGACTAAAGTGCATTAGGCCTACTCTAAATCTGTGACCATAACAGTATTTCGGTTACCGTTAAAAAATCTAACAGCTGCAGGGATAAAGGAGCGCCGAAAACGCTCCGTTCGGCACCGTGGCATGGTAAATCTACCGCTCCGTGCACTGTGGAGATGCAACAGTGCGCCGTGGAGGGGATGCTCTGGATCAATCAGAACAGCCCTGGACTTGCTGGCAAGCCTCTTCTCAACAACAATTTCAATTTGATCAAGGCTCCCGCCTACAACAGAACTCGCTTTCTTTATCAGTCTATTAAGTCTGCCCTTGTCCCGCGCAGAGGCGTTCCCTCCCCAACACACCGATGCAAACAAAATCACACTGCACACCATACTCTGATAGAACATATTCAACATCTTGTTACACACATTGAATGATCTTAGTTTGCGAAGGAAAAACAATCTTGACTGTGTCTTTTTGGAAACAGCATCAATATGACTAGACCAACTTAGCTTGTTGTCTAAAACTACTCCTAAGTACTTGTACTCATTGACAATCTCAATAGCCTCACCCTTGATGACAACAGGGAGGACAGTGTTTTTCTTTTTGCGAAAATCAATAATCATTTCCTTTGTTTTACTTGCATTTAATACCAAAAAGTTGGAGTCACACCAAGACACAAAATCATCAATACGTTCTCTGTACGAGTACTCACCATCATCAAGGATACAACCGACCATGGCAGAGTCATCAGAAAATTTCTGAAGATGACATGACTCGCCTTGCACTTTAAAATCAGATGTATACAATGTAAACAAAAATGGTGACAAAACGGTACCCTGAGGCGCTCCGGTAAAAGTGTTTATCGTATTTGAAGTACACATACCATTCCATCGTACAAACTGTGGTCTGTCTACCAAATAATCCAAAATCCATTTCACTGTGTTAGGGTGCAAAAACATATTTTGTAACTTATGAGCCAAAAGATGAGGCTGAATTGTCTGAAATGCCGAAGAAAAATCAAAAAACATGATTCTGACACAGGCAGAGCTCTTTTCCAGATGTGTGTACACAGAGTGCAACATGTACAATAATGCATCATCCACCCCCACTTTGGCCCTATATGCAAACTGCAATGGATCTTGAAAATCAGCAACCTGGGTCTTCAGTACAGGTAACATTAATCTTTCAAAAACCTTCATAATGTGAGAGGTTAGAGCCACAGGCCTGTAATCATTAAGGCAAGACACCTTACCTTTCTTCGGCACTGGCACTATACAAGAAGTTTTCCAAGCAGATGGAATTTTGCACAAGGACAAAGACATGGAGAACAGGGTGTGAAAAATCCCACAAAGCTGGTCAGCACATATGGACAGTACCTTAGGCTTGATGCCATCCGGTCCTGCTGACTTGTTAACCTTAATCTTTTTCAGCTGTTTACAAACATCAAGAACTGACAGTGTGACAGGCTCCTGTACACCGGGGTCAGATAAGTTCCCAGATCTCTCAATCATAGTCTGTTCATTCTTAAAATCATGGACATCAAACCTTGCATAAAAATTATTCAACTCATCAGCAAAATCAGAACCCGCACCAATCAACGCGCTCGATCTACTCAATGAGAAGGACTTACGAAGTTTGATAGATTTGATAGAAGAATGAAAGAAGAGACGAGAAAAGCTAACGAACTCAACAGATAACACTTAGAAAATTCGACAGAGTTCACAACAGATTCAATCTCGCAACCTCAGGAAACATTTTGTACAGCTTCTTTGTAGTTATTATTTTTCAATTTTTATTTTTACAATAAAATTGTGCAATTGTCCATGCGCATCATGAAAATCGTAAGAAGGAACATCACAACAGGGCACAACATATATGATTTACTGGTTCACAAGCCCCAAAAACGTAGCACAAAGTGAAAGTAACACGATAGAGAAAGAAAGACTAGAAATAAAGACAGAACAAAATCCCTACATTTCTTATCGTTATTCGTGTGATGCGTGTTTAATTTTGTTTCCTATTCATCTTATCAAACTTATAAGCAGCTTGCATGAAGGTGCCTAATAAGTTTGATAAGGACCCTACGACGTGCAGTGGCGTAACCAAACAACACGTATAGAACTACTCCGATTTTACCGTGGTGTGACCAAACATGTAATATCGGATGACGCGCAACCCTAGTGGTTATAGACAGGACACAGCATATATATCAGCGTGTCACCTATGAAAAACTAAACTTTACCTGCAACAGGTAACGTTTCTCAAGAATCAAGAGAAAATCATAAGCCTAGCCATAATAATAATCATGAGAATCATTTCTCTACTTTTATAAGTTTCCTTTCAGCCAAAAACAGTGACAACCGCGATTGGCAACCATTGCAAAAATCTATCATCGCCTGGGAAACTGAGCAAAACAAATACGATTACCTGGGAAACGTGGACAAAAAGTTTCTAACAAGATTCCGTAACCTAGCTCTGCAATGACGACAATGATCGTAGTGCCGTAGAAACGTAACCATTACCGTGACAACAAATACAAAAAGACTTCTCGCGATGATGTCAAGCACAGAAATAATATTTCCTAAATTATTATTTCACCATCGCGGATTTAAACACTTTTAATAACTTTTTCTACTTCCAAACTTGTAAGAAAATAAAATAATTTACACGAATTCAGATCTTGTCTTCATATTGAAGAACGCGCATCTCCAAAAAGAATCGCATATGCAACGTCATAGCAGAAACTCTGTCTCGGTTGCATGCACATTCTACAACGAAGACTAGGCTTATTTCCGTCGATCTTCTGTTGTTGGCTGGTTACAATCAAGGTAATTCTTTAGTATACTAACAGACAAGTAAAATAGTTAAAGAATGAACTAGATAACTTCAACAACAACATGCAAATCTAATTATTATCGATCTGCTTGAACTTGTTACAAATCACAAGTTATTTTCATTTCAGATCGATAACCTATTCAGCAACGCATATTATAAGTTCCACTCAAATCCCATAATTTAGAATTTGTTTGGAATAAAATTACACATGCAATAACACACTGATCTATATTTGCTTCATGCTTCACATATAAAGTCTTTCTTGCAATATTCAGTTTCTGCATATAATTTACAATAGAAGAATGGCATCTTCTACACACCAGGTTAATCAGTTTTCCGAATATCACTGTCATCACATAGTTTCATTAGGAGATAGATAGCGCATCAGTTTATCACACATGTCTTAAGAAGTTACTTCATAGTAAGCCTGTAGCTTACAATATTTCAATTTGACATCATGGTAAGAACGTTGTCTTCGCTTCCACCCGTGTTTGAGCAGTGTGGATAACAGCCCCACCACCCTCCACTGTGCTTCTGCTCATCTGCTTGCACTTTGTAGAACATGTCGATGTTACCTTTCTTGGTGCAGCCACAACCGTTGGCGTTTACCTGGCCATCACAGCCACTGAAACATTCACACAGCACTGCAAAGTTCCAGCACTATCGTAAATAATGTAGCTTATTATAAGTGTATATACTATTATATTACACGAATCGATGTTTTAGAAAGTGTTCAACATCGCCTCAGCCCACTCCCTGTGAAAGAATGTGACAGTTTGCCCGTTGTGCCTACGTGGATTGAACGCTTGTTTATTGAGTCTGCAAGTACGTGTTGTGTCGTAACATACTTGTCAATATTTGTGACTAAAGAATTAAAACGTGGGTTATGGTTTTTACCTGCTATCGATATTAGTCACAACACACACAGTCTTACGTTCACCTCCTTCGGCTCTAAATCAACTACTGATATAAAAAAAACAACAACGAGTATAACACACATTCATTACTTTTGTTTGTAAAATGCACACTCAAGGGAATAATGGAGTTACCTGTCGTTACCATACAGACTTTCATGATCATCATGATGATGATCGTGATCATGATCATGGTCATCATCATCATCATCATCATCATCATCATCATCATCATCATCATCATCATCATCATTGTCACGCTACGCAGTTTGCAGTCGTGCGCCTATGTATATAGTTTAATCATCAGCCTGTACATAGAGGTTAAAAGTTACGGTAGTAAGGGGAGAGCATCAGAATAAATTAATTAAACTTATAATTAATAAAAGTAGCGAATGAATTGCGCCCGTGCAGAACGCACTATTGTTAGAAAGCATTAGTGGGCTATTTTATTATTGGGAAGATTGATTGCTGCCATGCGATTTGCTATGTGTGGAATGCGTGCTCTAATCACGAACGGTGCAGGAAACGAATTATAATTAAAATGAGTATGTTCTAGAACACTCTGGGCTAATCGTATAAAACCCCATGCACTGTATTTTTGATAGGGGCAGAAATTTTTGCATATCGCTTATGTAGCCAGAATCGACGGATCTGAGTTGTGTCAAGGTGCCAGATAGTGACTTTGTCTGTGGGTCGTACTGATCAGACTGTCAATGAAAAAGAGCCTAAGTATCGGAAGAGGAGGACTATTTTGGGAACACTTTGGAAGTGTTTGATTAACTGGAACTGTCCTAAGCCGTTTTGAATACCTGCTGTGTGTTCTCGGTGAAATCCGAGTTATCTACGTATAACGTCGGGTGACCTGTGACTCCGTCTAGGACTTCTTCTGCCTGTGTATCACCTTGCCTAACCATCTGTGCCTGTGTGTTTGTCTCGTCATATGTGTGTCTCTGTCAACAGGCCGGAGGATCTCCACTGGTAACCGTAAGTTGCTTGTCTCAATTTCTCAGTTGGCCATATCGTTCGGGGGTTTGGGTTATGCGTGCAGTGTGAATGGTTAGTTAATTATGTTTTCTTAATTCTATTTTATGTTTCATATTATTTGCTGCATAAATACTGAGAGAGAGAGAATTTTCTAAAATGTATTATAAATTAAATAATTATAAATTAATATAAGGGAATTCGCTGTTGTGTAGCGAAGGGATGACAGAAAGGACGTGAATGGAAATGCATGCGTGCAACGGCAGAAGTTATGACAGGAAGAATAGTGAAAGGGAGACAACCATTCTGTCAGCGGAATGCTTGTGCAATATATTGTAATATAATTATTAATGGTTGCATATTTTGTATGCATTGCTGCAGATGTACCAAAACCAATAACCAAAACCAGACTCAGTGTTGAGGGTTCCACCTTCCAGCCGGGCCGCGTGTGTGTGGAGCGTGCTGAAGCAACGCCTTTTCCTTTGGTCAACCTTAGGTTAAGGTTCTTGTGTCGAGGAAAAAGCTGCACTTTCTATATTAAGCTGTTTATAACTGTTCACACACACACACGCACCCTGCATTCACACAACAAATAACTATGTCCATTAAGGAACCATTTATGAAAGAAATACTTATTTACATGTGCTAACTTGGAAATTTCAGTGGATTGGAACATATTTAATTTAAATTGCATAATAAACATTGCTTGCATAATATTACCTACCTGATTAAGTAGCCCTGTGATTGTATAGTTCTGTCTGGGGAATTAATTCGCCAGATATTTACTAATTAGTTAATGTTTTAGATTGTTTTCTTACAAATTCTATTTTGTATAAAATATAAATTTTCTTGATTCATTTTATATAATATAAAAGACTCGTAATAGCTGTTTTGAAGTTTAAGTGAAGCAAGGTTTGAATATTTATAAAGATTTAAAGCATTTGCTTACAATTATTTACCTTGTTGTCAGTAAGCCGATCCAGACGTAATTATTATAAATCTTTTGTACATTTTTTAGTTAGTAATTTATTCTCATTTTTTTTATTTAATTATCATTATTATTTTGAGCGAATTGTTTATGTATTAGTTTTGGGGTTATATTAGTGGGATTGAGGGTTGGTAGGTTGGGAAGTGGGATAAAGGGAGTTAATTTGAGTGTGAATGTGTGAGTGGAATAAAGAAATTGTCTTGTTACTTCTGGTTTTGTCTTTTAGAGTTTATTTAGGTGTTGGTTTTTTTTTCTCGTGTGAAAGAGCACACTGGTCGAACCTCTGTTGAGACAGTTGGGACGTGACAATCATCATCATCATAATTAAGAGAGTAGGTACTCAGTCACAGTTGAGTCAACGGGAGGGGGGGGGGGGGGGGGGGGGGGGGCGTTGTTATTTGTCGCTTCAGGTTTTGCGGTCAATCATCCAAGTGCTAACCGCACTGGACGGTGCTTGACTTGCGACACAGTAGCGAGTGCTCCAGCCACTGCGCTATCAGACACCGTTCCTAGTCTGAAGGATAACAAGCTTCTAGACCACATACGAGGGGACAAAATTCATGCTCGCTGTTCATTTACATAACAAGGTTCTATTATATAATATTAAATCCTATTCTATCCTTAACTCTGAGGTCGTAGGGGCACCACAGATGATCGTTTAACCAGCGTACGCATTCTTTCTCTGTCCTCAGCAACCCTCATGGCTTCGCTCAGTGTCAAGCCAGTCCATTCTCGAATGTTGTCCTCCCACTTCTATTTCTGCCTCCCTCTTCTTCTGCCTCCCTCTTCTTCTGCCTTTTTGCACCGTGCCTTGGAGGATGGTCTTTGCAAGGCCTGATGACGCGGCCATGCCATCGGGGTTTCCGTTTCTTCACCACTGAATAATATAAATGCGCTATCGAAATCAAGGTAACAGGAGAACCTACTGAAAGCAGTGTCTTTGCAGGAATCTGTGCTTACCGTGGTAAGAACGTTGTCTTCGCTTCCACCCGTGTTTGAGCAGTGTGGATAACAGCCCCACCACCCTCCACTGTGCTTCTGCTGACCTTCTTGCACTTTGTAGAACAGGTCGATGTTACCTTTCTTAGTGCAGCCACAACCGTTGGCGTTTACCTGGCCATCACAGCCGCTGAAACATTCACACAGCACTGCAAAGTTCCAGCACTATCGTAAATAATGTAGCTTATAAGTGTATATAATATTATATTACACGTATCGATGTTTTAGAAAGTGTTCAACATCGCCTCAGCCCACTCCCTGTGAAAGAATGTGACAGTTTGCCCGTTGTGCCTACGTGGATTGAACACTTGTTTATTGAGTCTGCAAGTACGTGTTGTGTCGTAACATACTTGTCAATATTTGTGACTAAAGAATTAAAACGTGGGTTATGGTTTTTACCTGCTATCGATATTAGTCACAACACACACAGTCTTACGTTCACCTCCTTCGGCTCTGAAAACATAAGGTCAGCAGATAATAAAGTAAGTTTCACTGATGGCACTCATTATCCTTCCCTACCGAATCATATCCTGTCCTATCCTATCCTATCCCGTAACTCGAAAGTCGTTGGGGTACCTCAGATGATCGTTTAACCAGCGTACTCCATCTTTCTCTGTCCTCAGCAAACCTCATGGCTTCGCTCAGTGTCAAGCCAGTCCATTCTAGAATGTTGTCATCCCACCTCTTTTTCTTTCTTCATCTTCTTCTGCCTCCTTGCACCGTGCCTTGCAGGATGGTCTTTACAAGACCTGATGTTCTGGTGACGTGGCCATTTCATCGGAGTTTCCGTTTCTTTACCACTGTATGTCATCGTGTTGTCCAATGGCTTGTGTGATGGTCTGTCAGACTTCGTCGTTGGTGATGTACTGGTTATAGGAAATGCTGCTCAGAAGCCTTCTGTAGCACATCATCTCCATGCTTTGTATTCTTCGTTGTAGATCTTTTGTGAGGGTCCATGTTTCACAAGAGTATAAAACGATGGAGATGGCAAGGGACTGCACAAAAAAATAATAAAGTCAAGATTGATGCTGAAATTATCATCATAATAAGTATTTTGCGAATATTTTAAAATTGAGAGTAAACCTTGTTCGCGTAAATTTAAGAATCGGAGAACTCAGACTGAACTAAGATTTCTTTGTTTTATCCTATCCTATCCTATCCTATCCCGTAACTCGAAGGTCGTAGGGGCACCACAGATGATCGTTTAACCAGCGTACTCATCTCTTTCTGTCCTCAGCAACCCTCATAGCTTCGCTCAGTGTCAAGCCAGTCGATTATCGAATGTTGTCCTCCCAACTCTTTTTTCGGTCTCCCTCTTCTTCTGCCTTCTTGCACCATACCATGCCTTGCAGGATGGTCTTTGCGCCTGATGCTCTGGTGACGTGGCTATACCATCGGAGTTTTCGTTTCTTGAACCTCTATGAGCATGTCATAGTGTTGTCCAATGGCTTGTGTGATGGTTTGTCGGACTTCGTTGTTGGTGATGTGCTGGGTATAGAAAATGCCCAGTTGTAGATCTGCTGTGAGGATCCATGTTTTGCAAGCGTATAGGAAGATAGAGATAACAAGGGAGCACAGCAGCCTCACCTTGGAATGTAGACTGATGCAACTTGGGTTATCTTGGGTGTCCAAAGACAAGCACTGATTCCGTAAGGTACAGCGCCCATGGTGAATACATCTTTAAAAATCCAACACCAGAAAGGAAGAGACCTCGTACAACCATTCCTAGGTAAAGGTAAAGGTAGTCCCATAGCCTTGTGGCCGTAGGGGAGCGTGATGTTCGAGATCACACTTATCTTGGGCCAGCATAATGAGGGTGATGCCCATCTCTCTCCCTCGCTGTTTTACCTTCCCCACCCTTAAGAGAGTAGGTACTCAGTCACAGTTGAGTCAACGTGGGGCGTTGTTATTTGTCGCTTCACATTTTGCGGTCACCCATCCAAGTGCTAACCGCACTGGACGGTGCTTAACTTGCGACACAGTAGCGAGTGCTCCAGCCACTGCGCTATCAGACACCGTTCCTAGTCTGAAGGATAACAAGCTTCTAGACCACATACGAGGGGACGAAATTCATGCTCGCTGTTCATTTACATAACAAGGTTCTATTATATAATATAAAATCCTATCCTATCCCTAACTCTGAGGTCGTAGGGGCACCACAGATGATCGTTTAACCAGCGTACGCATTCTTTCTCTGTCCTCAGCAACCCTCATGGCTTAGCTCAGTGTCAAGCCAGTCCAGTCTCGAATGTTGTCCTCCCACCTCTTTTTCTGTCTCCCTCTTCTTCTGCCTTTTTGCACCGTGCCTTGGAGGATGGTCTTTGCAAGGCCTGATGACGCGGCCATGCCATCGGGGTTTCCGTTTCTTCACCACTGAATAATATAAATGCGCTATCGAAATCAAGGTAACAGGAGAACCTACTGAAAGCAGTGTCTTTGCAGGAATCTGTGCTTTCCGTGGTAAGAACGTTGTCTTCGCTTCCACCCGTGTTTGAGCAGTGTGGATAACAGCCCCACCACCCTCCACTGTGCTTCTGCTGATCTGCTTGCACTTTGTAGAACAGGTCGATGTTACCTTTCTTGGTGCAGCCACAACCGTTGGCGTTTACCTGGCCATCACAGCCGCTGAAACATTCACACATCACTGCAAAGTTCCAGCACTATCGTAAATAATGTAGCTTATAAGTGTATATAATATTATATTACACGAATCGATGTTTTAGAAAGTGTTCAACATCGCCTCAGCCCACTCCCTGTGAAAGAATGTGACAGTTTGCCCGTTGTGCCTACGTGGATTGAACGCTTGTTTATTGAGTCTGCAAGTACGTGTTGTGTCGTAACATACTTGTCAATATTTGTGACTAAAGAATTAAAACGTGGGTTATGGTTTTTACCTGCTATCGATATTAGTCACAACACACACAGTCTTACGTTCACCTCCTTCGGCTCTGAATCAACTACTTATATATTTAAAAAAAAAAACTAGTATAACACACATTCATTACTTTTGTTTGTAAAATGCACACTCAAGGGAATAATGGAGTTACCTGTCGTTACCATAAAGACTTTCATGATCATCATGATGATGATCGTGATCATGATCATGGTCATCATCATCATCATCATCATCATCATCATCATCATCATCATAATTAAGATAGTAGGTACTCAGTCACAGTTGAGTCAACGGGGGGGGGGGGGGGGGGGGGGGCGTTGTTATTTGTCGCTTCACGTTTTGCGGTCACCCATCCAAGTGCTAACCGCACTGGACGGTGCTTAATTTGCGACACAGTAGCGAGTGCTCCAGCCACTGCGCTATCAGACACCGTTCCTAGTCTGAAGGATAACAAGATACTAGAACACATACGAGGGGACGAAATTCATGCTCGCTGTTCATTTACATAACAAGGTTCTATTATATAATATAAAATCCTATCCTATCCTTAACTCTGAGGTCGTAGGGGCACCACAGATGATCGTTTAACCAGCGTACGCATTCTTTCTCTGTCCTCAGCAACCCTCATGGCTTCGCTCAGTGTCAAGCCAGTCCATTCTCGAATGTTGTCCTCCCACCTCTTTTTCTGTCTCCCTCTTCTTCTGCCTTTTTGCACCGTGCCTTGGAGGATGGTCTTTGCAAGGCCTGATGACGCGGCCATGCCATCGGGGTTTCCGTTTCTTCACCACTGAATAATATAAATGCGTTATCGAAATCAAGGTAACAGGAGAACCTACTAAAAGCAGTGTCTTTGCAGGAATCTGTGCTTACCGTGGTAAGAACGTTGTCTTCGCTTCCACCCGTGTTTGAGCAGTGTGGATAACAGCCCCACCACCCTCCACTGTGCTTCTGCTCATCTGCTTGCACTTTGTAGAACATGTCGATGTTACCTTTCTTGGTGCAGCCACAACCGTTGGCGTTTACCTGGCCATCACAGCCGCTGAAACATTCACACAGCGCTGCAAAGTTCCAGCACTATCGTAAATAATGTAGCTTATAAGTGTATATAATATTATATTACACGAATCGATGTTTTAGAAAGTGTTCAACATCGCCTCAGCCCACTCCCTGTGAAAGTGTCACAAACATATACATACACAGGCACACGGATGTAGTTCTAGAGGTGAAGATGAAGGTCGAAACTAAATCTACGGACGAAGAAATCAGAAGACGATGAATCACGGAATAAAAACTCAACTTTTATTAAAACTACACTGATAAATTACTAGCTGAACTAAAGGCACATGTGCTGCTGAAAAAGAACTAAAACTAACACGTAGATTAGACTGAAGACTAAAACAAATATGAAGAACTGAAAGGATGGCGATGGCGGCTTGACCAAGTACAAACCAACGACAAAGACTTGACGTACACACACACGGTGACGTCAATAACATGCAATGACGCATGAATGAAACTATGAGGCGCCATTTGTAAATTAAATCATTATTGTCATTATATCCATAGAACATACATTTTACCTGTATAAAAGATAGTGTATACTTATAAAATGAATTCTATGTCTATAAAATACATTCAATAGCATTACAAAACTTTTTATAGCTAAAAACAACATTTTTATAACTACAGACTACATTTTACAATATACAAGAGAAATCATACGCGATCATCACGCCGTTTGTAAATATTATTCCGAAAAACTATTTTATCTCTAAACACTTCATTTTATCTCTAAACACTACATTTTATACATAAACAATTCATTTTATAGGTAAACAATTCATTTTATAACAACAAAGAGCTTTTATATCTATAAAATAAATGTTATAATATATACAATGCATTTTACCTGTAGAATGCATTCGGAGCATTGTTTTACATTCGGCGCATGACATTAATTTTATACTGACTTTCGAATTGCTGATCCCAGGGAAGCAACTCCATCCTCGTGTAGACTACTTGTAAACTTCTAAGCGACTCAACATGGTAAAGACCATTAAAGTCTACTACAAAAAATGGCAAGGACCATACTAGTATATATATAAATTGGCGAGGACCATACTAGTGAAATGCTGATAAAACATCATTGTCAGTCTCGACTGTTCCAATTATTTTTTGGTCGTCTTGAAAAACTATCGATAAGCACGAAGGCAAACCAGCTTCCATCGTAACTGTTGCCTTGGAGATTGTTGACATCGCGGGAAGTCGATATAGGCCTAGCGGGAATTCCCTACACGCGCCGTAGCTATCTAAATTTAGCTTATGCAACGTCACTTCCACATGAAAAGGCGAGAGCCCAGCGCATACCTGCAGGAGGGGGGTGGGGGGGGCATTTTTTCGTTGAACTGGTTGAATGTACCTATTAACCAATCGTCCCCTATACGCTTAATGAGTCCGGGGACGTAAATGTTAATTTAAAAAAAAAAGATATAAAAAAAACCAAAAAAAGTCAGTCATCTTTGCGCACCGCATAGCAACTTTGGGTCGCTTAGAACGTTACAAAATAAAAATAATCGAAGGGAGAGAAGCAGTTATACAATGAGAAAGTTAGTATAAAATTATTGTAAGGCGCGGACTGGAAAATAATTGTCGCGAATGCATTCTACAGGTACAATTCATTGTACGTGTTATAAAATGTATTCTATAGATATAAGTGCTCGTTGTTGCTATAAAATGAAGTGTTTACAGATAAAAGGAAGTTTTATAGATCGTTTTTGCTATACAATGACTTGTTTATCTATACAATGACTTGTTTATAGGTAAAATGAATTGGTTACTTATAAAATGTTTTGTTTATAGATAAAATGAATTGGTTACTTATAAAATGTTTTGTTTATAAATAAAATAGTTTTTTTGTGTTTAATATTTACAAACGGCGTGACGATTCGTGTATGATCTCTTGTATATCGTAAAATGTAGTCTGTAGCTATAAAAATGTTGCTTTATAGCTATAAAAAGTGTTGTATTGCTATAGAATGTATTTTATAGGTATATAATTCATTTTATAATTATACCATATCTTTTATACAGGTAAAATGTATGTTCTATAGATATAATGACAATAACCATTTAATTTACAAATGGCGCTTCATATGAAACAAATGACGAAAGATCCCAGACGGAAAACAAGGTGGAATGTCTAATCGAAACATACAAAAATCAAACCAAAGGAGGAATGAAGGTCTACACAGCAGCTGTATCTGCTGACACCCCCGGGGCTGAAGTTCGGGCGGGTGGTGGGAAAGTGTAGACATACACCAATCGTAATAAAGCTATGACAAGAAAACTGCAAACAGATTATAAATCATGTAACTTAAGAACAAATGTCCAGCGTAAATTATGACAAAATACCAACGAAAGAGTTCGGATTGACCGTTGACCCACAATACAAAAAAGTTATCAATGTGCCGTCTGGAAACGGACAGCATGAGAATAGATAATTCTATGAGCGTCTAATAGGTCGGAGCATGTCCGTGTTATCAAACAACAGGTAGGCATCGGCTCAAAAAGTCTGCTCCAACGTTATCCGCACCCTTGATGGCTTCAATGTGGAACTGGTATTGTTGCAAGAGAAGTGCCCATCTCATCAGTCGTGCGTTCTCCAGCTTGGCGCGATGGAGAAAGGCCAAGGGACTGTGGTCAGTCTGCACGGTAAAGGGCTTGCCGTACAGATAGGGCTGCAACTTCTGGATGGACCACACAAGCGCCAGACACTCACGCTCAATGACCGCGTAGCGCTTCTCTGCAGGCTTGAGCTTGCGGCTGATGAATTCAACCGGGAAAAGGATACCGTCGTGCTCTTGAAGAAGAAGGCCTCCGATACCTCGATCCGAGGCATCTGTTCTCAGTGTGAAAGGCTGCGACACATCGGCGATGAGTAACACCGGCGCTGTGGCGACTTTGTGCTTCAGCTGCTCATAGGCAGTGGTCATGTCGACGTCCCAGGTGAGGTCAGACGGCGCGCCTTTTGTGAGTGCGTCCGTCAGAGGCGCGGCCACAGCAGCGAAGTTGGGCACAAAGCGTTGGTAGTAGCCTACCAGACCTAGGAAAGAGCGAAGCTCTTTCTTGTTGCTGGGTCTGGCCAGGCTGTCCAGCTTGTCGATTTTCTTCTGGTCGGTCTGCAGCGTGCCTTTGCCGACGACGTGGCCAAGGAACTCCAGCTCGTGGTAGCCGAACTGACACTTCTCAGGCTTAACCGTGAGGTTGTGCTGCCGGAGTCGTTGGAAGACTGCCCGTAGAGTCTGCATGTGTGTAGCCCAGTCTTCCGTGCCGACAACCATGTCGTCGATGAAGTGCTGGACGTGATCAATGCCCGCAAGTAGCTTTTTCATCATCTTGCAAAACGTGGCCCCTGAGTTGACCAGGCCAAACGGCATCACCTTCCACTGCCATAGGCCGCTATGGGTAATGAAAGCCGTTTTGTGTCTGTCTTGCTCGGCCACGGGCACTTGCCAGTAGCCTTTGGTCAGATCAATTTTGGACAGGAAATTTGCACTTTGAAGCTTGATAAACAAGTGTTGTGTGTCAGCTACCGATTCAGCGTGAAATTTTGTCAAAGAATTGACCCTTCTAAAATCAGAACAGAACCGGTATGTACCGTCCTTCTTGACAACGAGCACAATTGGGGATGCATAGTCCGATTTGGATGGTTCTATTATGTCCATTTCAAGCATAGTTTCAATTTCCTTGTCAATGACCTGACGCATAGCATAGGGAGTGTGGTAGCAACGACTTCTCAGCGGAACATCGCTGGTAAGCTCGATGTTGTGGTTTTCAAGGTCCGTACGCCCGGGAACATGGCTGAGACGATCAGGAAAGTCCGACAACAACTGGCCAATTTCCTCTTTTTGGTCAGAGGACAAGCTGGGGTTAATGTCGAGGGTAGGGACTGCACTGGCTGGGCGTATATCAAGTGTAGGTATGACGTCATCAGAATCTTCGTGAATGACAGCAGCCGTGGCGCACGGTATTGCTGCACAGAATGCGCTGCGGATGGTGCTCGTCGACGGCTGATCGATGGGGAAAGGGTGTGGGGATGTTGCAACGTTGCCATCGGCATTTGTCGGGGTTGCATTTGCGTCTCGTGGCAAATACTTTTTCATCATGTTCGCATGAAATATCTTTTCCACACCATCCTTGTTGATACGGTAGTCGCACTGGCCAATTTTGGATATCACCTGGTACGGCCCGCGCCACTGCATGGACAACTTAGAGTGTTCTGTTGGGAGTAGCAGTAGCACTGTATCGCCCTCAGCGAACTGCCTGTCCTTGGCTTTGACATCAAAGTATTTCTTGTACCTGACTTTAGATTTCGCCAGGTTGTCTTGTGCTACTTTGCATGTGTCTTCCAGTCGATTTCGGAGATCAAACACGTATTCGTAGCTGGTCATCACTTCTTCGGGAATTTCCTCTTCTTCAAGGGATTCACGTAGGACAGCCATGGGACCTCTGACAGTGCGGCCAAACAGCAATTCAAACGGTGAGAATTGTGTCGAAGTATTCGGTACTTCCCGATAGGCGAACAACAGGGGGTCCAGATATCTGTCCCAATCCTTTGGGCGCTCAGCGCACATGCGTCGCAACATCTCCTTCAATGTGCCATTCATCTTTTCGGTCAAGCCGTTGGCCTGAGGGTGATAAGCCGTGGTGAAAGACTGGTTCACGTTGAGGAGGCGGCAAACTTCGGCCATCATCTCGGATGTGAACTGACTTCCCCTGTCGGAGTGTGTCATAAAGCGGGGACAGGCAAATGAGAGAGTGAATTTATTAATAAACATGTATGCCTGTAAACAATGCGTGCTCAGCCCTATTTGAATCTGACTCCTCTCACTCTCGTCTCTCCCACTCTGTAGACAACACAAATTTTAAGGATGCAGACTTCTATTAACCAAATTAATTACCCACTCACAACCACAAATAAAAGAAGTTATATTCAGGTAGATTGTTCATTATAATTGCACAAAAGAACGACGACGGTGATTCCAGCTTGTCATTCCAATAGTCATTAGAAGTATTTCTGTGAGTATGGCCAACGAGAGAAAACTGAAAACGTCACTTACTTAATCTGTCCTTAATGTCACCTTCGTCATATAAAGCACCTCGCTCAGGCGCCCAACATTCCAGCACCTCCACTGGAATTACTTCACTTGGAGCTTCTCATCTCCACAATGCAGTACGTGTCCTCGCCCAGGCTAGGGTACACTCATCAAAGATCGTCCAGCCCCGCTGCGTCGATCTTGCACCATGTCCATCTGTGGAGTTTCCAACTCTCACGAATTTCCTTTTACAGAGAGAAAC
Source organism: Oncomelania hupensis (assembly GCA_036898135.1). Taxonomy (NCBI): domain Eukaryota; kingdom Metazoa; phylum Mollusca; class Gastropoda; order Littorinimorpha; family Pomatiopsidae; genus Oncomelania; species Oncomelania hupensis. The sequence continues at coordinate 48,550,292 of CM072520.1, forward strand.
ACCATTATGTCCACTTACAATTCTTTATCTCTCTCTTGGCACATACTCTTCTCTCTCTCTTTCTCTGTTGTCCATTTATTTGGATCTATTATTACTTGTCCTTCGGACCTATCATCTTTCATCCTTCTTACAATATCCACAGCCACACACATCTATCCTACTACTAACAATAGTTCATACGTGCCATTTCCTTCTAATACTAACAATACTAACATACCAACAACTTCTAGGTCTAAATAGTATTACGTCAATAACCATCTTTTAGATCTAATACCTAAGTCAAGGCACACCAACAATACTTGCATCAAGAATACTAAATGAATGAATTTCACAATAGTAAAAAATGTAATATTTTACTATGATAATAGCTAGAAATAATATAAATTTGTTTACCTTAGAGCCCCGTCGCTCTGAAGGATAACTTCAGCCTAAGAAAAACCAGCACGGCAGTTTTTCATCCAAAATGGCTGAGTTCACTAATACTCAAGCTAGAGTTATTTCCCTTACTATATAAGCATAACCGTCAAATCGACCAATCACAATTTCAATTTCTTTCAGTACAGATGCACCCAACCACATACGCATGTACTCCTATCCGCTCTCTAACCTATTGACTATATGACACACCCCTCTTCCCGGGGAAAAAAAGAAAACGCCAGTTTTCTTTTGACAGCAATCTTTGAATCTGAATTTAAGGTATACTCTGATTCACGACAGAACGCGACAACAAATCAGCCCACGTGTTTTGGCTGCCCGAAATTGGGTGAACTTCAAATTTGAATTCCTGAAGTGAAAGACACCATCTCATAACGCGGCTGTTTTTGTAGGACCCCGACGCTAAGTATGTCAGCGGTTTCTGATCAGTCTGGAGCACAAACTGCCGGCCCCACAAATAGCGGGAAAGCTTGGAAAGGCACCATACAATGGCTAGGCACTCCCTTTCTATAGTGCTATAACGGGTCTCTCTGTCCAAGAGCTTTCTGCTTACAAAAGCAACTGGGTGCAACTCATCAGCATGCTGCTGCAACAAAACACCACCTATACCAACTGAGCTGGCATCTGTGCGCACCACAAACTGTCGCGTTAGATCTGGCAATACAAGAACAGGGGATGAGGACAAAATCCTCTGCAGCTCTCGGAGGGCTGCAGCGCACTCAGCAGTCCAATGTATCCCTCTACCAACCTTTGAAGTTGGTTCGACATAGGCGCTGTCAACTCTGCAAAATTGGGCACATACCTGCGGTAATAGCCGACCAGGCCTAACAGTGAACGTACTTGTTTTCTTGTTGTAGGAGTTGATACCTGTAAGATCTTTTGGACCTTTGATTTTTCAGGCTTCAAACAACCCTTTCCCACCAAATTGCAACTTTCGCCAACTGATGAAAAAAACTGTTTTAACTGTTGTTTTTGCATAGCTGACAAATCTTGATCATAGACAATGTCTTCAATTGTCTCATGCTTACCCGTAGGCAACGTAGGTAAAGGTAATGGTTCTGAATCTTCAGCAGGTGGTAGCACAGCAACATTTGCTTCTAATACCAAGTCTTGTTGAGAAAAGTCTGGACCAACTATGTCCACAAAAGGCATCAGACTATGTTGTGCTTCACTTGTCATGTCTGACTGACAATGAACAATCAAGTCCTTCTCTATACTGTCTCTATCAACAGTACCAATAGTAGTGTCTGTACTGACAACCGCCTCACCCTCACACGCGACATCGACCACCGATAGAATATATTCACGTCCTGCCTCCGACGGTGGACTAAGAGGACCAACCAAATCTATGGCCACTCTTTTAAAAGGCTCTGGTATTCTAGGCATGAAATCAAGCGGCATGTTGGGCACACGACCTTTTGCCACAGATCGTTGACAGATGTCACAAGAACGACAGTATTCTCGCACATCTCTGTATACTCCCGGCCAAAAAAAATTGGAGTAGATTCTATCTATTGTTCTTTGAACACCGCCATGTCCTGCGAGTAAACCATCATGCGCAATGGAGAGAACCGACCTTCTCAAAGTTCCAGGAACAACAATTTGGTCTACCACATTTCCATCATCGCGAGTCATCTGACGATACAAGAGACCGTTCCGCAAAATGAAAGATGAACTTGACTGGCCTGAAACTGTTTTCTCACCTACTTGTGCAAGATCAAAAAGTGTTTTCAAGGATTTGTCCTCCCTTTGCAAACGCATCAATTGATTCACGTCAACTGACAGATCAGGGATAGGTACGTTCTTTAGTGGCACAGGGGTATCCTTATCTTTTTTTGTCTGAGCCCTAGTCGTTACACAAGCGACCTTTTCAAGACTGCAATCATTTGTACCAGGACGATTTCCACCGCAATTTTCATTGCCTAACGTCTCGGTAAACACAGTCCCTGCACTGAGTGCGATACCCTGTGTGTTACCCAGGATCAAATCGACTGTAGGCACAACACCTTGGAGATTCCCTATGACTAAATCAGCCACTGGGTCATTCAATACGCAGCATTTCAGTATGCCTTTGAAATACGGAGTATAGACATCAACTGCTGCTATGGGGAAAGACTCGATCCTACCTCCAAATGACCTAACTCTTTGATATTGACCGGTAAACTGATGGGGAAGAACCAATGCACGGCGAACACCGGCTACGTTAGCCCCTGTGTCGCGCAAAACTGAAACATCTTTTCCATTGACCTTTCCCTCTGCCAAAGGCAACGAACCAATAGCTGTGGAGCTGATGAGCACTCCCGCCTCCTGACTAGCATCTACGCTTCTAACTGAGTTACCAGTCTTAGGTGTAGCACAATTCCTTGCCACATGGCCAACTCCACCACAGGTCCAGCAGGTCACAGTACTCTGCTGTTGCTGTTGTTGTTGACTATTTTGAGGTGAAGCAGTACCATCACCAGTCCCACTCCGATCGGCACCTCTAGCAAAACCACGACTTAAACCTTGTCTCTTCAGCCCATTGAAACGGTTGTTTCCTCTAAAAGGCCTACCCGAACTACCACTACTTCGACCGCCTTGAGGGACATGTGATCCACTTGAACTCTGACCACGCCCTAATGTTTGTCCTGCACTGCGGTTTGCATTATATGCGACAGTCCCAACAGCTAACGGATTCGCCTGTCCCTTCCGAGCGAGACATTTGTTCGGATGAGCAGTTTTGTATGTCTCAGCAATGACCATCAATTCTTTAGAATTTGTAAAACCTCTTTCTTTCAAAAAGATTGCCAAATCTGCACACACACTACTAAGGATCTGCTCACACAACATGAAATCAAACAGCGTTTCATAAGATCTCGTGATCTCTGACAACCGCAACCACTGGTTGAAAAGGTGAGTCAGTCTAGTCACATAAGCTCCAAAAGATTCGTCAGTATCCGGTTTCGCGTTTCGGAATTTTTCCCGAAAACCGTCTCGAGTACACTGAAATTTCTGAAGGAGTTCCTTCTTCAAATCGTTGTACGAAAGTGTACCGGTGGAGAAAAGAGAATGGAAAAGCGATAATGCGGTACCTTCTAGGTAGGCAGACAGATAAGTGGGCCACTCTGATTCGCGCCACTTATTTGCTCTGGCATGAGTCTCAAATCGATAAAGGAAGCTGTCAATATCATCTTTATCCTCTTTAAATATTGGCAGTTTTGGATACTGAGGCCTAACATGAGAACTTGCGCTATCACCCGATTGCCCCGATCTATTCTGTACCTCTAATTTCTTCATTTCCAATTCCAATCTCTTGATTTCTCTTTCTGCCTCCAACTTCCTAGCTTCAGAATCGGCTTCTGTCTGCAATTTCCTAATATTCCTTTCTTGTCTTCTCTCCTCCCGTTCCATTCTAGTTTCTGCAAATTTAAATAATGCATCCCCAGACAACCCATATTTCTTCCCAACTTTCAAAAAATGAGTAAAAGGATCAAAAAGATTACTCTCATCTGAATACTCCTCCGCTACATCTAATGTAACTTCTTCTTCCGCCATTTCAACCAGTTAGTACACAAAATATCAAAATTGTATATCAACAACAACAATAAACGTGCAAATCTTAAAATGATGATAGTGCTTTAAAAGTATTTACGAATACTTCATATTATCAATTCAAATTATTTATGCAAATAGAATTTGAAAGAAAATTATATTTTCCACAAACTTTATACTCACACACTCATACTTAGAATAGTAATAAAATTCTAACCTAAAAGATTTTTAAGTGCCAAACACTCATACTTAGAATAGTAATAAAATTCTAACCTAAAAGATTTTTAAGTGCCAAAAATTAAAAAAAAAATTATCACCGAAGTGAAACAAAATTAATCTACATTCAAAATTAAATTTCAAAAGTATGCAATAAATTTTAAACAATATAATTCCACACACTAAATTTTAAACAATAGAACCCCTAATCAACAATAAACCCAAAAAATTAATCCAAAATAATGTTCTACTGTTTTGTAATATCTGAAAACTATTCCCAAATTAATAACAATAATGCAATAAAGATATGTTTAATAATAATAATAGAACTTCAAAACATAGAATTCAACTTAGTCTCTATTAAGCATATACTAATACAATAACATTAAATCAATAAAGTCATGGAATAATATCGAATCAAGTCGGAAATGGCACACTCTATTCTACATCAATTTTAAAAAGAAGTCTGCCCCTCAACACTCACACCAAGACAGAGTCTAAACAGAACAACAGCAAAATAACAAAGAACAGTAAGGAGAACAAAGAACGAAGAAAGAAGACAGTTACTAAATACAAGAAAAGTAAGGCAAAGAGACTAAATCCGCTCTATGCACTGAAATCTACAAGTACGTAGACCCTAGAGCTGGAGAAGGTGCCTGATGGGAACAACTCATACCATCTCCACAATAAACAAACATTCACACAACATGTGTATTTTGTAATAGCGTTGACCTATAAGGGAAACTATTGTGTGCAAAAACTAACCTCAGGACGGGAAAAATTAACTATACACAAATAAAATGGGCTTCTTCAGGGTCACCAGATGTCATAAAGCGGGGACAGGCAAATGAGAGAGTGAATTTATTAATAAACATGTATGCCTGTAAACAATGCGTGCTCAGCCCTATTTGAATCTGACTCCTCTCACTCTCGTCTCTCCCACTCTGTAGACAACACAAATTTTAAGGATGCAGACTTCTATTAACCAAATTAATTACCCACTCACAACCACAAATAAAAGAAGTTATATTCACGTAGATTGTTCATTATAATTGCACAAAAGAACGACGACGGTGATTCCAGCTTGTCATTCCAATAGTCATTAGAAGTATTTCTGTGAGTATGGCCAACGAGAGAAAACTGAAAACGTCACTTACTTAATCTGTCCTTAATGTCACCTTCGTCATATAAAGCACCTCGCTCAGGCGCCCAACATTCCAGCACCTCCACTGGAATTATTTCACTTGGAGCTTCTCATCTCCACAATGCAGTACGTGTCCTCGCCCAGGCTAGGGTACACTCATCAAAGATCGTCCAGCCCCGCTGCGTCGATCTTGCACCATGTCCATCTGTGGAGTTTCCAACTCTCACGAATTTCCTTTTACAGAGAGAAACACCATTATGTCCACTTACAATTCTTTATCTCTCTCTTGGCACATACTCTTCTCTCTCTCTTTCTCTGTTGTCCATTTATTTGGATCTATTATTACTTGTCCTTCGGACCTATCATCTTTCATCCTTCTTACAATATCCACAGCCACACACATCTATCCTACTACTAACAATAGTTCATACGTGCCATTTCCTTCTAATACTAACAATACTAACATACCAACAACTTCTAGGTCTAAATAGTATTACGTCAATAACCATCTTTTAGATCTAATACCTAAGTCAAGGCACACCAACAATACTTGCATCAAGAATACTAAATGAATGAATTTCACAATAGTAAAAAATGTAATATTTTACTATGATAATAGCTAGAAATAATATAAATTTGTTTACCTTAGAGCCCCGTCGCTCTGAAGGATAACTTCAGCCTAAGAAAAACCAGCACGGCAGTTTTTCATCCAAAATGGCTGAGTTCACTAATACTCAAGCTAGAGTTATTTCCCTTACTATATAAGCATAACCGTCAAATCGACCAATCACAATTTCAATTTCTTTCAGTACAGATGCACCCAACCACATACGCATGTACTCCTATCCGCTCTCTAACCTATTGACTATATGACAGAGTGCAATGTCTTAGGGCAACCACACCGAGAAAAGATGCTGACTAGGGCCTCGGCGACTGTCTCCGTTGTGATGTTGGGCAGCGCAACGGCTTCAGGGTAGCGTGTAGCATAATCAACTAGAGTGAGAATGTACTTCTTACCCGACGTCGTGCGCTCGAGGGGGCCAACGATGTCAACGCCGACTCGGCTGAACGGTTCGCCGACGAGTGGCACATCACCAAGGGGCACCGGTGGCACCTTGCCTTTGGGAATGGATCGTTGACAATTGTCACACGATTGGCAGTGTCTCTTTACGTCAGCGCGCATGGCGGGCCAGAAGAAGTGAGGGATAATGCGGTTGAAAGTCTTGTCTGCCCCAAGATGCCCGGAGAGCAAACCTTCATGCGCGAGTTTCAACACTTCGGGACGCATGGATGTGGGCAAAACAATCTGTGTGTAGATTTGTCCAGGCATATTGTACTCCTCGTAGGAGCGCATAAGAATGCCATCTTGAAGGAAGAACTTGGATTGACCGTAACGGTGATCCATGACTGACAGCTTTTTAGCCAGTTCCCTCGACTTGGCTCATGTTGGGTCAGAATTCTGAGCTGCAATCAAATTCTGGCGATTCATGTTTACGCCAATCATCCCGACGGTTGTCAGCGGTTTCACTCTCGAAGGGAGTTTGGCGGAAGCGTCTTGGGCGCGCGTCACCGCCGCTGCCTGCTGAATGTCGAAAGAATCTTGTGGGTGAACCTGGGGGGTAGGTTCCGTGGTCGGTTGCTGAGCGCTCCCTTCCACGCCGCTGGCTGCCGAGTCAGTTGCTGTCAGAGCATCAGCTTCCTTAAGACTGGGTGGCGCAGCGGCCATCATCAGATTGATGACTGTAGGCGATGACGGGATGTCATCCTGGCAAGTACGTTTGCCGTGGACCGGCGGGCACTCCCGACCTGCATCCTTCTCGTGTCGAGTGGATCTCGACGGCGACAAGACTCGCTCTCTCTGAAAGATATCAGATGCAGCAACTCCGTCCACATTTCCGATGATGCATGGGTACAACGGGGTATCCATGACAACTACATCAACTTCACCTTGAAGAAAAGGAGATTGAACATGCACCCGAGCAGTGGGAAAGGCTTTCACTTGGCCGTTAATGAGCATTAGTTTCTGAGTGATGGCAGACATGCAGTGGTCGGGCACGAGGGACCTCTGGACGATGATGCAGCCACATCCAGTGTCACGCAGCACTTGGCACACTCGCCCCTCCACGCAGCCTGGCAGGACGGGCATCGCCATATCATTGTCCGCACGTGTAGTGTGGATTAAATTGTGCTGCACGCATGCTCCGCTTGGTGTGGTTTTGCAATGCCTTGATGTGTGGCCTGGCTGCTTACACTTGAAACAGATCACGGGGTGTTGTCGATGCTGCTGTAGCTGCTGCTGCTGTTGTTGGCCTTGGGGTGCTTGTAGCTTAATTTGTCCTTGTTCGACGTTGGAAGTAGGAGAAGTTGATGACGTAGATTGCTGTCGAGACTTGTCCGTCGTTGCTGTCTTGGTTTTGGCCTTGCCGCTTAATGAACGCGCTGCAGTGTAAGACTACTGACTCCCATGTGTTGCTATTGCATTGCCGTACAAAAACTCGCTCTTCGTAGCTGTAGCACTTCATAATTTGTTCAATGAGAAACAAGTCACGAAGTTGTTCGTATGTGGTGACTTTTTCCGCCATGAGCCAATCGTCGAAGTGACGGATGAGACGTTTGGAGAACTGGTTGGGCAGCTCAACTGCTCAGGACGGGCGTTGCGGAACGTGCGCCTGTATTCTTCGGGAGTGCGGTTGAAATGGCTGCGGAGGGCTTCCTTTATGTCATCGTAGGTGACGTCCGTGGACAGCATACAACGGTTGTAGACGTCACAGACCTGGCCCTTGCAAAACACCTGACCGAGCCACAAAACCCAGGCGTTAGGGTCCGGGTCAGCCAGCTGGGCTCTTCGCTCGAAAGCCGCCAGGAAAGCGTCAATGTTGTCCGATTTCTCATCAAACTGAGGGAAAGATTCGCATTTCCATGCAAACTGACGCTGTTGCTGAAGCCTGTCCGCGTTCATCTGGCTACGGTCTTCATGTTGCAGCTTCAAGAGCAACATCTCTCTTTCGTGCTCCCTCTGCCTGTTTTCGTGCTCCCTCTGCCTGTGCGCCTCCTCCAATTTCATCATCTCGATCTGTAGCAGCAGCTGTGCCTCAGAGGTGGGAGTGGGTGGGTGTAGTATCAAAGATGGATGATTAGAACTACTTTCAAAGAATTGGTGGTGAGTGGGGTTGCCTGGGGATCTTTGGTCGCCAGTCTCCTCTGTTTCGCCTGTGGCGCAAGTTGTAGTGCGGCGTAGCCATTGCTGTTAGTATAGATGTTAGTGTCCTGTCTTTTTTTCTTCTTTTTTTCCTTTTTTTCGGGGTCGCCAATTGTCACAAACATATACATACACAGGCACACGGATGTAGTTCTAGAGGTGAAGATGAAGGTCGAAACTAAATCTACGGACGAAGAAATCAGAAGACGATGAATTCCGGAATAAAAACTCAACTTTTATTAAAACTACACTGATAAATTACTAGCTGAACTAAAGGCACATGTGCTGCTCAAAAAGAACTAAAACTAACACGTAGATTAGACTGAAGACTAAAACAAATATGAAGAACTGAAAATATGACGATGGCGGCTTGACCAAGTACAAACCACTGAGCTCTTATATAATGGAGAGAGGATGACACTACCCAATTGGAGGAAAACGTCCGCCATCTTACGACGGCTTCGTTCCTTTGCGCGTCTATAGCAACACTTACGCTTTTGAACACGAGCATCGGGACTCAGATTCACTTGCTGTCGGGTTTTCTTGCCTCAAGATTAGGCAGTTAACAAAATAATAATAATAATAATACCAAAAATAAAAATAAATTCTTGTATTTTTCCCCGTACAGCATTTTATTACTCTTATAAACCATATACTTTTGTTATAGTAGGCCTATTTCATTACTATTATAGAAATATCTGTTAGACCTACATCAAAATCCCTCAGTGTTATGTTCATGTTTACTTTCGGTAATTTTTAAAAAACTATTTTAAGCGATGACACAGAGAGAGAGAGAGAGAGAGAGAGAGAGAGAGAGAGAGAGAGAGAGAGAGAGAGAGAGAGACAGAGAGAGAGAGACTTTAGACTTTAAACGTTTATTGCAATTACAACATGTTACAAGGATAATAATTTTAAGCTTACAGCTTATTCTTACAATTAGTCCTTGTTTCAGGCACCCACTCAAGCATAATACATTTATACAATCAATTAAACCTGCCACATGTTACATATATAAAAGTAAAACTATAATAATTTCAAAACAATAACTTTTAACATATCTAAACGCCATCTGAACAATATAATATTATACCATTATAATATGGTGACCTGTGGGTGGAAAAATTATGAATTTAAAATATGGTTAAAAAGCATTAATTTAAATGATTTGATTGTTTTGTTTTGTTTAATGATCGGAGGAAGTTCATTCCATAAAGACGGTGCTCTGAACCCAAAACTAGTCTTATATAGATCAATTCTTGGTTTAGGTAAGAGATAATTTTGGGAATGGTATACATTTGATGATTTAGTTAAAAATCGGGTTAGATAGTTTGGTGCAATATTGTTGTGAACTTTAAACATAAGCATGATCATATTATATTGAAATTGTTTATTTAGAGGTAAAATGTTTAATTTTATAAATTTTTCATCTGTTGAAATAGTTGTACAGTTAGAAATTAATTTTATTGCCCGTCGATGCAATGAATTTATTTTTTGTATTTGATTATGACTAGCAGCACTCCACACAGTGGAAGCATAGTTAATATGTGAAAGACAGTGTGCATGGAAGAACACTTTCCTGGCATATTCAGGAACAAAACATCGTAGTTTTGAAAGCAAAAACGTACTTTGGGAAAGGCGTTTACATATTTGATTAATGTGTTTATCCCATTTGAATTCTGAATCAATAGTAACTCCAAGTACACGATGGTCTGTTACTTGGTGGACACAAGTGTTATCTATTGTAATATGTAATTGTAAAGGCTGTAATTGATGCTTTTGTCTTGTTGTGATTATCATGCACTCTGTTTTTTTAGGATGAAGAACCATTTGATTAGTTAGACACCAGTTTATCACATCATTTAAACTATTTTGTAAAGATGTTTGTATGGACGTAATGTCTTTCCCAGAACAATGTATTGTACTGTCATCCGCAAACGAATCACAGATTACATTATTATCTGATATTTGGAGGTGGAGATCGTTTATATAGATACAAAATAGAAGAGGGCCCAGTATCGAGCCTTGAGGAACGCCACATTTTACTGTACCTTTTGCTGAGTAATGGCCATTTACTAACACTGTCTGCTCTCTATCACTTAAGTAAGATTGGAAAAAATTTACAGTTGCAGAATTGTTCAGATACACAGATAATTTACTGATCAATACGGGATGATTAACCATATCAAAAGCTTTTGTAAAGTCTAGAAAAACGGCACCAGTAATTTCATTCTTATTAATTGCAGAGAGCCAAGTATCACATAATCTAACCAAAGCAGTATGGCACGAATGATTTTTACGAAAACCAGATTGGAATGGATGAAAAAGAGCATGTTTCTCCATGAAAGTATTTACATGTTTATACATATGTTGTTCAAGTGGTTTAGATAGAACATTTAATAATGAAATAGGTCTAAAGTTATTTGGATCAGAAGTGTCCTTTGCTTTTGGAATTGGAACAACTTTAGCCATTTTCCAAGCATCAGGAAATATTCCAGTTTTAATACACAAATTATAGATAAAAGTTAACGGTTCAATGATGTAAGGCAGTGCAAGTTTTAAAATCAAAGAATTAATATTATCAAAACCGCAAGACTTTTTGTTTTTTAGACTTGTTATATATCTGGATACGTCATGAGTATTTAAGAGGGGGATGAAACATGTAGTATTCGGAGTTAGTTTGTCTTTACAAAAATTATCAAGTAATGATGTAAGACTGTACGCAGGTTTATGACAAGTGGTTTTAACGATATTATCAGTTATAGATAAAAAGTGATTATTAAAAGTTTCAGCTGATGGAGTGATAACAGCTGTGTGTTTTGTACATTTAGACTTTCCTGTTATCTCATTCATTGCTTTCCAAAGTGATTTTGTATCATGGTCATTCATTACTAATGAAGTAATATACTTTTTTTTGAGTCTCGAATCATAGTGGAGACTCTATTTCTTTGTTTCTTGTATTCCGCAAATCTTTTTTGTTTTTTAAATGCGTCACGGTTTTTCATTGCATCAATAATATCTGATGTCAGCCATTTAGGAAATGTACTTTGTTTGACTCTTTTCTCTCTAATCGGTGCATGTTTATTCAAGATCATACAAAACCTTTCATACCACACACTTAAGGCTTTATTAGGATCATTACACAAATATATAGTATTGAAGTTAGTAAAATGTAGATCATACAGAAATGCATCCTTGTTGAAAGATTTAAATGACCTAAATTGAATAATTGTATGTGCATTAAGTTTATGTTTTAGAATTTTGCACGATAAAGTGCATACTATAGGATTATGGTCACTCATTGAAATTTGAGAAATATGTGCATTTGAAACTCTGTTGGAAATATTTGTGTATATGTGATCTATTAAGGTTTTTGTGGTTTTAGTAACTCTCGTTGGTGTATTTATAATTTGAGTTAGGCCAAATAATTGAACATAGTCCGACCAAGCGGTTTGCGTTTTAAGCAAATCAATATTAAAGTCTCCCAGTAGCAATACATTAGGGTGCGACTTTGTAATGTTGTCCATCATATGAACAAACGTTTTGAACCATGTTTGAGTTGCTTTAGGATTTCTGTATATATAACCAATCATGACAGGTTGAGCCACAGTCGGACGAAATTCTAACCAAATGCATTCAATATCAGCAGGTTCACAATCAGATCTCCTTGTAATATATGAAGCAATAGATGTATGTATATATACTGCCATTCCAGTTTGTCCCAACATTTGTGAATCTTTTCTAAGGAGTGTGTATGATGCTATACTAATAGATATGTCACTGTGGTTTTTGTTTAATCGAGTTTCACTAATGCCTAGCAAGTGCAGGAATGGCTGTTCATTAAGAAGCATATTCACATCGATCAACTTATTGTATAAAGAATTAATATTAACATGACCAACGCGAATTTCAGTATTTTTATAAGCATTTAAAGGTGGTTTTAAATTTGATGCCATACTTATATAATGTATAGCTAATGATAAATATTTTATATTTAAAAAGTAAAAACGATAATATAATAAAATAATAATAATAATAATAATAATAATAATAATAATAATAATAATAATAATAACAACAACAACAACAATAGTGAAACAAATTAACCACAACAAATGCGTGAATACGCGATTTAAATTAATCTTTTCCGAAGTAGAGCAGGCAGTGAACTATTAATTACTACACAGTTTTGTGCAGTCTCTTCTTATTAAATCAACAAAACAAGTATCTTATTTAATAAAGGGCGGCAATCACCATTAGGAGTAATATTATCTTGTAGTGTTTACAGAGATAAATTTATAGACAAAGCTGCAAAAAGCAGTTCCTAAGGTCAACTCATCATTTGAATACAGTCATACAGCTGTTAGTATTAACATACTGATCGTAGAAACGATTCAAACAAGCGGACTAGCGTTTGCTTGTTATGTATTTCATGAGAAAACCCTGGGACTATAAATTTGAGTATTATTTGTAACACTAGGCTTACACTCAAAATAGGGCCTCTGAATCCCTGTAGGAAGAGTCTGATATTTGGGATATTGGTTTTGCATAATTCCACCAGGTGAAATTTGATGACTGTTGTTTATAGCATTCATCATTGGCTTTTGTGTCATTTGACTATCTTCATTGTGAAAAATAGTGCGACTGGGGGACCAGGACCCAGGTGACAACCGTGATGAAGAAGTCTGTGGCGTTTGGAGGAGCGGTGGCTTTTCATTGTTCAACATTTGATGATTATGACTTGTACTGTCTTGTGGTTTGATTGCATATTTGATGTTACATCCAAGTCTGGCTGTGCCTAATCGACTCGGATGAATGCTGTTTTCATATAGAGTCTTTTTTGGATAACCGTTTTGAGTGGTAAATGTTGATGTGTTATTTATGAAACATGTATTTTCCTTGTCACACATCTCCTGCAAGTGTTTGTTGGACATTGCCACTGTTTTTGCATGTGAGCTTGCTGTGTTCTTGGGAGGAATGATAGATGAGAAGTACAATTTAGCAAGTGGAAAGCATTTATGGAGAAGCTTTTTGATTCCAGTCCACACAGTGACTGTGGCCACATTTTTATAACAGCTGTCGATGCCAACGTGTACGACAAGATTTTGAATGTTTCTGTTGACCGGAATGTGACGTAGCCAATGCAAGACATCATCAATTGTAAGGCCAGGTATGCAAATCTTCTGACACTTATTGGCATTTGGAAATGTTAACTCTGGTTTGACAAATCTGATTACAGAATCACCAATCATGAGGCATGTAACATTTTCTCTAACCCTCATCTCCGCAAGAAGCTCTCGAGGCGTTTTATCAGAGGAACAGCTACTGTCACTGCAAGCAGAATTAGAAGAAAAAACAAGGGGCTGGCGGTCTTGGTCAGAGTTATGTGAATGTTTTATTAAGGAATGTTCCTGCTTTGATTTCAATGATTGGTTTGTGGGAAAACTTTGGTTGTCTTGCTTATTTTGTGGTTTAGGTGATGATTGCATTGATGTTGCATGTACAGTGGTATCAATTTCATGCTTGCGAGACACCAGTTGTTGAATTTTTGAGTCTTCTGCAGCAAGTTTAGTTGGTGTCGTGACTGCAGGTGATGAAATGAAAGGCTGATTAAATGGAGTTTCTACCTGATGAGCACAGAAGCATTCTTTTCTCATGCTGAGCTGTTTTTTCACATCACCAAGCTGTGATTTGAGGTGTTGATTTTGTTTTTCCAGCTCTTTCACTTTTTTTGCCAAGTCATTTATGATATCATTTTGCTCATCAAGCTTATGTTCCATATGCGTTTTCAGGGAAGATTTTACTTGGACTTTAGCTGTTTCAATATCACAGACAGATTTATCTGACACATTTTGGATAGCAGCTGATAGGTTATTTAACTGCCGCTGTACAGCTTTTAAAGTTTGTTTTGTTTGACTGAGCGTGAGTGGTTTAGGTGTTGGTGTACGTCGAAGTTTGGTATATGTTGGATAGTGAGGACGCCTACTTTTGAATTTAGGAAAAGTTGGTATTCTTTCTTGGATGTTAGGTGGAAACAAGACAGCGGTATTTTTTTTACTGTCATGCATTCCAAGAGATACGTCATCACTATTCTTTGCAATACCCCCTGGCACGTAAGAGGCATCAACCGCTACTTTGGAAGAATCACAAGATACTGCCCCATGAGTGTTTTCAGAGAACACAACATTAGCACCAGCTTCATCATGTGTTTGAGCAACATTGAGGCTGCTCAGTTTAACAACATTGGAGCTGCAGGTGAAATTGACAACTGGCATATTCTCTAGTTCACAAACTGGACTAAGAGGTATAAACATGCCAAGAGAGCTGCTCATTGAATATTCACAAGGTACGTTTGTAGCATCACTACGTAATTTGGAATTATCACGAGCAACTGCGTCACGAGTGTTTTCGCAATTTACAATGCTATCGCCTGGTTTGGTATTCATAAGAGCAACATTAGACTTGCCACATTTGATTGAAGATGAACTAGTGGACAAACTAACATCCACTACATCATCTTCAGCTGTGTCATGTTCATCATGCACTGGACTAAGACACCTGAGTGCAGTAGAACCCGAAGCACGCCTGTGTAGGGTGCATTTCTTGTGAGGGTGCTTTGAGGAATTAACTTTGTTACCATCACCGCTTGGTAAGGTAAGTGCAAATTTTGTATTCACAACTTCAACGATTTCATCATCAATATCTTTGTCAGAGTCAACAAGGTCAACAATGCGTCTTATAATTCGAAACTCAGTGTGTACCCAGTCATCTGTACAGTATCCCTGAATCAGAACACTAGGACTTTTTTTCTGTGCATTGTACAAGTGAATTGTTAGTAATTTGTCAAAAGGACAGTCTTTACCCACGTCATCACAAGCCTCATTCCAGACCTTGATCGACGACTGACGAATGTCATTAGAAGGCGTAGAAGCATCCAAGTTTTGGATCAGTTTTCCTTTAACACGAACATAATCTTTCCACTCAGCACGGAAAGAAGGGAACAACTTTTGTGCTTGTACAAAGTAACGCTCTCGGATAACTTTAATCCAAACTGACAGTCGCTTTTTAGTAGTTTCAAATTTTATTTGAAGAGGGTCTTTAGTTGGAATCAGTAATTCTTAGAATTGTAAAGAAATGTCACTGCTGCTGATGCATCTGCTGATGGACAGCAAATTGGTAGAATTACCTTCGCACATAACACAGTGTATATTGTTATGATTTATTCACGTCATACCAAAGTGTTCCTGTCACTTTAGTGAGATCAAGCTTCAAATATGTAAAGAAAACCACATTTGCATTAGAGGCATCGTGATATTCACCAAACTGCTCTGTGTTTGAAATCAGTGCCCACTGAAAAGGTAATCTCGGCAGAAGTCAGTAGTGACGTGAAACAATGGCTGTAAAACAGTTCACTTTGGTCAGAACGACAAAATATTTACTATTATGAAGTGTTCATGTTCAATAAAAAAAAATTTCAGTAATAATAGCAAACATTAATAATTTATGGAAACATAAACTACAAGTATATTATAGTCTTCATGGTGTTGCCAAAATGCAGAATTTTTCAAATCATGTGCCTATTTCAGTGTTATTGAATGACGAACATGACGTAAATCACTGACGGAAATGACTCAATCTCCTGAAAGTTTATTCTTCGTCATCAGCACTGATGACGTAAAACAGATTTGTAGAAACAATCAACGTGCGTAAATTGATGCAATCGAAAAAATGTACATATCAAGCGCCTCTTTCCATAGACAAATAATGACGTATCGAGAGACACAATGATGTAGTAAGATCAAATGACGTAAGATGTTCCTATCTCAGAAGACTGCAATGTTCATCATTGTTTATAAACAAAGATATTCCATCAAGATAGCGTATGCCTAAGAAAGTATTCCTTGTTACATCCTCAGGCTGGATAGTAAGGATTTGGCATCAACAACAACAGTTAGCTGCAAATCAAATCATAGGCTTGATTTTGGATCCCATTCACGCGCTGTATCGATTGTCACACTTACTCGACGATATAGATCCAAGTTCCAAAACCAATTTTCCTGAATTTATAAACACATATATTGAGTCCACTGATCCAAAAATGAATCCCCAAACACAGAGAATAAAGTCATGTTATTAATGAAGAAGGATTAATAACAAGAATACTAGAGAAACATCAATATGATTTTGATGTGCTCGTCGTCACTGGGGAAAATGGCGATTTCAACGTTCATGACATCAACGAAACATTCCAGAATAAATTTTGACTGAAAAACACTCCACTGGATGAAAACGACCAGATATTAGAATCACCACAATCACTAATTTAAAAAGGTTAAACGAAGAAATCTAAACTGGAATGTAAACAAATAAAAAGACAGAAAAATGTTTGCACATAAAATCAGCCAGTGTCGTCAACAATCCACAGGCGCCCACCAATTTGTGAATGTCTCATAGAGAGAGAGAGAGAGAGAGAGAGAGAGAGAGAGAGAGAGAGAGAGAGAGAGAGAGAGAGAGAGAGAGAGAGATGGAAGCTGGGAGGGGAGAAAGGAACAAAGGAAGAAAGAGAGATGAGAGTAGAAAGATGAAAATGCAATTCTCATAGACACTGAAAAACAATGTTTATTGACTGCATAAATCTTTTATTTTACATTTTTTAATTACTTATATAAACTGTAAATGTTAAACAATTAAAACAGAGGATTGCAGAAATCATGCAGACACCATTTATTTAAATTAATAAATTAATGCAATATTTCACCATTTTCATCCAAAACAAGAATCAATATCATCTACGATAGATCAGACAAATGTACAGAGATACATAATTATATAAACACAAAAACGTGTAGGCCCTATTAGTATGAAACCCACTCACAAGAGGGCCTGCGTGGGGATTTCAACAATATATTATATTTAAAATAATTATACTAAACAGTGGTCCATGATGTCTTCAAAAGAGTCAAGTGCATAAATGTTTTTATTCAGAATATATCAATGTGAGAGAGAATTATACAATTAAAGGACTTTGATAAAGATTTTGCATGGATCAAATTAAAAAGAAAAAAAAATCTCTTTAAGCTGTTTTCCTAAATTCTATGGATCAAATTAAAAAACAACATACAATCATTTATTGAAGCATTGTGTTTTTCTAACAGATAATATTTGATACATTGCACTATGGTGGTTTTTAAAAAAAAATAAAATAATTTAAATTGAAATCATAAATACAACAAATAATTTATATTAAAGATACTTTTAATTTATTTATAAAAAAAAAAGGTAGAGTACTAATAAACTGAGTAATGATGAAACGCTTGATTGTTATTTTTCCTTCCTCCCCCCCCCCCCCCTTATTTTCCTTACTCCCCACCCCCCCCCCCCACCCCCCAAAAAATTACTTTGAATAATGTACTCATTAGATGTCATATCCCAGACTATTATTTTTTGCATTTTTGTCATCTATTTTTTATGTACAGTGCCAAGTTAGTATAATTGTTCCGCATATAATTTTGTAGTAAACCTTTTCTCTCTCTCTCTCTCTCTATTTTATTTTATTAACTTATTTATTATGTACCTATTACATTATATTTGATTTATTTTTAATATTTTTAAAATTGTTTTATTTAATAATAATAATAACAGATTTTTATATAGCGCGGTACACCAGCCTACGACCAGACTCACCGCGCTTTACATAGTCATTACATGCAAAAACGCGCATTCGATCAAACATGGCCTTTGGTATTGTATGGGTATGATAGTTCCTTTAGTGTGCTAATTTATTGCTTACATAATTGATTTAATTGGGCTGGTGCACTGCTAGCACATCAGATTGGCAAGCAAGAGTGCCACCGTTCGAATCTAGTGAGCAGAAAACAAAATGGCCATGTTTCTTCGTCCATCTTAATATTTCCATTTGTTGGGATGGTTTAATGATTAATTAATAAATTAATTAGGTTCCCAGTCCCTTAATTCTGGGTTATCCCTGGCTTCGTCCCTAGTAGGCTGATGGTCTCTGTGGACGTTAAGCACAAATAAACAGACAAAACAAAGAGTTAATTGAAGGCTGAGGGTCGAATGAACACTCCTTGACATCCGGAACATGCAGTGACCTCTGGCGGGGAGGCAGTCGTGTTGAATGTGATACCTAGAACAGACAAAACGAACAACTTACTTTCACTGCTTTATAGTTTCTCCTCACTTCTTACTACTCCCTGTCTCCCAACACCCATTATAACAAAAGGAGCATAGGGTTTGTGGAGGATAACACATACAGAAATGACTGTTGTGTTAGGTATGTGTGGAAGAGACCATATTAAAATATATGAGTGGTTGGTGGTAGAGGATCATAACCAGAAAAAGGGCTATTATAGATAGTTTTTCAAACTAAGGTATGTGTATTTATTTTAAATGTACAATATTCATAATCTAAAGGCTATGACTTTTTTTTATTTATTTGGTTTTAGTTGTGTATTTTGTTTATTATTTATGTAATCTAATAATTGAGAAATAAATCTGGATTTTACAGTTAAAGTAAATTTCCTTTAGCGATATGAGATCATAATCATACAAAAATAATATTCATATAGCGCCTAACCTAAGAATCTAAGCACTAATCACACACACTACCACAAGCAATACATGTACATGTATACACTATATATATACCTTAAAATCTGACAGTTACGCACAAACACACACACTTCTACTGTAATTTTTTTTCTTTTGCTAACTTCTATTTAAAATTTGCAGTATAAATTGTCCTAATTTATATAAGTTTGTGATAATATTTTCATATTTTTGTTAAGAGATTTTTTTTCTTTTTCATAACTCATATTTTGACTTCATTACAGGTTCATTTACCTGCTGTTTTAATTATGGTCACACTCGTCTTAACTTTGCTGAGCTCATAGTTAAAATAATATTTTATGAAAGAAATAGTCATTGTATGTACTTACAGATTCGCGTACACAATTTGAGTTACAGACAGTAACTGAAAAATTAACCGTATCAATTTAGTGTTTTATTTTTCATAAATGGTGGAAGTATTTATTTAACTAAATTCAACATGCATTAGCAAGTATCCAAAACTGTCTGAGTAATAAAATCAAATAAAAACTTTAAATTTCTTCAACGTTTTAGATAATCTCATTGTTTATTCAATCTTTATTTGCATTTGCGTAAATATTTGGGTTACTTTTTTAATGTTGAAGGCTGTTTTTTTTATTTATTTTTTATTTTAAATAGGTATTGTTATTGTCATTTTGATTTTGCCACTGCTAGTTTCCTTTTGTCCAGGATATATCTATACCTGATTTAGCAAATTAAAGTCACATTTAAACAATACTTGATGACTTAAAAATATTACAATTTAAAAGGAATTTAAAAGGAATTTAATTTACAAAAAAGGAAATTTTAAAGCAGCCCTCAACCATTTCTTTTTTGAATGAGAATACCAGTGTGTGGAGTTTGTCTGCAAATTACTACGTCACTCGATCTGCACAAGCATACTATAGTAAGAGCAATTCTGCACATAGAGGCCTCTCATGTGACAGCTCCAGACATGAGTGCGACAGGTGCGGACAGTGGAGTGGGCAGAAAGGAGAAGTAAAGAAGGTTCGTAAAGGTATGGCATGATGGAGTGGTCTAAGCAGTGAGGTCCTAAACCATTACTACAGCGAATCATATGCCATATAAATTAAGCTATACATTAATATGTCCGTTTACCTTCTTGAGGTGTTCTGGAAATGCGTTGAACACACTAGGGACTGCTGTTTCTTTCAGTCTGGTCGTCTGTCCGGTTCTGTCGAAGTCACTGTCCCTGAAGTGCTCTGAACAAAGGCGAGAGTATTTTGATGGAATAAAGTGCTCTCTCCGCACTGAAAGTACCCACTGCCTATGGCGGTCTTCATGCTTAGGGAATCTGAAAGAAATTAAAAGTTATTAAACTTAATATTTATACTTAATAGGCCAATTAAAAATCCTTGTAACAGAAACTGATTGCGAAGCTGACAAAACTGTGATCAGAACTAGAATCTTAAAGCTAATCACAATGCAAGTACGTGTACAAGAACGTAAATCAACGTAATCAGACACGCTGAAAGTGAAACTAATACTGTAATAGTAATACATCATTTTATATTATGTAATGATTTCTGCTTTGAAGTTCAAATCTTAAAAGTATCCTAATACTATTGTGAATATATTTTAAAAATTTTAGTTTTCAGCATCATATTACAAAAAAAGCAAAGATATCATTCCATTGAGCTACTGATTTATTTATTGTTCATTTGTAGTAAATAAAATAATCAAGTGCTATCTTATTTTATGGGGGGAGGGATTTGGGGTAGTTGTTAAATATTGCAGGACTTATTTACTAATTTAGTTATTATTATTACTGTTATTAATATTTACTAATTTAGCCTTTAGAGCATCTTCTGATTTATTACTAGTGGGCCTAATCAAATAAGGTTAGCCTTGAGCCGTTGAGGCAAGGATTAGTGACCAAATTCTAAACTATAAACGGATAACTAACCCAAACTCTGAGCCAAACACTAAATCTAGCTTTCTTTTCTCATAATAATTCAACTCACAAAATTATTATTTAATTAATAATAGGCTAGCATACGTTGTCGTTGGGCTGACTAGCCCTAGGCTGAGCTGACAACTGACCAGCAATGTAAAGCCATATTTACTGACCAAAGGTTGACAAAATGTAAACAACAATTTCTTGGGGATACTGGGATGTTTGAAAATTATTATAAAATTATTTGGGTACCACATAGGTTTCTTTTAGCAATTATAAAAAAGATGTTTACAGCCTGCAATTATACTTTATAGTAGTACGTGACTTCACTTCTTCTTAGGCCACTTTCAAGACTGCAGTTATTTATTTATCGTAAATGCCATAGACAAGGAAAAAAAAAACTATTAATTTTGCTAGGTAGCATACTTACCTGTGCAAGCTTATGCCTGAGCCAGCTCTATGGCGATTAGTGCACCCAAACGCTGCACAGAACACCGTCGCTTCGACTCGCAATCCAAGGACTCCACAAGATGGCGGACAGTTCTCGTCTTTTTCCGCAAATCTCGCCTTCTTAATTCTATTGACCCCCTCTCTCCATTATATAAGAGCTCAGGGGTACAAACCAACGACAAAGACTTGACGTAATCCATAAAGGAAACACACACACGGTGACGTCAATAACATGCAATGACGCATGAATGAAACAAATGACGAAAGATCCCAGACGGAAAACAAGGCGGAATGTCTAATCGAAACATACAAAAATCAAACCAACGGAGGAATGAAGGTCTACACAGCAGCTGTATCTGCTGACAGAAAGAATGTGACAGTTTGTCCGTTGTGCCTACGTGGATTGAACACTTGTTTATTGAGTCTGCAAGTACGTGTTGTGTCGTAACATGCTTGTCAATATTTGTGACTAAAGAATTAAAACGTGGGTTATGGTTTTTACCTGCTATCGATATTAGTCACAACACACACAGTCTTACGTTCACCTCCTTCGGCTCTGAAAACATAAGGTCAGCAGATAATAAAGTAAGTTTCACTGATGGCACTCATTATCCTTCCCTACCGAATCATATCCTGTCCTATCCTATCCTATCCCGTAACTCGAAAGTCGTTGGGGTACCTCAGATAATCGTTTAACCAGCGTACTCCATCTTTCTCTGTCCTCAGCAAACCTCATAGCTTCGCTCAGTGTCAAGCCAGTCCATTCTAGAATGTTGTCATCCCACCTCTTTTTCTTTCTCCATCTTCTTCTGCCTCCTTGCACCGTGCCTTGCAGGATGGTCTTTACAAGACCTGGTGTTCTGGTGACGTGGCCATTTCATCGGAGTTTCCGTTTCTTTACCACTGTATGTCATCGTGTTGTCCAATGGCTTGTGTGATGGTCTGTCAGACTTCGTCGTTGGTGATGTGCTGGTTATAGGAAATGCTGCTCAGAAGCCTTCTGTAGCACATCATCTCCATGCTTTGTATTCTTCGTTGTAGATCTTTTGTGAGGGTCCATGTTTCACAAGAGTATAAAACGATGGAGATGGCAAGGGACTGCAAAAAAAATAATAAAGTCAAGATTGATGCTGAAATTATCATCATAATAAGTATTTTGCGAATATTTTAAAAATGAGAGTAAACCTTGTTCGCGCAAATTTAAGAATCGGAGAACTCAGACTGAACTAAGATTTCTTTGTTTTATCCTATCCTATCCTATCCTATCCCGTAACTCGAAGGTCGTAGGGGCACCACAGATGATCGTTTAACCAGCGTACTCGTCTCTTTCTGTCCTCAGCAACCCTCATAGCTTCGCTCAGTGTCAAGCCAGTCGATTATCGAATGTTGTCCTCCCACCTCTTTTTCGGTCTCCCTCTTCTTCTGCCTTCTTGCACCATACCATGCCTTGCAGGATGGTCTTTGCGCCTGATGCTCTGGTGACGTGGCTATACCATCGGAGTTTTCGTTTCTTGAGCCTCTGTGAACGTGTGTTGTCCAATGGCTTGTGTGATGGTTTGTCGGACTTCGTTGTTGGTGATGTGCTGGGTATAGAAAATGCCCAGTTGTAGATCTGCTGTGAGGGTCCATGTTTTGCAAGCGTATAGGAAGATGGAGATAACAAGGGAGCACAGCAGCCTCACCTTGGAATGTAGACTGATGCAACTTGGGTTATCTTGGGTGTCCAAAGACAAGCACTGATTCCGTAAGGTACAGCGCCCATGGTGAATACATCTTAAAAAATCCAACACCAGAAAGGAAGAGACCTCGTACAACCATTCCTAGGTAAAGGTAAAGGTAGTCCCATAGCCTTGTGGCCGTAGGGGAGCGTGATGTTGGAGATCTTCTTGGGCCAGCGTAATGAGGGTGATGCCCATCTCTCTCCCTCGCTGTTTTACCTTCCCCACCCTTAAGAGAGTAGGTACTCAGTCACAGTTGAGTCAACGGGGGGCGTTGTTATTTGTCGCTTCACGTTTTGCGGTCACCCATCCAAGTGCTAACCGCACTGGACGGTGCTTAACTTGCGACACAGTAGCGAGTGCTCCAGCCACTGCGCTATCAGACACCGTTCCTAGTCTGAAGGATAACAAGCTTCTAGACCACATACGAGGGGACGAAATTCATGCTCGCTGTTCATTTACATAACAAGGTTCTATTATATAATATAAAATCCTATCCTAACCTTAACTCTGAGGTCGTAGGGGCACCACAGATGATCGTTTAACCAGCGTACGCATTCTTTCTCTGTCCTCAGAAACCCTCATGGCTTCGCTCAGTGTCAAGCCAGTCCAGTCTCGAATGTTGTCCTCCCACCTCTGTTTCTGTCTCCTTGGAGGATGGTCTTTGCAAGGCCCGATGACGCGGCCATGCCATCGGGGTTTCCGTTTCTTCACCACTGAATAATATAAATGCGCTATCGAAATCAAGGTAACAGGAGAACCTATTGAAAGCAGTGTCTTTGCAGGAATCTGTGCTTTCCGTGGTAAGAACGTTGTCTTCGCTTCCACCCGTGTTTGAGCAGTGTGATATACAGCCCCACCACCCTCCACTGTGCTTCTGCTGATCTGCTTGCACTTTGTAGAACAGGTCGATGTTACCTTTCTTGGTGCAGCCACAACCGTTGGCGTTTACCTGGCCATCACAGCCGCTGAAACATTCACACAGCACTGCAAAGTTCCAGCACTATCGTAAATAATGTAGCTTATAAGTGTATATAATATTATATTACACGAATCGATGTTTTAGAAAGTGTTCAACATCGCCTCAGCCCACTCCCTGTGAAAGAATGTGACAGCTTGCCCGTTGTGCCTACGTGGATTGAACGCTTGTTTATTGAGTCTGCAAGTACGTGTTGTGTCGTAACATACTTGTCAATATTTGTGACTAAAGAATTAAAACGTGGGTTATGGTTTTTACCTGCTATCGATATTAGTCACAACACACACAGTCTTACGTTCACCTCCTTCGGCTCTGAAAACATAAGGTCAGCAGATAATAAAGTAAGTTTCACCGATGGCACTCATTATCCTTCCCTACCGAATCATATCCTGTCCTAACCTATCCTATCCCGTAACTCGAAAGTCGTTGGGGTACCCCAGATGATCGTTTAACCAGCGTACTCCATCTTTCTCTGTCCTCAGCAAACCTCATGGCTTCGCTCAGTGTCAAGCCAGTCCATTCTAGAATGTTGTCATCCCACCTCTTTTTCTTTCTCCATCTTCTTCTGCCTCCTTGCACCGTGCCTTGCAGGATGGTCTTTACAAGACCTGATGTTCTGGTGACGTGGCCATTTCATCGGAGTTTCCGTTTCTTTACCACTGTATGTCATCGTGTTGTCCAATGGCTTGTGTGATGGTCTGCCAGACTTTGTCGTTGGTGATATGCTGGTTATAGGAAATGCTGCTCAGAAGCCTTCTGTAGCACATCATCTCCATGCTTTGTATTCTTCGTTGTAGATCTTTTGTGAGGGTCCATGTTTCACAAGAGTATAAAAAGATGGAGATGGCAAGGGACTGCAAAAAAAATAATAAAGTCAAGATTGATGCTGAAATTATCATCATAATAAGTATTTTGCGAATTTTTTAAAAATGAGAGTAAACCTTGTTCGCGTAAATTTAAGAATCGGAGAACTCAGACTGAACTAAGATTTCTTTGTTTTATCCTATCCTATCCTATCCCGTAACTCGAAGGTCGTAGGGGCACCACAGATGATCGTTTAACCAGCGTACTCATCTTTTTCTGTCCTCAGCAACCCTCGTAGCTTCGCTCAGTGTCAAGCCAGTCGATTATCGAATGTTGTCCTCCCACCTCTTTTTCGGTCTCCCTCTTCTTCTGCCTTCTTGCACCATACCATGCCTTGCAGGATGGTCTTTGCGCCTGATGCTCTGGTGACGTGGCTATACCATCGGAGTTTTCGTTTCTTGAACCTCTGTGAGCATGTCATAGTGGCTGTATACCGACACGCCAGACCAACTAGTTGACTTAGAGGGTTTCTCCCTCTACAGATCAGACCGTACCAGTGAATCAGGGAAAACACGAGGAGGAGGGGTGTGCATTTACATTAATGAACGGTGGTGTACACAAGTGTGCGTGAAGAATGTGGAGTGCAATAGAGAGTATGAACTACTGCACATTCAGTGTAGACCTTTCTATCTCCCTAGGGAGATATCCAGTGTAACCATCATAGGAGTGTACACGCACCCAAAGGCGCACGCTAAGACAGTAGAAAAAGACGTTGCCGAGTTGGTGGGGCGTGTTCAGACAGACAAACCAGACACTGTCATCATAGTCTGTGGGGATTTCAACCATGTGAGGCTCAAAATCCCAAAACTCTACCAACAAGTGAATGTGCCCACTCGTAAAGAAAAAACTATTGACTTGTTGTACACAAACATCAAGGAAGCGTACAGCTCCTACCAAAAGCCCCCAGTGGGGAAATCGGACCATAACTCTGTGCTATTGTTGCCTAAATACAAACAAAAACTGAAGACCCAACCAGTAGTTAAGAAGACAGTGAAGGTGTGGGACAGGGAGGGGATAGAGAACCTACAGGGGTGTTTTGACTGTACCGATTGGGGAGTGTTTCAGGATGACAACATTGACACTATGACCGATGTGGTTAGCAGCTACATAGAGTTCTGTGAGGGGGTGTGTATCAGGGAGAAGACGGTGACTGTGTACCCAAACCAAAAGCCTTGGGTGACCAAGGAGTTCAAAGAAGCTCTGAAAGAGAAACACAGTAGGCCAGAGGGGAAGAAGAATATTAAGAAACTATCAGAGAAGTGTAGAAAGAGGTACAAAGAGCGGGTAGAGGGCAAGTTAGCTAGTGGGGATGTGAAAGGGATGTGGGATGGGATCAGAGAGATCACAGGCACCAAGAAGAAGAGCAAGAGTGCAACAACAGACGGGGACCCTGTGCAGTTTGCCAACGAACTGAACGCGTTCTACGCGCGCTTTGACAAGCCCGACAGCCAGCTGCAGGTGGTGCTAGAGACAACGGCGGCGGTGAAGGCGGACGAGAGGCTGACGGTCAGCACCCAGGAGGTCCACAGGGTCTTCACCAAGCTCAAGCCAGGCAAGGCGTCCGGACCTGACGGCATCAGCCCTCGAGTGCTGAAAGTGTGCGCCGAGCAGCTAGCCGCGGTGTTCCAGACCCTCTTCAACATGAGCCTAAGAGCAGGAAATGTGCCAACAGCGTGGAAGATGGCGCGAATAGTACCAGTGCCAAAGAAATCTGTCTGCAAAGAACTGAATGACTTCAGACCCATCGCTCTAACACCAGTGGTGATGAAATGTCTGGAGAAGCTAGTGCTGAAACGCCTACTGCAGCAGACGGAGGACCTTATGGACCCCCTGCAGTTTGCGTACCGCGCGCGGAGGGGCACCGACGACGCGGCGATGTACATCATCCACAGCATCCTTCAACACCTGGAAAAGCCCAACACGTCGGCCAGAGTGCTGTACGTCGATTTCAGCTCGGCGTTCAACACCGTCAGACCCAGCCTGATGTTTAAAAAACTCAGTACGATGTCAGTGGCACCGCAGCTCATCAAGTGGGTGATCGACTTTCTGGTCGGACGGTCGCAGTTCGTCGCAGTGGGTGGGGTGAAATCCGACGTCCTGACCATCAACACGGGGACGCCTCAAGGTTGCTGCTTGTCGCCGACGCTCTTCACGCTCTACACCAACGACTGCCGGGCCTCTGAGGCCGACAACACGCTGGCGAAGTTCGCCGACGACTCAGCGCTGGTGGGGTTAGTGACGGGCGACGACGACTCGCAGTACAGACTCGACGTGGACAGGCTGGTAGAGTGGTGCCAGCAAAACAGCCTCGACCTCAATGTGGGGAAAACGAAAGAAATGGTCACAGATTTTAGAAGATCCGGAAGTGCGCCAGAGCCGTTGACAATCGGTGACCAGGTCGTAGAGCAGGTCGACGAGTACAAATACCTGGGCGTCACCGTCAGCTCCGACATGTCATGGACCAAGCATGTAGACAAGGTAGTCAGCAAATGTCACTCCAGGCTGTACTTCCTAAGGAAACTGCGCCAATTTAAAGTCAACAACGAAATTCTGACCTCCTTCTACAGAGCCAGCATAGAGAGCGTGCTGAGCTTTAACCTGACCATGTGGCTGCATGGATGCAATGAGGAGGACAGAGACAGACTGAGACGGGTGGTCAGGCAGGCGGAGAGGGTGGTGGGGTCGCAACTGCCCAGTATCGAGGAGCTGGAGTGCAGCCGCACTGTTACAAAGGCTCGCAAGATAGCAGAAGACGAGCTGCACCCACTGCATGGCGAGTTCCAGATGCTCCCCTCTGGCCGCAGGTACAGAGTTGCCAAGTGCAGGACCAACCGTTTCCAGCAGACGTTTGTCCCCTCTGCAATCACGCTACTCAACGAGCAGTTAAAATAAATCTCCATAGCATTTTGGGCTGGGTAAAGGGGGTGGGGGTGGGTGGGAGTGGGGTAAGACAAACTGTAATTTGTTTCAATAAGAGCTACCTTTATCAGTTTCTTCCTATTTACTGTATGCCGTATGAATGTGTGTGACAATTATCGATTGTGTGCGAATAATGTATACTTACTGGTCATGTAATGTATTAGGATATCAATTGCGCATTAGGCATATGTACTTACTAGTCATATTGTGTACTAGTCATGATAGTTTAAATGGAATCTTTGTCCCTCAAGTATTTTTATTACTACCATGCTGTATGAATGTGTGCAAAAATGTATTGATTGTTTGTGCATGATGTATACATTGACTATTAATGTAATGTGAACTGTGAGGTGTTGTATGTTGGTTTAATCAATTGACGTACAGACTGAGATGTGGGTGCTTGACGCGATTAGGTAACATGATATATATTGACAGTGTTTGTGGTTCTATTTTGTGATCTGATTGGCTGATGTGTGATGTCTGATTGTTTTACTTTCAATAGCCTATTTTGCGTAAATGTGATAAAGCGATGTGTCTGTTTGCACTGTGCTGTGCTGTAATGTATTGTGTATGAACTTATAACATATATTCTGATGTATCCCATACGCGCAAAACAAATTCTTCACATGAGATGAAGTCAATAAATCTTGAATCTAGTGTTGTCCAATGGCTTGTGTGATGGTTTGTCGGACTTCGTTGTTGGTGATGTGCTGGGTATAGAAAATGCCCAGTTGTAGATCTGCTGTGAGGGTCCATGTTTTGCTAGTGTATAGGAAGATGGAGATAACAAGGGAGCACAGCAGCCTCACCTTGGAATGTAGACTGATGGCCCTGTCTTTTCAAATGGGCTTCAACCTTGTCATGGCAGCAGTTGTTTGAGCGATCCTGGAGAGGACTTCTTGTCTTTGTTTTATAGCCATTTTAAATAGTGTTTGATAATTGTCTACAATCAAATTGTTGTGATGTTACATAAAACTAGAGTCTTGGTTGATTGAATGATTGATCGATTCATTGAGTGGTTGATGAAACTAATAGAACAATTGTATATAGTTATCATTGTTGACAGGTGCCTAACAAGTGTGTTTCATTTTCACATTGTTACGTTTGCGACGCGCACGATAGTACGTGTGAGACGCCCACGATAGATCCAATCGTTTTGTTTTGCAAAGCATTCAATAAGAGAGTGTATTTACCTTTGATTTGATTTTGCGTTGTTGTTAGAAGAAAATTCTGGAATAATGTTGATAATTTTCGTTGGTCGATATTATTTGAGAATCTTCTAGGGTTGCTTGTTTATTATCGATCGAAGCATCTAGATAGATCTGCTGGTGGCTGAGATTCTTCTGGCCTAGGCGAGGTTATATGATGTAAGACAGTTCTGATGACGAATTTTACTGTGATTGGTTGTAATTGCGTCACGCTGGAATGTTTGAACGTTCTCTAAAGAATAGAGAAACTATATATGTGCCGCACTGTAGAGAGTTGAGATGAGAAAGTGGAAAAAGCGATTGAGCGATTGTATGCAGTTGATGTACGCTGAATAAAGTTGGAAAACTTCATACGAGGACTCTTGCCTTGATGCTGAGTGAACAGGTTGCGTGGGTAAACGAATCTGAGTTACACTTATCAGGATTCAAGCATCGAGGCAGGATTCAAGCATCGAGGCTGAATCAACTACTGATATAAAAAAAACAAACAACGAATATAACACACATTCATTACTTTTGTTTGTAAATTGCACACTCAAGGGAATAATGGAGTTACCTGTCGTTACCATAAAGACTTTCATGATCATCATGATGATGATCGTGATCATGATCATGATCATGGTCATCATCATCATCATCATCATCATCATCATCATCATCACCATGATGGTCAGACCACCATGAT
Source organism: Oncomelania hupensis (assembly GCA_036898135.1). NCBI lineage: Eukaryota > Metazoa > Mollusca > Gastropoda > Littorinimorpha > Pomatiopsidae > Oncomelania > Oncomelania hupensis. The sequence continues at coordinate 48,580,163 of CM072520.1, forward strand.
GCTCAAAGTCATGAAATGAACAAGACTACAGTAGTTACTTGAAGGTAAAGTTGACGTAGTCATGACGAGCCACTGAACAGGGACTGGGCGACGCCCACTGGACTTTATCCACAATGCAAGTCAGTGTCGTTTCCGGGCACTTCAAGGAGACGTCCACACACTTTGCTGACTTTGCTGAAAACAAGGTAGGGTCCCACGTAGTGTGCATTCAATTTATCCCGTGTTTTGTACGGAGAATAAGATCGTAAAACCCAGTCTACTTTGCGAAATTGAGGCAAGGCAGCTGTTTTGTCATAATTTCTCTTTTGTCATTGCACCGCTTTTTGCAGGTTATTTCTTGCAAAAGTATAGTCCTCGCGCGTGGAGTCTCGTACCCATTTTACGTATTCGATCGGGCACAAGTCTACGGGTGTGGGTGCCTCCACCTCGTACATGAGGTCATTTCGAATGATGATTTCCCGTCCCATCATCAGCAAGTTCGGACTACAGCCTAATCTATCGTGCCGAGATGCATTGTAGGCGCTGATGACGTATGGCAGATGATCATTTCAGTCATTGTTGTGTTTGTTGCAGAACTTAAGCAGCATTTCAATTATTCTATTCAGCCGCTCCACCAGACCATCGAATTGTGGCCTGTATAATGATGTCCTCGTCTGTCGAATTTCCAACAATCAGCAAGCTCTCGCATCAGATCCGGCTGAAACTAGGTTCCTTGGTCTGTGTGTATCGTTCCTGTTACACCCTGCTTCAGGAAAATTTCTGTCACTAAGACATCGGATACAGCGCAAAGGCTTTGCAGTACTTTGTAAAGTAGTCTGATACCACCAGGATACAAGACGTATTGCCATTCTCTGTTTCTTTTTTGCAAACTGAGAATATCCATTGCAATTCTGCCTATGGGACCGCTTGCGAAGTTGCCAGTTTTTGTTGAAGGTGTGCTTTTACGGGACCTTGACGTCGCTTTCGTCTCTGACACTGCCCACAGCATTGACACCATCTTTCCACATCTGCCCTTTGCTTGGACCACTAGAACCGTTGCCAGATTTGAGCTGCCGTCCATTGAACACCTTGATGTCCGCCCGTTCTAGTCTCATGGAGCTGCAGAAGTACGAGCCGCCGCAATTTTGGAGGTGCTACAAGTCGGAAACGCTTTTGAGATTGTCCGCCGTGACTTTTTCTCATCAAAAATTGCCCAGAAAGTACGACGGTCGGAACTGCCGTGCTCCGGTTAAAAATCATGATTCTCCTGAATCATGTTACTATTCAGTCAATGATGATAATTTCCAGTTCTGGAGCTAGGTTTTTAGCTTCCGCCACCGCAAGGTTCTGTAGGACAGAATAATTCGCACTAACTCGAACAATTCCGAATGATACTGTATGAGCTGACTCTTTGAACGACATGGACTCAACTAAAGCCCCAGTCAGACCTACCGATTCTCATAAGATGTACCCGGTCACACGCTGCAAAAAGTTGTACAAAAACCTTACGTTAAAATCTCATGCGAATCCATAGTAGATTCAGAGGATAAAACATGTTTTAGTTCCTATGATGAAATCATAAATCGGACCAATCAGAACGTGCGGTCCTCCATGACATTGCGACTGAAGAAATGGCCGTACCCACCAGCGTCACTGTCGTCTCCTCTGTCCAATTTCCTCCTCATTTGCTACTAAAACCGCTAACAAACAATCTCCTTTCTCACTATCCTCCGAACTACTCGGACTCGATCTGTAGGCTATACCTTTCCCAACATGTACGCAGCAACAAGGGAGAAGGAAGGAAAACGAAGCATAACGTCCTATTGCGTAAGCGTTAAGGACGTATTACCACCTCGCTACCTTGACAACAATTATCATCATCATTATATCGAATAAAAACAAGACAGGAACAATGAACGAAGCCTGTGAGCGAGCTGCTGCGAAAACCAACTTCGGCCTCTGTTGTATGGAATTAATTTTAGCGTGTGACCGATTGCTACGTGCGATAAGACCCGAGATTAAATCGCTCAGTTTGACTAGATGTCTTTCCAATTCTTCTATGGAGAAGATCTGAATAATAATAATATAAATAATAATAATAATAATAATAATAATAATAATAATAATAATAATAAAAATAAAAATAATAATAATAATAAAAATAAAAATAATAATAATAATAACAACAACAACAAACAACAACAACATACAAGCATTATAGGACAAATGGTCATTTACTGGACACTTGCAACAATGCTGTCAACAGTTGCAAATGTTCATCACTGCTCCAATAACGCTTCCAAGCAACAACAACAAACACAAAATTCAAATGATTCCTACGAGCAGTATAGGACAAATGGTCATTTACTGGACACTGCTGCAACAACAATGCTGTCAACAATTGCAAGTGTTCATCACTGCTCCAGTATCGCTTCCGAGCAACAAGAACAACAACACACAAACAACCAATAATCCATATGATTCATACGAGCAGTATAGGACAAGTGGTCGTTTACTGGGCACTGTTGCAACAATGCTGTCAACAGTTGCAATTGTTCATCACTGCTCCAATAACGCTTCCGAGCTCCAAACAAACCTGTCTAACCTAACTTTCTACTGTCTTTGTCAACCGACTTATACACTAACGTCACACAGCACGTCACAGCACATACAAGACGTCACTTCCTAAACACAGCGCGTGCTCTCATTCTGATTCACCCTTACATTCTTTCCCCTTCCGACGAAAAGGCACCCTTTCTCGCTGAAATGAAGCTCAATTGCAACAACGATCTCGCTTACCCTAAACACTGAACAGCATATAAAATAAACAACATAACGGGACTCTCAAATACTCGGTCCCCTTTCCCCATTCCTATTCATACAAAACAATCTCCATTCAATATATCAAGTAACATTTATCTACATGCCGACTCTCCCTCATATTAAACCAGACAACTATAATACTTCTGGATTCATTGGAGTTATAATTACTAAATTTCCATCTAATAGCTGTGTCATGCTTTACAACATAAGAACTTAAAGGAAACTAAAAATGCTTCCCGACTATAACATGTTATATTACAAATTATGTTTACTAATATTGCTACATTATTTTAGGCAATTTTGAACATAACCCTTGGGATCCCTATCACTACTTGTCACACCACGCGTGAGAATTCTAGAATATTCTGGATTTGATTTTCCATCACATGGTTTTTTAAAGATCCTGATGCTCATGTCCTTGGCGGGTGAGTGCCAGCAACACAAATATATCCAGCACGCACTAGGTCCCTTCTCCCCAACCCTGGTCGCCAGGTTTGTGCTCAGTCGTCTAGGCAAATAATTTGGCATCAACGTGAGTTATGCATCTACACTATAGCCCACAGCATACGATAATTACATTTGGCTTACATAGGCATTATTTTGACCAGGGACGAAAATGTTTGAGAACCAGGACTAAAAGCTAAACTGTGTAAATCCCCCCAAAAGTAAAATGTCTGTGCAAAATTAAAACAATCATACCTGTACTACTGGGTGAGCGTTCGCCAGAGGATGTACGTCGTGGAGACACGGTAGAAGTAAGCTCAAACACAAACTCCAGCAGAGGAAAATCGTCACCTGCAACAGCAATGCCAGTTCTCCACAAACGTAATTTATAATATATATAATTATATCACATTGATTCGATTTTGAACAAACCATCATCACAATTCCATCTTACATCTTTCTAAAACATTCGTAGACTAGCACATCGTGGCCCCCAAATACTATTGCTATAAGTCACCATTTCTTAACAATACCAAACTTGTCTACCCGAAAAACATGTTGACGGTATTCCAAGCAGCTCAAAACCAGATTTTGGAAGTTTTGACCAGATTTTTGCATAACATACTTTTTGTCTTCATGTTATACATTAATACTGACATTATGCACAAAGTGTACTAAAATAAATGTATACTATAAATGCATGTTTACTAAACAAGAAATTTTACAAAGTATATCGATGAAATGACATCGGCTACAGAGTTTTGACAAGTCACACATGCGTAAATGGCTACTTACTCGTGTAGCTTTCAGCGACTATCATGTCGCCTTCATCAGCACAGACTGAAGGTGAGAACTGGGATTCAGTTCACATCACCGTGAGTACACTCACGGCAATGTGAATGAATGAGCGAGGTGTAGGTCGCTGGCAGTTGGTGTCGGCCCCGGTCACGGTTCAGGGTGGGGGTGTGGGCTGCGATGTAGATAGCCTCTTTGACACCCCTCTGGAACCATCTCTGCTCCCTGTCCAGCACTCTGATGTTGTCGTCCTCTAGGTGGTGGTCATGTTTGAGGAGGTGTTCCCCGAACGGAGATGAGTGCTTGTGGTGCTCCTTTACACGTTTCTGTAGTTTTCTCTCTGACTCACCCACATAGTCCTCGTCACAATCGCTGCATTTAAGCTTGTACACCACCCCAGATTTTTCCATTTTGTCGGACTTGTCTTTGGGAGCGACAAGTTTACTTCTGATAGTGTTGATAGGCTTGGAGTGGACGATGACCCCCCCTTTCCTGATATTCCTGCTGAGAGCTTCCGTGACGCCACTGACGTAGGGGATGGTGACGTGTCCCTTGCTATGGTTCTGACGTTCCATCGAAGGATGAGGTGTAGTTTTCTTCGAAGCAGGGATGTCCCAGGCCCACTTCTGGTATCCCGACACGCTGAGGACTTTCTTGATGTGATCGAGTTCGCGTTCTTTCGCTTCGTCGGTAGAGCAGATGGCGTTGGCTCGGTGGGTGAGAGTGCGGATGACCCCCAGTTTGTGTTCGAGAGGTTGGTGGCTGTCGAACTGGAGGTACTGGTCGGTGTGCGTCGGCTTGCGGTAGACAGAGAATGCAAACCCTGCGTCAGTCCTGGTGATGCGTGTGTCTATATTCTTGTTTAAATTTAATTAGTAAGGCTGGTTTTATTTACACCTGTTATCATATTTAAATGTTAGCAGTTTAGTCTTATTTTGCTTTTTTTTTGTGTGGTCATGATTCGGCTCTTGGCAGTCCGCTGAATATATATCTATTTAACCAACTTGACCTTGACACACACCGACTCAACCAAAGCTTTTAGGTTTTGAAGTTAGTTCAGCCAGGCTAGCTATAAATAGCTTCGCCGGTGCTCTTCTTTCCTTTCCTTTCACTGAAAGGGAGGGTGTAGGCAAGCTATAAATAGCCTGCAGCCAGCAAAATGTGGGAGAACCTAAGAGTGCTGCTCACATAGGCATTGAGCTGGTGTGGACAATGCGTCCAAACACTCATCAATATGGGGAAGTGGGTATGCATCTTTAACTGTAAGTTCATTTAGCTTTTGTGTAATCTATCCAGACTCGTATGCTCATACTTTTTGTAATTAATACTACAGGAAACGACCAGCACAACTTGAGGGTTCTATGATGTTATTACGTTCATCCGTGTGTGGATATAACCTAGGGCGAACTAATTGTTTGGCCCATGCAGGTACTATTTACTACGCACGAGACAGCACAAACAAACGAGATACGAAAATACCTTTAAAACTTCATCCCACACCATCAAAAGTTACAACATAAAATGCTTTAAAAAAAAACAAAAAAACTTCCCAAAACGTTGCAATTTACCAGGAAAAAACACAAATAGAAATCAGAAACAAAATACACAAAAAACGCCAAGAAAAATATAAAATCAAAGACTTTCGGGCTACGCCCTTCTTCAGTGATGAAAAATAAATAAAACATCAAAAAGGAAAAAAAAACACAAATAAGAAAACATCGCATCTCAAAGTATGCAAGTAGGGGAAAGTTGGATAATATTAAATGGAGTGTATTACCCAGTGACCTTGACCTTAAATTGAAGTCATTCATTCACTGATTATTTATGGATCGCATGGTTATACACCAGTATACCAAGTTTGGTTGTGATAGTTGAAATAGGTTCTGAGATATTAATTAATCCACTTGCAAGTTTTGCGGATGGCGAACAGACAGACGGACGGACGGACAAAAATATTTTTTTTAGATGTAATTTTGTGACTATCTTTGACTCATCCCAAACCAATTTGTAAAAATTTGAAGTGTGTGTGGGTGTATATGAATGTGAGTCAACGAGTGAGATTTTCTGTTCACCATTTCATGTCTGAATGTGCTGATCTGGTTGATGAAAGAGAGAGATATTTTGGTTCAATGCCTTTTAAAGAGATTTTTAAAGTATGCAATGGTTAACACCTGTTTCAATTTTTATATGATGTTGGTTTGTTTTATCGCATATAAATCATGTTGTCTTGTTTTGTGTTGTTGGTTGGATTTTATTGGAAAGACTGATTTAAGTGATTTTATTGAAGACATAGAACGTACATTCAATACATCAGATTTAAAGATTTTTTCAAGAGGTTGCGTGTGAAAGTTTATTTGAATATTTAAGAGTAACAGGATTGTTTTTTAAGATTTGATCCATTTTATAATATTTTAAGATAACGCCTCTATGGTCCTGATTTGGCTCGTAAGAGTCCGCTCGACCTCACGCAATAATCATGTAATGTAATGTAAAGTGAGATTTTGTTAAAAATTGTAATTTTTTTCTATAACATTATATTGAAGTTGTTACCTTTACTTTGAAATGAAATCACTAATTTACTGATGATCTAAGAGTTTTCATGGATGTACACCATCTTACCAACTTTTTTTTGTTGATTGTTGAAATACGTTCTGAGATATTAAACCCCTTACAAGTTTTGCATATGTATATCCATGAGACTTCATAAATGATCAGTGAATACATTACTTCAAGGTTAAGGTCACAAGGTCAACACATGTTAGTCAAAAAATGACAATTTCTCACAAAGTGTTAATTTTTTCTAAATAATTACTATTGAACTTTCAATTATTTGAAGCATTATAGATATCAATGAGACATCCCTACTATGCACATTTGGTCAACCTCACTCCAAGGTCAAGTCAGTATAGGTACTTTGAAGTGACCTTGACCCTAAACTACGAGACATATAAAGTTCAAAAGTTTTGTATTTAGAGATGATAGATTGATCTTTCATATTTGTTCCGTGTTTGCGTTGATCTGGAAGGTCTACGTTATTTTAGGCCTTGAAAAACATGCAAAAGTAGGTCATCGTACAGTGGAATGGCTCTATTTAACCCACAGTGTGCAACATTTTGTTATTTGGCCAGACATGCACGAGATGCGTGATGGTCAAGGTCACCCCAAGGTCAAGGTCAATGAAGGTCAAGGTCATCCTAGGTCAGTTGTGCATTTTTAATGCCACTGTTTCATTTTTTCTGGGCACACATTTTCATGTTAAATATTGCAATTTCCTTAAGGAGCATGTGAGTCTTGAGCTATGCCCTTCTATCTTTTTTTTAAATATATTTTTGTGCAGACTTACTTTGAAATAGTTAGTAAAAATTAGAACGAGCCAAATGACAGTCGGTCAATCCATTGAACGCCATACGAACCGAACGGATTTTGACGAAAAGGTAGTGTCGGATTGCAAGTGACGCATATCTCAAAATTTGAACGTGTATTATACAAAAAAAGTTTTCGCACACATGTATTCTGATCTGAAAAGAGCTGCATCAGATTCTATTTCGAGGCGTGACCACTTTTACGATATTCATTAGTCCGTGGTTAATAAGGTAAACAAATACGCTACAATGATGCGAGATGTACACAGCATGGAGCTAATTGTACACAGCACGGAGCGAAATATACACAACATGAAGTTTAATGGTAGAGAAGGTTAAAAAGAAAGCTGCATGCTGCATATATCAGGGACACCTGGAACAATTATGTTAAACAAACAGAGTCAACACATTGAATTGAATGAAGTATAATTACGAATTGTATGCGTCAAATGTTGAATGAACTGTGATTAGAAAGTTGTTTTTTAATGAACGACATGTGAATGAATTATGATTGGAACTGAGAAAGAATTGTTATAAATTACACTGCTGCCAATAAAAATGAAGGAAAAACAAAACAAAACATAATTTTGCTTTAGGTTTTGTGTGTGGGTGTGCATACTTATCCAGTTGTTGATGTTGTCCCTACCCCCCCCCCCCCTATCACCACCATCTCTCTCTCTCTCTCTCTCTCTCTCTCTCTCTCTCTCTCTCTCTCTCTCTCTCCCACCCCCCTCCCTTCTGTCGTTCTCTGCTGTGCTCTCTTCCTCTCGACCATTTAATTTGGCACATGGATTCTTCAGTATATGGATGCACGGCTTTCGGCGAGAAGGCCCCAAGTTCTCTGCTTCCCGTCTTTTTTGGACGTGTGTGTTCCAAACTTCCGGTTGCTGAATGGCGTACATGTTTTGATAGTGATATTTTGACCCTGTTAACATGTACGCCAAACGTCGCCCTCTGGGCAGTTGCTGCTGTTTCGCGTAAACTAAACGAAATAAGTAAAAAACAACGATAGATTAAAATTTATACACTACTAAAGTTACAAATGTGTCATGAAAATTTCCATGATAAGAAATGACTACAATCTACATCTCTACCTTGCCTCGCACGTTTTGGCGTAGGGAAGCACGGTGGCCTAATGGTAGAGCTTTGGCTTACGGATCTGAAGGTCCCGGGTTCGAGCCCAGGCTGGGGCATTGTGTTTTTACTCCCATTTCCTACTCCTTCGGATGAGAGTATAAACCGAGGTCTAGTCTGTGTCGCATACATTCCATCATAACGGACTTTAAAGATCCTGACGCTCATGTCCTAGACGGGTGAGTGCCGGTAACAAGAACACACCCAGCATGCACCTTCTGGAATCATTTTCCTCGAATACGGGGTATCCACAGTATTACAAAGAAGAAGAAGTGACAATGAGTCCCGTTATTTGCACAGTCGAAAACATCAGGTTTCACATTTCAAAAATCAATGAAGAACATTAGATCTAGTACTTACACTTTTCTTCTTCGTTAGTACATAGACATTTAGAAAGGAAAAAGTATCTACATGCCTCAACAAGGTCATCTAATTGGTCCATGGTTTGTACTTCCACATGATGCGGACATAAGACTTTCTGCAACCGGAGGTATCGAACACGAGGGCAAAACCACGTGACTTGGCTGCGAACTCCCTTAGTCATAGAAAGAAGGAGATGTTTTCCCCTGTGTTTGTACTTCCATGATTTGGCTGTAAAGAAATACGTGCATCCTATCCTATCCTATAACTCGAAGGTCGTAAGGGCACCACAGATGATCGTATAACCAGGGTACCACGTTGCCACACACTCTATTAAACCATAAACATAAATCATCACAATAACATTAAGGTACATGAACAACAAGATCAAAAGGGGATAAATAACAATTGTTTCTACTCGTGATTTCGCAGAATAAATCCTATCCTATCCTATCCTATCCCGTAACTCGAAGGTCGTAATCTTTCTCTGTCCTCAGCAACCCTCATGGCTTCGCTCAGTGTCAAGCCAGTCCATTCTCGAACGTTGGGGCACCACAGATGATCGTTTAACCAGGGTACCACGTTGCCACACACTCTATTAAACCATAAACATAAATCATCACAATAACATTAAGGTACATGAACAACAAGATCAAAAGGGGATAAATAACAATTGTTTCTACTCGTGATTTCGCAGAATAAATCCTATCCTATCCTATCCCGTAACTCGAAGGTCGTAAGGGCACCACAGATGATCGTATAACCAGTGTACTTCACCTTTCTCTGTCCTCAGCAACCCTCATGGCTTCGCTCAGTGTCAATCCAGTCCATTCTCGAATGTTGTCCTCCCACCTTTTTTCTGTCTCCCTCTTCTTCTGCCTCCTTGCACCGTGCCTTGCAGGATGGTCTTTGCAAGGCCTGATGCTCTCAGAACATGGCCACACCATCGGAGTTTCCTTCTCTTCACCACTGTGAGCTTGTCATCAGGTGTCAGGATGGCTAGGATAGGTCTAAGGCATGGAAGAATGGGTGAGTGTGAGTGGTTTTGTGTATTGTGGAATAATTATCTGTGTGTCAAATGTGTACGCATGGGTATGTGGCTGGATATCTGTTTATGCATGTGTGCCAGTGGTGATAGATTTGTATATCGGTATGGAAGTTGTGTATGATAGTGTATAAAATGTATTAATATTGTATGTCTGTGTTTTGGATGGTTTTGATGTTGTTATCTCTTTTCTTGCACTGCAAAACAAATATCAATGTCATGCATTTTGACAATAATAAAGAATCTTGAATCTCTTGAATGTTGTCCAATGGCTTGTGTGATAGTCTGTCGGACTTCGTCTTTTGGTGATGTCCTGAGTGTCACGTGGGGTTTATGGGCTCTGCACAATGGAATTATGGACCCTCACGTTTATTCGGTGGGAACTGCTAGTACGTCACCCTATGAATTACTTTAATAAATTTATTTGTTTAGCTCGTTCTGTGTTACGGTTGGGGTACAGAAATAGATAGAAAAATGGTAAAAGATTACTGTCACACTAGCTTTCACACGGCTATGAATCATATGTAGTCAAGCCACTTGATAACAGTTAAAATCACACATTTATTTCTTCTACTCTATACAAGATTCTCTAAGTACTAAGCTAACTTAAAAAAGTCTCTTTCAATGCTAATAGTTCGATCGCTGATAGTCTAGGCAGCTGTTATTTCTTCCTCGGGCACTGGCTATAATATCTCATGTAGATTTGGACTACTGTGGTCCGATTTACAGTTTCTGAAGAGTTGGACTACTGTGGTCCTGTTATGATCAGTTTAAGTGCACCTTCGGAGATTACACTTAACTTTCTGATGGTGCGGTCGAAGTCCTTCTGTGAGGTAGCTTCTGGTACACCTTTGTCGTTGTGTAGTTGGGTTCCCTTGCCACGCTGTGGGGTCTGACAGGGTGTTTCTTCGGGTATCTCTTTCCGTCTTGTGCGGTAGAGTCTCCTCAACCAACTAGTCGTTTCTGTGGAGTGGGGTGCACAGGATAGCTCGGGATAGCTCGGGATAGCTCGCCTGCCCGTCTGTAATATAAGAGACGAAATTCTGCACAACCCTGAATAATCGGTTTGTGCAGAGCGTCTCGCTGAAAGCCAAGTAGCCCTCAGTGATAGCTCCACATCTCTATACATAAGCGACGAACATTCTGCTACTTCCGGGTTCCACTGGAATCTCAACTCTAAATTAATATACATACATAAATATCAATCGTGTCTAACTATACACATACAGAATTAATAATATTATAAACATTCAGTGGTACAGCCACTGGTCTGCAAACATACATATAAGTTAAACAACAGTGGTTCCGTACGGGATACAACATGGCGGCGCAACCGGTCGTGTTTCGCCACGTGTTCGGCGTTTCCACATGGTCACGCAAATTCGGATTAACAATTCACATTTATGCATAGCAAATTCTTCAAACATAATTTCAACAATAATATAAATATATCACGATGAAACAGAAGGGTGTTCATTTACCTGTTTGACAAGTTCAGGCCCGTGTTGACTAAATAGAATTCTGAGATTCTAAGTCCTGCTTCCTGGTCTATGAGTGAAGATAGTTCTCTGCTAGCTAAGGAGATGTTACTTCTTCCTCGTCTCACACACGACTGATGCAAACTGTGTTAGGCTCTGACACAGTCAAACTGGCGCGAACCGCTTTGCCTAAGCTATCATTGGGTAAAATGTTCAGGTTCAAAGCTCAAGTGCTGACTCACGGCGCAGCGTGGGTCGGGCTCGCGGTGTGTGGTCTGCTGTGTAATTTACTGACTCTCTACTGGTACAAAGACTACACAGGGCTAAATAGTCAACAAGCAGAGTTAAAACTAGCCAATTCGTGACACTGAGTATAGGAAATGCCCAGAAATATTCTGTAGCACCTCATCTCCATGCTTTGTATTCTTCGTTGTAGATCTGCTGTGAGTGTGAGCATATTTGTTATTCAACTTATTGTCTGACATAAGAGCAGAAGCATAGGCACGCGGTAAACTTGATTAACAAATCCAAATCCAAATCCAGATTTTGGGAAATCTGCGATAGACGAGTCCTAAATAGTCCAAAAAATGACATTACATTTTTGTGGTCCGTCATTCTGCCGTCATCCAGTGCAAAACTTCCAAGTGGATTAATGTCTAAGAAGCAATATCAAGTTTTACAACTAAACAATGTATTGTAAGGTGATGTATCCATGAGACCTCATAAACGATCACTGAATGAATAACTTCACTTCAAGGTCAAGGATACAGGGCAGTCAAATGTTAGTCAACAAATAATTTTTCCAGAAATTTTAAATATTTTTCAAAGTTGTTAATATTGAACTTATGATTATTTGATGCATGACATATATCAATGAGACACTTCCTAAGCACATTAATTTGGTCAACCTCACTTCAAGGTCACTGGTGCTGTCCAAAGTCAGTTAGTATAGGTTATTTGACCCCAAACTGCGAAAAATATAAAGTTCAAACCTGTTGTATTCAGAGATAATTGAATGGTCTTTTATATAAGTTCCGTTTTTGTGCTGATCTTGAAGGTCAAGGTCATTTTAAGCTTTGCAAAACATACACACAAATAGGTAATCGTACAGTGAAATGGCTCTATTTAATCCATAGTATGCAACAACATTACGTCATTTGATCATACATGAGCATGAGAGATCACGTGAAGGTCAAGGTCATCCCAAAATCAAGGTCACTGATGGTCAAGATCATCCCAATGATTCTTTTTTTTTCAGGGGTGGGGGGGGGGGTGACGAGCATAATGCAAAGAGCTAAGAACGATCAAAGTCGGTATTACTTTGCATTTTAATGCCAATGTTTCATTTTATGTTTCTTGTCTTGTATGTAGGCATTTTCATGTTAAATATTGCAAGATCCATAAGGAGCATATGGGCTTTGCCCTTCTATTTTATTTTATTCACAATGAAAGCCACACACACACACATTGGAGAATGGCAATTATTGACAAAGATGCAAGATTCTACTAGAGGTAATCTGAATCCGGGATTTCCATAGGGTTCATAAATTCACATACGCACACAACACCTATCCTATCCCGTAACTCGAAAGTCATTGAGCCACCACCGATGATGGTTTAACCAGCGTACTCCCATCCATTTTTTTCTGTACTCGTGGCTTCGCTCAGAGTCAAGCAGTTCATTCTTGATTGTTGTCTTCCCACCTCGTTTTCTGTTTCCCTCTTCTTCTGTTTCCTTGCATCGTGTCTTGCAGGATGGTCTTTGCAAGGTCTGATGCTCTGGAGATGTGGCCATACCATCGGAGTTTATGTTTTTTCACCACTTTGAGCAAATCATCGTGTTGTCCAATGGCTTGTGTGTTGGTATGTGGGACTTCGTCGCTAGTGATGTGCTGGGTATAGGAAATGCCCAGAAGTCTTTTGTAGCACACACAACACACACTCATAGAAATGGGTGTGTAGTATAAATTTAAGACGATGTGAAATATAGCCCTAAATATAATATAGTCATTCCTGAAATGAGTCGCTGACTGTTCACGCAACCTGTTCACTCAGCAACAAGGCTGGAGTCGTATGAAGTTTTCCAACTGTAGTTTGCATACATCAACAACTGCATCACAAATCGCTTTTCACTTTTTCTCTTTTTCCAAACACAGTGCTTTACCTATATATTTTTTCTATAATCTAAAGAACGTTCGAACATTCCAGCGTGACGCAATTACAACCAATCAGGGTAAAATTCGTAATCACTGTCTTACGTCATACAACTTTCTTTAGGGTCCAAGAACCTCTCAGCTATTAGTAGCTATTAGTAATTATGTCGTTTTGTTTTGTGTTGTTGGTTGGATTTTATCGATAAGACCGAATTTAGTGATTTGATTGATGAAAGAGAACGTAATTTTAATACATCAATTGTAAAGAAGACTTTTCAAGAGGTTTCACGTGAAAGTTTGTTTGAGTATTTAAGAGTGTCACGTCCCCCGAGCGGGTTCAGTGACGTCAGCTCATAAAGCGAGTGGAAAGGAATAAAACTCAAACAAAATAAACTAACACAAAAATGCCAGAATACAGTCACACTCTTTTATTCTACAATCAACATACAAACACAGGACAAATGGGAACTAACCTTTCCCCAACCCCTAAATAGACCCCCGTCCCAATACTAACTAACAATTACCTCCCCTTGTAACAAAGGCCCCAAACAGAACTAAACAACAGCAGTTTCTTTACAAAGTGTGTACAGCGAAGACAAAATCAACAAATCAATTCAAAATGCAAGTCTTCAAATAATAAGCAATGGCGTTGAATCATAAACTATTATCTAGGCGAAGCTGTGGCACAGAAGTAATGTCTCAATGTTCTTGTCAAGTAGCTCAGAGAGCTAAACAGTCTCTTTCACAATAAGCGGGTGATTTTCCTAACTAAATGGATATGTTTTTAGGTGTGTGTAATGTGAGTCTGTGTGTGCATGAATTAGGTATGAAAACCTCCTGTAAATGTGTGGCCTCGATACGTAGGCAAAACCTGCAGCAGTGTAAGAGATCACCACCACACTACTCTGTTGTAGAGGCAAAGGCACACCCCAGGCTGGCTAGGACCCAGTCAACGTCAACAACAGCAACATCAGTACAGCACAATAGGCAACATCAAAGGCAACAGCGTGGAAATAATGCGTAGAAATAAACACGTAGAAGTAATAATCATCAGCCCACACCTTACAGGCCTCGGCTTGTGACGCCCTTTACCCCAACACCACAACACACCACAACACAGTCACAACACAATGGATTAGTCTTTTGAGAGTCACCTTCTCTTGCTATTGCACGTTATTTCACTGTCCAAATAACATTTATACTGAGGATGAGGACACCTTAGCTCTGGTACAGACACTAAGTCTTGGTGGGTGTTCAATCGAGAACCACACGCACCTTAAGTATGGAACTCTACACTCATTGACGAATGGCAGTTACCATCTTCCTTCGAATTCTAAACATCCTTATCCCGACGAGGGCATAAGACCTTGGGTGGCTATATAAACACTACACACACCCTTCCAACAGTACCCTACACTACGATGACCTCTGTCACAGGGTTGCTGCCTCGTTAGAATTCGTTCCTCACACAACAGCATCTCAAACCACTCTGCCCTCCAAAATCGCACCGGCCACAAGCAAAATAGTCGAGCTCTCGTCAGTATGCACGTTCTTTATTACGCGTATCCCTATTCGAAATTGGCCGACTCCCTGTCTTCTACGAATCGCACGGACTTTACGGAACTGCACTTTCATACGCAAAAGTAAATCGGTCACGCTATTCTATGTACAACAGATATACGGAGAAGTGTAACTTCCTAAAAATGTAACTCTCCTTGCTATCTGAAAACTCGTGTCGTCACAAAGAGTAACAGTTCTATTATTTTAAGATTTGAACCACGTTATAACATTTTAAGATAACGTTTCTCTGGTCCTGATTTGGCTCGGAAGAGTCCGCTGGACCTAAAGCAATAACCATGTAATATAATGTAATGACTCCCGTCTCTCGGCCACGACCTTGAGAATACGGCCCAACCCGAGCTGTTATTTTTATTTATCCCTCAAAAGAGGGACATAAAAATATTTGCCCTGCAAGGCGTGGTTGATAGTATCGGGTTGCCGGCTACTAGTGCGACGACACTTAGCTGCAAAGCTGCTGCCACCGACTTGCATAAAATGCCTGCCGACAATGTAGTCCCGCTCAACACCAAAAGCAGAAGGCGGATGGTCAGCCGGGGAGAACAAATGTGTCGCCTTGTCCTGCATAACCCAATGGCAACCCCAAAGGATTTTGCACAACAGGAGCCACTAAGGCTAGTCTAACCAAGAAATTCAAGGTAGACAATTTCTCTCCCAAGCCTCAACCAGTCGCCTCCCTTTCCGCTACACTACACGTTTTCTTATAGACTAAATGTTTTTGCAATCACTTTCTGCATGTTGTACAGCACTTTCAATAAAATGTTTAGGTTATAAAATTTAGAATAATTGTGTTTAAAAAAAGGAATAACATTTCTGAAGCAGATTTGCTTGTGACAGAGAAATCACAATTTAATTGTTTATTAAAAATGTACTCCATGTTTCCTTTGGTTGCGCTGTCACCTTTAGAAATACTTTTATAACGATTCTCTTTAAAAAAAAAAAAAAAAAGTAAAAAATCAATGGTTAAAGACTTTTCTTTAATACAGATTTTGTCTCTTTTCTTCAGTGAGGAATAAAATCTAAACTAGCTCTTGCTTCTTGTTGTAGCTGTCTCAACGTTTACGCCAATGTTGACTACTTTTTCAAAACATTATTTTCAGATCACTTATTTCCTCCTGTGTTGTTACCGGCACTCACCCGTCTAGGACATGAGCGTCAGGATCTGTAAAGTCCGTTATGATAGAATGTATGCGACATACAGACTAGACCTCGGTTTATACTGTCATCCGAAGGAGTAGGAAAACAGGAGTAAAGTGTCTTTCCCAGGGACACAACACAATGGCCCGGCCAGGGCTCGAACCCGGGACCTTCAGATCCGCAAGCCGAAGCACTACCATTAGACCACAGTGCCTCCCTAAGTTGAGCTACCATGTTCTTGTGAAATTATAAATGCTGATGTATTTTATCTTTTTCTACTTCACTCAATTCTTCTTCACACCTGTCTTTATTACTTTCTTGCCTTTACATTTGAACAGCTGATGTAGCTTGTAAAAGATTAGTTTCCTGAGATTCTGTGAGCACAGCCTCACATCTTGAAGAATAAGAAGACATATTTTCAGCACCACCGGTTAAAAAAGGCAAGAGCACAAAATATTACGTCTGATCGGTACGAATGTAGGTATTTACTTTGGAATGTGTAGCCGTTGTTATTTACAATGATGCGGCACTAGCGTCGCTAGGTATAATTGCTAGGTATAGTCTTCTCTTCTCTATCACGTCGCCTGCTACAACGTTTATTGTGTGGACGCGTAAATTATATACCATATAAATGTGTATTCCTTGTGTATTCCTTGTGTGTGCATGTGTTGATGAGTGTGTGTTGTGTATGTGTGTGTTGTGTGTGTATGTGTTTATTACAACTTCAAATATTTATATCTTGATGCTAAAAACAAGCAACGACTTTCACCTCTTATTTTACTCCACTTTTTTCTACCTTCCAAACAGAAGAGTATGTTCCATGTGGGCATTACCCATAGAACAAACCGAAAGGAATTAATGCTACATAATTGCAGTAAGTTTCTAACTTATTTTAAGGTTTAAGAAGGTGTTACATTACATGACTATTGCTTTAGGTCCAGCGGACTCTTCCGAGCCAAATCAGGACCGGACAACCCCCGATCTGCATAAAAGATCTGCTGAAACAACCCTAGTGGTAAAACTGAATGCTCTCCACCAGCCAGTCACTTTGCAATAAAGACATCCCACACAGGGGACGCTGAGGCTATACTCTAATTTATCGAAATCCCGTTTACAAAAATAAAATAGAATACAAACATCATTATAAATTATTAACAAAACACATACATATAAAATGCCTACATTGCTAAATATTAACTTCATGGGAAGCCCTAGTGACCACCATGCAGAAAACTTCAAATATTCCCAAGCTGATCCAACAGACCTCACGCACAAATAAAGAGTCTTGTCCCGGAAGAGTTTTCAAGAAAAAAAGGTAGGTGACTGGTCTAGCGAAGAAGATGATAGTATAGTAGATTGATAGAACAGAGCAGGAATGAGAAAGAACAAATAAGAAAGACAGCGACAGTGGGAATTTAAAGCACTACATTTCCAGAAAGTGGAGATACTATTTATACTGAAACCCCCGGCACCCCCACGGAGGATAAGAAGGTGCTAGGGTAGGGTAGGGTTGATTATTAGAAATAATAAATATAACAGTTAAATTCCACTATTTCGTTTTTCTCTGTTTATTATTAAGAAGGTGCACTAAAAAGGCACTTTTAGCAATAAACTATTATGTGTCCTTATGGGTTAGCACTAACAGCCAAATTTTCATTCTCTACTTGAATATTTGTGAATTAGACAAAATTAATCTAAGTTGATTGGTAGCAAGGACACATTGCAAACTATTTTGTTTTAAAACTTGCAGATATTGAAATAAAACAGAAATCTCTTTTAACAGTCAATGTGAATCACATAAAACAAGTAGGCGGCCAGATACAGTGTATTTCACTTATTAGGCAATCCGGATGCAACAAAAAAATATTTCTTAGCTCCATTTCAACTAAAATAAAAAGTTAGAAGGCCGGTCTCAAATACAAATACAGCCAGATACAACAAAAACGATAATCAAGTTATTAGTTTTGAAATCTAAGACAAGAATATATTAGTTATTAACATTAATTTCAAACAAAAATGAAATGCAACAACAGACACTTTTAAGAAGAAACAACGTGAACCACTGCAACCGGAAGTAAGCTTCGATAACAGTTGCCCCGGAACAGCAAGCGTGGAACTTATGAACCTTGACCTCAATGGCAGCCGTCCAGTGTTATAGGGTCCATGGTGAAACAGCTCCCTCAAGTCAGATGCTCCTTCCAGGTCTGAGAGTGGACTAGCAGGTCGTTCCAGTAACATACGGCGTGTAAACTCTCCCCTCTCTCTCTTGAACTCTTCATATCTCTCTCTCCCTTACCCCTCCCTTTCTGTTGCCTCTCTCTCTACCTCTCTCTCACTCACTCTCCCTCTGTCTCTCGCTCTTTCGCTCTCTTCCTCTCTTCTGTATCTATACTCTCTTATGTGTATTATGTTAAAAATATATTTAAAAAATACGCTATGATGCATACATGTTTGGTTTTTTTTTATATTGTTTTCATCATCGTATGACATAAATCATCTCTTGTCTTGCCTAAATGGTTGCTCTTGATACAAAAAAATGCTTAGGGGGATTTAACAGTTTTTTAAAAGAATAAAAGTGAAACATGCAAACAAACAAAAAAGTAAGATACGGCGTTGTCCAACCTCTTGAGCATCTTCCTCATTCCTCTCTTCACAGTAGCACCCCTATTGCCCATGCTAAAGGTCATCCTCAGGCACTTATACGTCCCATCAGGAGTTATAAAAGCAGTATTTGGTATTTCCTGTTGACGCACGGGAACTTGCCAATAATCTTTGCTGAGGTCAATCTTTGAGAAAAATTTGCTCCCCGATAATTAATTGAATGAACCGGTCCTCTGCAGTAGGCATCGGTTCAGGGTCGAAGACGGTGATTTTGTTAACCATTCTGTAGTCGATCTTACCCGTCCTTCTTTAAAACCACGAAAGGTGACCTTTAAGAGGAACTGGACTCCCTGATGATTTCCATCTTCAGCATCTCATCGGTGTTTTTCTTCAAAGATTTGCGGGCCTTGAAAGGGTTTCGGAAGGATAAGGATCGAACGGGAATGTCTGAAGTAAGATGGACTTCATGTTCAACCAAAGTCGTAGAGCCTGGGACATCACTGAAATTATGGGGAAACTCGCCCATTAGGTCCTTGAGCTCCAGTTTTCTGACCCTCCGACAGGCTTTGTCCTAGCTTTACGTCATCGATCCCTTCTTTGCCATGGAAGTCCCACTTTTCTGTCTGTTTGAACTTCTTCCATCTAATCGCAGATTCCGCTGTGCACTAACGCGTACACAGCGCTACAAAAACACCTTCATCCCTACTGCCATATCAATGCTAAATGAGGCCAATGCCCTCAAACAAAAGACTGTCTTGATGTAGGAGTCTCCCAACTATCTCGCTGAGTGTATGTGCATGTTTGTATGAAGGCATGTGCGTGTGTGCATGTGTGTGTGTGTGTATCTGTCTGTCTGTTTCTGTGTGTGTCTGTGTATGTGTGTTGCACGCCTTAGCTGTTGTTGCTTTCTACTTTCTGACTGGGACTTTACAGAACATGTACGTGTCTCAGCAGCTACTGACGTTCAGTGTCAAGTTTTGTGCGTAAACAACCTTTCCTCTTGTGTCCATCACCTCACACACGTAGAGTCCAGCGTCATCACACGCAGCGCTTGCTATCGTTCCCATCAAGCTCACCTTGTCCTTCAAAACGTTCATCCGACCTTGACCCACGTGTGTGACCTCTCGCCCGCTGCCCTTGACGATGCGCATGGCGGGCGTGGGTCGTCCTTGAACAGAGCAGTTCAACTTAACCTCTTCTCCTAGACTAGCAGTGGACGTGTGGGACTGACCGTTGGCTGTGAAATTGGTGATCACAGATGTGTCTGCAACAGTTTATAGCACAATGTTGAGGTTGCAGATCATCTTGGACTGTATGTGTGTACATTCCTGGGTAACACGGTGTAACATTTGTTTACGTGTGAGCTTTACACAAACACATTTTGAAGGTTAGGGATTGGAGATGGCTTGTGTTTGATTTTATTGGAAGGGTGGGGGACCAATTTTTACTATACAGGTAGTGGCGTAGTATAGTCCATTTCATGATGAAAGACCGTAATGTTACGGAAACACGTCAAAAATCAAATGTGGAATGAAATTGTTTACTTAATTATTGAGGGAATAAATGGATCTAAATTCCGGATTCATAGTGTTGGGCTAGGGGCGGTGACTCAGTGGTCCGTGGCTTTACGTAGCGTACAAGCTTGCAGTAAAATGCGTCTTTGGGCAACGAAGGTTTAAATCCGATTGTAGACTGCTTTGATCTACATGTTTTGTTTGTCGTGGTTAGCATCATGAGGATCTGTTTAATTTTATATAAACGCGCTACTATTATGACAATGCTTCAGCGTCTGCTTCTCGTCCGGGATATTTGTTGTACAATTGTGTCAACAGGGTTGTTGTGGTATTTTTTAAAATAACTTACAATACACAAATATTGTGAAGTCGGCATTCCCTGTGTAATGCTGAGAAGTCGATGTTTTCCAAACAGTGACGCACGTGCAGATTGTGCCATGGTGATTTCTGGATATCTTCAAGGTCACACTGTCGTTTCTCCCTGTGACCTCTTGTCCTTGACCTGTGCAGTTTAATGTCAACATGGTCACCTGTGGATGCCCCCCAGCAACGGCACAAGTTAAGGTTAAGGTTTTTCCTTCGTAGATTGGGTCTTTCTTCCCTAAGATCATAGGCGGACTTCTAGGGGGATCTGACAACAAAGGGGAACAGATTGTTTGAACTTGAACAAGAAATGATTAGTGCATTAAATGGTTTTTCTTTTACAGCGCACTTGTCAGCTCTATAAACTGCTGAAGGTTCAGGTGTTGCAAGCACAAGTGGCCAGAAACGCAACAGCAACTGCATTTGTAAACGGAGGTTCGATAAATTAGAGTATATCCTTAGCGTCCCCTGCGTGGGATGTCTTTATTGTAAAGTGACCGGCTGGTGGAATGTCTTCAGTGTTACCACTAGGGCTGTTTCGGCAGATCTTTTATGCGGATCAGGGGTAAGTCCTCTTTCAGCGAAGTTGTGGTCTTGATTTTGTGGTCCTGATTCGGCTCTCTGCAGTCCGCTGGACCCTGTAAGCAATGAATAACTAACTAGCTAAGCTACTGCATGATACTCATTGCCCAATCGCAAGTACCACAGCTATGCATCTACTTGAAATAAACAAGATAGATAACGGTGTGCACAGAGAACAGAGGCGTATCCGGATCCCTTTTCTCAGGGGCAGATTTGTGCTCAGCTTTTCTCTCTCGCTGCATTAATTTTCAGTTACTATTGTAATAAGCTTTTTGTTTGGAAACAGTCTAACAGGTGCATTCACTACGCTAAGATGCACGCGAGCATAGTAAATCCAGTGATGTCAACCGTGACCATTAGATTTAACGTTTAATTTACGCTTACAATATAAATCCAGAGCGATGATTTCGGAGGCTTGAATATCGCTGAAATACTGGTTGGAGGCCAAACACGTTATGACGTCACCATTTTGATGTACGGACGGCATGAAGACGCAAACATTGCCCGTGACGTTATGACACGGACCATGACGCCACACAATGACCACACCAGGGCTGAACTTTCTCGGCATACAGGTCAAGGTCAGGGAAGAAGGCTCATATGGATCACGGTAATATGAAGGTGGGCTTTTTATGGTCACAGATTCTGGTCCGTCTGACAGAATACAAAATTCGACAAGCAGATTAATGAAATAAACTCTTCAGAACGCAAACGCATTACTATAAAATGTACCGTAAAGTCGCAAACAGAAGCTGTAAGTTTGGGCATTTACTGATCCAGGGATCAGTTTACTAGCGCGCCCTGCGCCATTGACGCATAAAAATTAAAAATGACCCACCTACAATTCTTGCCAGGGGCCGAATGGCGCTTCGATTTTTGGTACCAGTGCGCCACCACAATAACAGTGCACTGTATTGGAGGCGACAAACGTGCTTTTGCTAAGGCAAGTTCAGCGATTGGCTATGAGGGCCCGGATGTTGATCTTTCAGCCAATAAGAAGTGTTGTACGATTCTTCCAAATCAGAATTTGCTATCGTCTGCGCGTATGTTGTGTCCGTGCAAGGAGGATTTTGTGTTTTTCTTTGTGCCGCTTTGAAAATGCCCCCCCCTCCACCCCCCCCCCCAAAAAAAAAACAAAAAAAAACAACAACTAAACTTGAGGTAGGACAGTCTAGACTGTCGTTTGCTGCTGTTAAACTACAGTCTACCGCCGCTAATCCTACGCAAGATGATTGTGTGAGCCCCGAGTCAAGTCAAAATACTGATCCCTGTTCTGGTTAGTGTTTTGTTGGTAAACATGCTTCACAACACATGCACACTCACAATAATCTATTATGTTTTAATTTCTGTAATAAAATCTCCAGGTTATCTTTTACATGTACGTAAATTACTGCTGAAATCATGGCCCATTGAAATTTGATCTGAGGGGCCCAATGGCCCATAGCTTTTTTGTGTCAGGCTGAACCATCACTCAAAAATAGAAATAACTACTAAACTACTGGTTAGCAGATCATCCATCGTCTATGTTCTATATAATGTTATATTGTTTCCGTTTGTGTCATTTTTTGTAATCCCATGCATCAAACTGAGTTCGCGGTGGAATATGTATGACACACCTTGGCAACGCTTGACGTGAGAACTTGCACAGGGATGAGCACTAGTCTATGCCAAACGACCAAACTCTTTTACTATACAGTACTCACAAGCAACTCTTACTGTGTACACAGTGTCGCGATACACTCTCCCTCCCCAAACGGCTTGACAGCGAAACTCTTTCCCATCCAGCCCTGGCGTCAGATTTAAAGTCAGTCTCGTGACCACGTCATTAGAAGTGACGTCATCAACAGCGTGATTGACGTCGCAGAAACCCCAGCCTACGTCAGCAGGAGGTATCCCTAGATTGTAGACGGAGCACGTGCAGGTCACGTTATCGCCCACCCGCCCGTATTGTGTAGAGCAGTTGTGATAGACCGAACCAGGCTGTACTGAACAAGTCAATAAAATGATAGCATTACTGTATAGCACTGTTTCATAATGAAAGCGACAGTGGCGGATCGGTTGCGGCCCTTGGGTTCGGCTAGTTCCGGTTGAAGCAAGAAAGATGCAGGGTTATATAAATTATATTTCTCTTGTACAATCGTTCAAATTTTACTCAGGGTGGCTGCTTGCCTAAACATTGATTGCTGATTTGTTTGTTCAGTAGGCCTAATTCGTTTGTCAGTGACCTACATTCACGAGAAATTCGAAGTCTCTTTCTTTTTCTTTGCTTTAATTTTTTAATTGAGAAATGTTAATTTTGCAGTTTATCTAGAAGATAACATTATTATACAGTAGAATAATTTTTGTTTTTAATTCAGTGAAGCAACTGCAATTATGTCTTATTATTTTCAGTCTTTCAGTTGTTATTATTATTAGTTGTAGTAGTATTGTTATTATTATTATCATTATTACCATATATTAATTATTAGTTGTCTGTTGGTGCTGCTGTTGTATTACTATTATTATTATTATTATTATTATTAGTTGTAGTTGCATTGTTATTATTATTATTTTATAATTATAAATTACTCTAATGATTACGATTATTATTAATATTATGATGATTATTTTGTATTATTACTCTTATTATTATAATGATTATTATTATTATTATGATCTAGGATGGATCTAAGGCATGGAAGAATGGGTGAGTGTTGTAGTTGTGTATACATATACTGTGGAATAATTATCTGTGTGTTAAATGTGTACGCATGGGTATGTGGCTGGTTATCTGTTTATGCATGTGTGTTAGTGTTTATAGATTTGTATTTTGGTATGGAAGTTGTTTTTGATAGTATATCAAATGTATCAATATTGTATGTCCATGTTTGTAATAATTTTGATGTTGTTATCTCCTTCCTTATTGCACTGCTAAACAAATATCCATGCCTTGTGTTTGGACAATAAAGAATCTTGAATCTTATTTTACATTGTTGTAATCTTTCCGAATCAGTCGCAAACGTTGTTCCCACAATCGTTTCAGTGTTTTGTTAGCTGGTAATGTGTGTAACTTGACAATGCGCCCTTCAATTACTTTTCCTGCGAAATTAGGGCAGCAAACGCAATACTGTTTTTCTCCGCCACAAGTCTTCCGTCTACGTGCTGCCATGCTTAATACTCAACCGGAACTAGCCGGTGTACGTGGCATAGGTGAAGGCAGGGCCGGATAACTCTATCTGCACTAGTTTTGCAACAGTGCTATTGCCTATTTATGATGATGCTTATAATAATAATTCTTCAATTCAGACAATAACCATGAACATTGCAGAGTTTGCAAGTAAGCAATGTTTGAATATAACTAGACATTATCCAATTCTCACGTATTGGTTCCTCCTTACCAACGTTGAAGATGATCGGAGGGGCAGCAACACTTCCTGGTAACGCTATAGCGGTGTACGAGTGACGTCCCTCACTCTCGGGCATGCGCACTTGAAAGCTGCAGTTGTAGGTCACGTACATGTCTTTTCTCATCAAACCTGCTATTCGGACGGCCTGCGTTTGGCTCGTCTGGTTGACTGGGACCGCTATTGTCTGCAAAAAGCGGCCATTGGGAGTTGTTATCTATCATCGGATTCAACAAAGCTTCATCGTACACAGCAGGCTTCTTTGGCGCCATGAGTTACAACGTCATTGACAAGCGCCTTGCGCAGCTCTTTTTGAAACTTTTAGAAACTTTGAAACTTTCTTTTAGTATGGGAGTTAAAGACTTTAGACTAATTAATAAGTCTAATCTTCCAATCTGTCCCTTAACAAATTAACATAGTAAAGAACCTTTAACATTAACTTGGAAATCATAGAACTCCCACACACACACATACACTCACACACATGCACACACCCAACATCTTCATCATTATCTTTAAACAATTTTAGGTAACCACCCCCCTCTCCCCATCCCTAACCCTTATTATTTTATTTTTATTTTATTTTTTTATTTTTTATTTTTTTTTAATTTTATCTACCTTATTGTCCCTTTTTCCATAGGGAAATTCTGGGCCGCCTCTCCTGGGGAAAGCGTAGTCGTAGCCTGTGGCGCGCCCAAACCCAACCTACCTAACATTAGTTGTGATTTTGAAATTTTGCTGGGGGAGCAAACCGGAGTACCCGGAGAAAACCCCCAAAGCCCAATAATAATAATAATAATAATAATAATAATAATAATAATAATAATAATAATAATAATAACAATTATTATTATTATTACTACTACTAACGATCATTATTATTATTACAACAATATCATAATAATAATGATAATAATAATAATAATAATAATAATAATAATAATAATAATAATAATAATAATAATAATAATAATAACAATAATAAGAATTATAATAAATGAATTAACAAATAAATAAATATATAATAAATAATAAAAATAATTACATTAAAAACTGTGTTATCATATCAAAATATATAACTTTTATAATTACTTTCACAGATGCTTACATAGGTTATTA
This sequence comes from Oncomelania hupensis, assembly GCA_036898135.1. Classification (NCBI taxonomy): domain Eukaryota; kingdom Metazoa; phylum Mollusca; class Gastropoda; order Littorinimorpha; family Pomatiopsidae; genus Oncomelania; species Oncomelania hupensis. The sequence goes on from CM072520.1 coordinate 48,606,013, forward strand.
CCCCCGTTGGAATGCCGGGGGTTTCAGTATAAATAGTATCCCCACTTTATGGAAATTTAGTGCTTTAAATTCCCACTATCGCTGTCTTCCTCATTTACTCTTTCCCATTCCTGCTCTGTCCTATCACTCTGCTCTACTATCTTCTTCTTCGCTAGATCAATGACCTACCTTTTTTCTTGAAAACTCTTCCTGGACAAGACTCCTTGTTTGTGTTTGAGGTCTGTTGGATCAGCTTGGGAGTGTTGGACGCTTTCTGCCGGGTGGTCACTAGGGCTTCCTATGATGTTATTATTTAGCAATATAGGCATGTTATATGTATATGTTTTGTTGATAATTTATAATGATGTTTGTATTCTATTTTGGTTTTGTAACCAGGGGTTCGAGTAGTTGGGGTAAAGCCTCAGCCCTCCCCTGCGTGGGATGTCTTTATTGTAAAGTGACTGGCCGGTGGAGGGCATTCAATTTTCCCACTAGGGTTGTTTCAGCAGATCTTTTATGCGGATCGGGGGTTGTCCGGTCCTGATTTGGCTCGGAAGAGTCCGCTGGACCTAAAGCAACAATCAGTCAATCAATCAATCAACATAGGTTATTTTTGAAAGAAAATATTGTGTCGCAATGTTTACACTCCAGAGGGAGAGAGTTCCATACAGCAGCTCCATTAAATGATAGGCTTTGAGTTGAAAAACGTGTTATATAAGATCCCTCTCTTTCCCTCTACCGCCTTTCGCAAAACTGACTTTGCTGCGTCAGTCAAAAGCGCGATGAAAGTCTTTCAGTCTACGCTCCGCAGTACAGGTGTCTAAGACTAACGATAAAAAAAAAAAAAAACACCTCAAACCAAACATCGCTGAGCAGGGGCCGATTATAGGGGGGTCCCAGGTTGCACGGAAACACTTTTTCCCTCCACCCCTCTCAAACCCCTAATTCCATTATGGCATACGCCTTTTTTAATTACTGTTTTATTGGCCGGAGTTTTCATGTTTTGAACAAGATTGCGGAAAAACTTCAGGATGTTAGGGTTCTATCCCTTGCATTTATATGCGTTCAATGATGTCAGATTCAACAAATTCTGTATTAATTTGTATTTTCAAAAGCTTAGCCTAGTTTTAGTTCCCAGTTAGCGTATTGACCAGTGATGTAGGCTTGCAATGACTGACATAGATCTTTTTACTCTCTGATGACGTAATCTTATATCAAACTCCATGGGTGAGGAACGACCGACAATGTTTAGGCTTGAATTAGCAAAATGCAAAAGTGACTGTAGACATAGTAATCGTTTTTCAAGTTTTTAAGAGCAAATGGAAGCAGAATGCGGAGTTGTTTCGATTTCCTAATGCACACATCTGTAACTTGTGTATCCAGCATTTTATTGTATTTATTTATTTCTTTTTTATCAGGGTCTTCTGGCAGTACAGTTGAAGCAGGATCAGTATAGGTTGTGACTTCAAATTCCGGTTTAACCATAATTTTAAAAATAAAAACAGACAAAAGAAAAATGGTTGTCCTAATATGCCTAGTGGGCACCAACAATCGGCTGTAGCAATACAGTACTTAGTTACTCATTGCTTACAGGGTCCAGCGGACTGCAAAGAGCCGAATCAGGATCACAAAATCAAGACCACAACTTCGCTAAAAGAGGACCCACCCCCTGATCCGCACAAAAGATCCGCCGAAACAACCCAAGCGGCAACACTGAAGGCACCCCACCAGCCGGTCACTCTACAACAAAGACATCCTACGCAGGGGACGCTGAGGCCTATACTCCAACCTATCGGACCCCCGCTTACAAAAACAAAACAGAATACAAACATCATTACAAAATATCAACAAAACACATACATACAAAATGCCTATTATTGCCAAACAATAACATCACAGGAAGCCCCAGTGATCATTTGGCAGAAAGCGTCCACTATTCCCAAGCTGATCCAACAGACATCACACACAAATGAGTCTTGTCCCGGAAGAGTTTTCAAGAAAAAGGGTAGGTGACGGGTCTAGCGAAGAAGAAGATAGTATAGCAAATTGATAGAACAGAGAAGAAATGAGAAATAAAGGAGAAAGACAGCGACAGGGGGAATTTAAAGCACTAAATTTCCAGAAAGTGGGGATACTATTTATACTGAAACCCCCGGCACCCCCACGCAGGAGGTAGGGAGGGGGGGGGAGATGTAGCAATACGCAGTATACCTAATTATTCGTAGTCTAATAGTATTACATAATGTAATCATTAAAAAATCCCACCTCCCCCCTGCCCTTTGTCTTCCCTTCATGAAAAGCATAATTCGCCAGTGTACCTTGTAAGGACCTCTATGAGAAGCGGATCACCAAACTCATCCCTGTACTCACAGGCTCTGGATTCGGGGAAGGGGCATATGAACTCCTTGGGGTGAGAGTATAAACCGAGGTCTAGTCTGTGCACGCACGCACTCCGGTGCATGGATCTTGACACTCCTGTCCTAAACGGGTGAGTGCCGTCTACACAAATACACCCAGCACGCACTAGGTCCCTTCTCCCTATGCTCAGTCGCCTAGGATTGTACTCAGTCGTCTGTGCGTCAGACTATGCGCCCAAAGGTTGCAGGTGGGCGCCTCGGGCAACTTGAGTTAGGTCCTGTATCGACCAGCGCCTTGAGCAGCTCTTGAGCTGGAAATGCGCTATATAAGATCGATTAAATAAATTAAATAAATACATATGAAGCTCCAGGGCTAAAGCTCGTCAGAGCACCAGAGACGTACAGTGTCTGCATGAGGTGCAGTGCAGAGCCAACGACAGCCGTATCGGTTCATGGAGGTGTAGGTCTTGTGGATTATGCACGTAACGGTGACTAACCATCGTCCTTTCTCCTTTACCAGGCAGACATCGCAGTTGCTAGCATTAAACTCCGCTGGATCTGGTTATTAAAAATCAAATGGAACAAATACAAAATAACTGTTTCATGTGTCCGGGTAAACACCACGTTCTGACAACTCAGGTTTACTTGGAATCAAAGCACGACGTTTAAAAACTTTCAGAAAACACGCGCATGGTTTGAAAGCGTTTACAGGAGTTGAGGTGGAGTGGAATGAATAGGTGGAGGGGAAGGAGGGGATGGGGTAGGACGGTGATTGGATCGCAGTTAGCTCAGTGGTGCACGCCGTGCACTCGAATGTCATGCGATAACATTGCAGCCTGCACAGGTAGTGGTTCCAGGGTTCATACTCAAATTGTTGTAAAAAATTCAAGGAGTTTTCAAGGAGATTTCAAGGAGTTTTTCCAAAAATTCAAGGAGTTTTGAAAAATTATAAACGTACGTAAGAATTGACAAGTAGTCAAAATAAAGGATAAAATCTTTTACCCAGTGATATCCATAAATTGTTTGCAGTCATGAATCTGATGGTGATACTGATATTGATATTAATTATGAAATCTACACACATAAATATTGCATGTCGATGAAGTTGCAGTTATAATGAAGATGCAGATTACAGAGTCTATACCCATTTAAACAATAATTGTGAAGCCTGTTGTCCTTAGACACAAGTTAGAGAACTGTAAAAAGTCATAAAGAGGTACCACCACCGGCTAATACACTTTATACAGATGAATGAGTTTTCAGTTATTTCAGTTTTTCCATCTCTTAATCTGACGGGAAATCTTCTCCAACTGGATCTTTATTTCCTTGGATTTGCTCCTCGGCGCATTTGACTGAGTCAAGAGTCTCAGCGCATCCTTCCTCTATCAGCTTGTTCAGCAAGCTTGTCTGCCTCTTGAGTCAGGTGCTGAGCATCCTTCTCCATTCTTCCTTTTTTTCTTCTCTTAAAACAGCAAGTCTTCCTGTGCCTTCCTCTTCTTTGCCGCTTGTGCCTGTTCCTGGTCTTTCTGTTGTTGATCAAGGTAGTCGTGATACTTTCTCCTTACAGAAGATGCTGATAATAGCAGCTCCTTGGTGATGTCCACCTTGTCGATTCCACCAATCTTCCTGATAGGCTACCGTTCAGCACTTGTCGGCGAGCAACCAAGGATTGCTGGAAGAAATTTTAAGTGCTGGTCTCTTTGTTGATTGAGAATCCTCTCTCCACATTTGCTTGTCCATGGGACAAAAGTAACAGCTGCCTCACAACAGCCCAAAGATCCTGAGGGCCCGATCTTGATAGTCCTTTGTTGCTTTCATGTGTGTGCTGAAGAGCTGGTCCCACACATCACTTTCACGTCGATAATTTTCTGGCAGACGCGGCAGAAACATGCAGACTTGTTCTTTTCAAGCAGCCACCCTGCATATTCAGATTTCGATAACCACAAAAGATTCAACACACAATCGCCTCCAGGCATTTTTATCCCTTCAGTAATCAAATATGGGCGGTGTCGCGGTCCTTTTCGCTGTTTTCGTACTTTCTGTATGAGCGGAAGAACGAATGTACCGAGAACTGCGCATGCGCGAAATGAACAATTTGCAGTGGAGGTTACTTCCCTTATCATTAGCAGACGACACAAGTTACGATCGTCGAACAACACAAATAATATTATAATTTTTGTTTTATTAATTTTTATTTTTCAATGGCTTTTTTTTGAAAACTTGACAATAAAATCTCTAGGTCAAGCAATGGATAGATACACTGGTTGAAATTTCAAGGAGTTTTCAAGGAGCTGAGGCAATTTGGCTATTTTCAAGGAGATTCAAGGGCCCTTGAACAAGACATGGAAAATTCAAGGAGATTCAAGGAGGTTCAAGGAGCGTACGAACCCTGGGTTCAAACGCCGTTAACGCCCTGCGAAAAGAGAGAGAAGAAAAAACTGAGACACTGCGCTCCTACTCCTTCGGATGAGAGTATAAACCGAGGTCTAGTCTGTGCACCCAAGCACCATCGCACGAACTTTAAAGATCCTGACGCTCATGCTTTAGACGGGTGAGTCCTAGTTACACCAATACTCCCAGCAAGCACCATCTTCCTTTCCACCCTTCCCACCCCCTCCCCCACCTTTTACACTCACACACGCACACAATCTGTCGTCCAGGATTATGCTCAGACGTGTGGGGCGTTAGGCCTAAGACAGCAAGTTGGCGCCTTCTGGCGGCTTGAGTTAGATCTTGTTTCAGTGGACGCCTTGAGCAGCTCTTGAGCTGGAAAAGCGCTATAAAAAAACACATTAAAATCAATGTAATATAATATTGTTGCATAGACAACATTAACATGTTGGCAGATCTTTTAAAACTTACAAATAAACATATACATATAAATTTAACATAAAATAAAATAAAATAAAATAAAAAATACAATTCTCACAAATGACATCCATGAAGCATTGACAACTGCTGGCGACCGGGAAGGCGGTAGGGGGAGGTCCAGTGGAACATACCACCATATTGGCGCCGTACAGCAGCCTGGCCGCTCTGGCCAACGTCAGTGTGGACACTGTATAGTTAGGCTTCGTTAATGTGTACTCCCTGCAGAACGAAGTATTAAACAATGAACATCACGCCATCACATTATTGCGCTTAGAATATATGGAACAACTTCATTAGAATGCAAAGAACACTCGGTGACGACTCGTATGTCCTTCTTGTGTGACAATACTACTAATAATACTTTTACTAGATTCATTGTGAGCTGAAACGTTGCTGTCCGTTTCTCTGTCTCCATCTTCAAGGACGCTGTGGATACGTTGGCCAACAGCAAAAACACAGCGAACTAGGAAAAACAGCACGGCACTACAGTCCTGAACATTGTTTACCTCTGTCTTTTTATGAAACAATGGCAATAGTTGTCCACAGTCGGAGTAAAACCGAAACTGAAAGCTTCCAAAAGCCAAATCCTTCTTCAGTTTCTTTGCTCGAGCAAAGGCAACCTCATAGGTGTGGAGCACTTCGTCCATCATAACTCCATCGCTGATAATACTGCTGACAAGTTTCTGCCTTTGTTCACTACCAGAAATATGCATTTCCTCTCCCAACTTTCGTTTCATTTCAGCCAGCACATCTTCGCGAGACATGGCGTCCATGGCTTCAACCGTAGCTAGTTATCAGTTAGTCTACTTCCCTTGAACAGATTTCCCAGAATTCTCTATTCTATTTTTAGGTTTGGGATACTCCCGTCTCAGCTTGTGGCTAAAACCAAGGGCAACGGGACCATCGCACGTCGACTGAGGGCAATACGAGATGCTAACTTGTTAGTTGATATACTTGTGCCTGTACTAATACTTAACACACACACACACACACACACACACACACTCACACACACACACACACACACACCCCACACACACACACACACATTCTTCTCACAGTGAGAGCATCATTATTACATGGTATTCCATAGTATACTGAAATGCATAAACAGATAGGTGTAGTAAAACACAAATGACTAGTCTAAAGTAATCACAAAAACATTCTGGATTATAACAGTCGCTGTAGTATCTATTTGTATGTAGGGAGGAGCAGGGCGTGTACACGGCAGGGGGATCAGCGGTGGGAGCAGGATGCGGCGTTTAGAGATCTTACAGTTTGAGTGTAAAAGGAATCTTTAAAGCGGGAAGTGTGGGGTCTGAAGGATCGAAAGCGGCGGCCAGGGGGGAGAAGTTCGAACAGGGGGTGGGAAGGGTCAGAGAGGATCTTGTCGGCTCTGTTGAGAGAGCGGGTCGAGTAGATGGAGGCCAGAGAGGGGAGCTCACAGCCGACAATTCTGCCTGCCATGCGCACGACCCGCTCCAGCGGTCTTTGTCGAGCTGCGTTGCTGTTCCGAACCAGACAGTGATGGAAAACGTTAAGACGCTCTCCACCACGGCCCGGTAGAACTGGAGGAGAATGTCTTTGGAAAGGCCAAACTTCCTCAGCTGTCTGAGGAAGTACAGTCGTTGATGGGCCCGCTTCACAATGGTGTCAATGTTGGCACCACAGCTGAGGTTGTCGGAGATGAGGGAACCCAGGAACTTGAACGAGTCCACTGTCTCGATGGCTTGTCCATTGATGAGCAGTGGATCTGTGGGTCCTGGTTCCTGCGGTAGTCCACAATCATCTCGACAGTCTTGAAGGTGTTCAGTTCGAGGTTGTTGTCTTCGCACCACGACACCAAGCGGTCGACTTCCTGGCGGTATGCTGTTTCGTCACTGGTGGAGATGATGCCCTCGACTGTGGTGTCGTCTGCGAACTTGCCGAGCTGAACACTGTCAGCATTGGACACACAGTCATTGGTGAAGAGGCAGTAGAGGAGAGGTGAAAGGACACAGCCTTACGGCGTGCCCGTGTTGAGAATAAGGGTTTTGGAAAGGTTGGAACCGATCTTGACAGTCTGAGGGTGGTAGTTCAAGAGCCAGTGACAGGTGGAGAGAGAAAGATCGAAGGAGCAGAGCTTGTCGAAAAGTTTCTGGGGGATGACGGTGTTGAAGGCACTGCTGAAGTCGATAAACAGAGGTCGAACGTAGCGGTAGGAGGACTCGAGGTGTTGGAGGATGAAGTGCAGAGCCAAGGCGACGGCGTCGTCCACAGACCGGTTGGCGTGATAGGCGAACTGTAGAGGGTCCATCTTCTCCGTGGTGAGAGTCTACAGGTGCCGGAGGACTAGTCGTTCCAGCACTTTCAGCACTACGGAGGTCAGCGCCACCGGTCTGTAGTCGTTGAGGGACGCCTTGGCCTTCTTCGGGACGGGGATGATGGTAGAAGTCTTGAAGCAGAGGAGGACAGTGGACAGTTTGAAACAAGAGTTGAAGAGGGAGGTAAAGATGGGGGCGAGTTGATGGGAGCAGTGGCGGAGGGTGGAGCACGACACCCCCTCAGGGCCACCCGCCTTCCTGCAGTTCTGCAGGCTAAACTGCCGCCGCACCTCCGATTCTTCAATAACGAAAGGCGGGAGCAGTCTGCCTATCGAATCGAGAGTAGGGGCCTAATGCATGGCGCCTAACTTGTAGAGCGCCTAGATGGTGCGTAGGTAGTTGCCAACTTAGCAACTAGTTGTTACCTTGTAAGTGTGTCATGCATGGGACAAGACCATCTATTAACTACGTAGTCATTACGTCGCTTGCGCGAATTAAAAAAAAAATTGTGTATCAAGAGTTGTGTCCCATCCCTTCTATCCAAGAGTTATCTTCTCAAAATGGCTTTGATGCAAAGTGTAAAGAAGCGAACCCGAAAAGCTGATTTTTGCGATCGGGAGATCGTGGAATTAATTTCCACGGTACAGTGTAACTATGCAGCGATCTCCAACTCGGAGAAAAAAAGCGATGCCTGCAAGAAAAAAAGAAAGGCCTGGGAGGCAGTGACTGCGGCAGTGAATTCAGTGGGTTCGCGGGGAAGAGAAGTCGAGACTATCAAAAAGAAGTGGAAAGATCTGAAGGACGCGATAAAGAACCGTCCCAGACAAGCCCTTCACACCGGAGGGGGACCTCCCGCTCCCCCAGGACCATATGAGGAAGCGATTTTGGCAGTGCTGGGCGACAGCTCGACGGGGATGATGGATTTGTTAGTTAGTTGGGAAAACAATCTTTGATACTAATGTCCTAATGATAGAATACAGCCTGGTAAATTTATAGTGCCATTGTCTACCAAGTACCAGTTACGTATAAATTATTCCATAATATTTCCAGATATGCCTGTGTGTAGGTTGTGGCTGTGTTCTACTATATTCTAGGCCTAGGAACAGATTGACAGAGTTTTTAAACATTCATGAATTTCAAATGTGATAATTTGTTAACTTTTTGTAGCTATAATTTGTTGCCGTGGATGAAGAGGAGGGGGACACTTTTTCTGCACCAAACATAAGGTATGTTCTCAGGTGTAAGAAAGTTTAATTGTGTCCTGTTGCTGTTATGGTTATGGTTCACAAGTTGTGTGAATGTTGAGTACTTGACAGTTTTTATACTTGCCTTCACCATTCTTTCTCTGCCTTCACTGTGTGGTCTCCCATTCCATTGCCCTGTTTAAGCATTAATATACTACCCTAAACATATACCCCTTCCATAACACATCCTCAACATTTGGACTCACATTCTCCTCTCTCAATCATTTGTAATGGTGGCTTACTCATAAATTTACTATTGTTTAAATGCTGTCTTGTATTTTTAATTTTTTGCATTGCTTGCTGAAACTTTTTCAGCTGCTGTGAACATGGTGACAGTGTTGGAGAAAGTTTTTAAGCTAGGGGTATTTACACCCTCAACCAAAACATGTGGGGGATTTCATACCCTCATTGCAAACATAAGGGGTTTTTTATACCCCCTTTCAGTTTTTTAGGGGGTACACCAACATTTTCTTTCAGTGTTAGCCACGGAAATTCCAGGAGCCATTTCTCCTGGAAAGTCTTTTCATCAGTTTGAGTTTCTTCAACCGGGCCCGGTTGCGGCTCACCTTTTTCTTCTCTTACCGAGCACTCAAAGCCAAAGGCTGACAAAAAAGTTTGTTTTTCTTTTCCTTCATCTTGTTTTCATTTTTTGAGCAATTAGTTTTGTCTGCATTATTTTTCCTTTTCTTCGGCTTCCCCTCGGATCACTGCTTGTCGGCCATGTTTAATGTTGGGTTGTTGTCAGTCTTATATAGCCAATCAAAAGCGTCGGGAAAAAATAGTGACTATTATTGTGCATATGATTGGCTGTTTCTCGGAAGCGACAGAATGAATAGGAGGGGGAGAGAGGGTGGTAGGCGGTCGCGCAGGACGCACAGGCACACGATCCAAATCGAGCGAAAGCTGTACGCACGACCGAAATAGTTGTACCTGATGATACCTCCCAGCAACTTAGCTTTACGTTTTCATACCCCTTTAGCACTGACTTTGTGCGTGTTTATACCCTTTCATTACATTTTCGTTACGTGATTTCCCAACTCAGTACGTGAAACGCGTACGATTGTACGTGATCTCCATCACTGGGTGAGCATAAAGATCTACGAATTACATGCCAGCGTTGGTTGAAACACATTTGTGGCTGGCTTTGTGCGTTTGTTTGTGAATACAAAGGAACCTCCCTTTTAAAAATCCACTCTCGTGTGTCATTATTGCGTAAAATCATTGTTTTGATACTCTCTGTTGCCTGTAAAACATTTCTTGCTATTTAAAACCCTTGCTACCTGATTTTGCAAGCATAATAGGGAGGTTCTAATGTATTACACTATATTAAGTTGTGTTAATTGTTCATGTCTTTTTAAAGTTATACTCTCCTTGAGAGTGTTGAAGTTTAATTGGCCCACTGTTTCATTTGTACCAGTTTTGCCTGTTGTTTTTGCGTTTATTTATGGCATTTTTTTAATTCATTTGTACCAGTTTTGCATGATGTTTTTGCGTTTATGTATGGCACATTCTTTTTAATAATTTGTGGTATTATATTAATATTATATTATAATGTTTGCAATACACATTTGAATGAGGTCATCAAGCCATCGACCAAGGTGTATATGTATGTGGGTCTTTATCCCTTGTTAAGAAGGGGAATAAAACCACACGGCTCCAAACTTAGACAATTATAGATAATTGAAAAGGTCTCTTCTTTTTTGTTAAGATGATGCATCATACAGTTTGACAAAATTCATAAGATATCTTTGAAAACGTCATGGCCTAAGCAATTTACATCAAAGCTCTGTAATCAACTTCTCAACCATTTAACAGATTTTCTTTTATTTTCCAGCAGTAGCTCTATTTTTCTTCACTAACCTTTATATCACTGTGACTGTACATAAGACGCCATCCTTTGTAGTATATCTAATTTTGTGAATATACGTGTATACATGTATTAATTGAGAGCGAGAGCCTTAAGATGCTTTTAAATTTTAGTCTGTAATTTAGGCTTTATACAACTGTAGCATACCACTATTACTACTACTACTATGCACCATGTTTTTTATGTTTAAAAGGTCAAACAGCATATGGTGGACGGCCTATTTACTGGGGAATGGATATCAACATTTTCCGTGTGTCTAGAAATGGCAATGTTGGCTGACCCTAGCACATCTACAGAGAAACACAATTTAATTGGTAATGTTACTGTTTACACATTTTTGTTTTTGGTGTTGCAGTGTATGCGGTCGTTAAGGAAGAGACTCCAGAGAACAATGAAGACAACCATGAAAGTCTGGATGGAGCTGGTTAGTATTGCTCAATACTAATTGCACATTTTGTGCCTATGAATGTTTGTACATTAAACTTTTGAATTTTCCTACAATCATTCGTGTTTTGTTGCCAAACTAACAGGACACTTGCACATGCTTATACACTATTATTGAAGTTTGCGCAATGCATGCTACAAATTTTGAACATGCAACAAAGAAGCAGTGTGTTTACCACATGAATCTAATAATAATAGCTTAAAAACGTGTCACTATTTCAGTATTTGTTATTCTTAGATATCACTATACATTAAACATTAATATTTTAAACTACATGTAAAAGATATATTGTCTAATTTCTGTTAACTTTTGCAGTAACGTACCACTGTGAAGTGCCGTTTGACTTGACTTGTTATGTACCAGTGGAACTTGGAGTTACTGATGGGAAAGGTGCGTACGATAGAAGTTGCATGTCTATGTGTTCATAGACATTACAATAGTATTATCAAGGTGAGGTAATGAATAGATGGGTACTTCTAAAATCATTACACTAAATCACAGTGAAAAAGCAACCATACTTAGGCGTTGGCTACAACACAAACACTCACTTTGATGCTTAATATATATGGTAGATTAATATTTAGCAGGACAACACACATTTTTTACCTTGTTTCGTCGTCAAATGCTGTCTCAGAGCAACAGCGTGTGTGTTCCTCGTGACCCAGTGACCCAGTGTCTTATTGAGCATCACTCATTCACTCGTGCCTACTACCAGTACATGAGTTGTGGTCACCAAGCACGTTATGACTTTGCTGCTGACCCACTGACCAAGAGACCTGCATACCGTGACCCGCTGACCTACAGGCAAGCGAAGACTTGTGCTGGCAGTCAGGTCCGACGGTTGTTTTCAGAGCCCACCTTACGCGGTGCTGCTGGTACGACGTCACCGTTTTCACAAGCCGCTCCTCGCGTATCAACTCTATCGTCCGTCTCAGCTGACGAGGTGCCAGCCTTCTATGACACGACCACTCCGCGCCAGGTAGGCGTAAATAAGGCTAATCTGACCCAGGTGGATTGTCAGCTTTTTGAGCATGAGCTGTCCAGGCACTTCAAGGTCCTGTACTTCAATGCCTGGTCGTGCAGAAACAAGACTATTGCACTATGTGACTTTATTCAGGAAAGTAACGCCGACTTGGTTTTTGTGACAGAGACTTGGTTTAAGCCTGCAGGCGATGAAGTAAAAATGCAGGAGATGACCCCTCCTGGTTATGTGTTGTATTCCTGCCCTGGACTGTTGCACAGAGATAGCAATAATGGGCTCTGAGCGCCAAAGCTCATAGAGTTACTAAAGGAGGCCTTTTATTGCAATTTATGGCTGTTTTATGAGCTTTTTAAAAAGCGCTCCAAAGCACTCTGGGAATCCGCAATTTGCTAAATATAATACATATTCGTATATCTTGCGTCTTTGGTTAAAACAAAAAAAATTACAACCCTTCTACATTATGGTTGTATAACATTACACATTAATATCTGCTGGAATGATCTTTTGTTTAACAAGATAGTCCCGAGTAAATAACGATAATGAAAAGATACCAACCAGTTTACCAGCATCTGAAAGATCCATTTTTCCTAATTCAATAGGTTTCATTTTTAAAAGAGATTTTGCAATCATAGCATAAGCTGTATTTAAGCCCACTAAGACAACACTATGGTATCCAAGATTAACAATTGTTTGTTCATATGGTACACTCATTTTTATATATAATAAAAAAATAATAATAAATTATTACTGCATTGAAAACACATCTAATGATGGCTTCAATGATGGAGATAATTCAATTTCTTTTTCTACAAGTGGTTTTGGGGGTTTCTGTTTATTTTTTCCTTGGCGGTATTTATATATTATGTACCCACTTGCACCCACTACACCGGCTATACATAAATAATATATGTTATTTGAAGATTGTACTGGTTGTATTGGTTGTATTGGTTCTTCTTTATTTGTTGTTAATGTTTGTTGCATTATTGTTTCTTCTTTTGGTGATTCCTTTTTTCCTAATATGTTTGCTTTTGTTTGTCTGTTCCATCTATGTAACTTGTTAAATTCTGCTAACTTCTTTCCAGCTGCAATTCTTCCTAGGCTCTTTTGTTTAGTGACTGTCACTGGGTTCTGTTGATTCTCTGAATTCTTCACCTCCGTCTCCTTCTCCATCTCCGGATTGGAAGAGTCCATTTTTAATAGCAGAGAAATTTATGTGTTGAAAAGTAATTAGCCCGGCTGAAAATGGGGTCAACAAGCTTCCAAACTTATAATACAAATTTCTTGATGCCTCACTAATCCCATTAACAATAACTGGATCTTTAATCAAATCATCAAATAAATCATTCTCACAATCTAAAGTAACAAAGGTCGACACGGCTTTGGTATATAACTTCACAATCGAACGCCCTAAACTTTTAACCATTAAAGCGCCGAGAACTTTATCATATTTATTATGTAATATAATGATGTCTTCTGGCCTCAGTCTTTGCACTTGTTCAGTAGTTAAGTCAACACCGAGATAATACTTTGACTTTCCGGAAGCTACTAATGCAACCAGCCTGTCTCTTTTCTCATTGTCAACACCTGTAACTGTAACATTAATAGCTTCTTGCATTAACAAGTCATCACAATTCATTTTAAATACAAATAAAATAAAAAACTAAATTAAAAAATGGCTGGTGCTGCAATGGTGCTTGGTTCTGCTGCTGTAAATGCCTTAGCCTTTTCAGGATCAAATTATTTGTTTTCAAAACTGGACAGTAAAGAAGAATCAAAACGGCATAACTTAGCAATGGAAAAATTACAACAAGATCAGGCTGAATACGAGAAAAACAGACTAACGCAGCTTGATTTTGTTAATAAAAGATTGAAAGAAGAAGGCCATGCAGATAAAACATTTGAAGACGTTGATGAAGCTTTACACCAATATTATTTATTCACTGGCACAACACTACCTTCATTAAAGCAGCCAGTGTTATCCGATTACTACACACCTAACATTGCACCTACAATGTCAGAGACCGGAGAATTAATTTTAATTGTGTTTGGAATAACAGTAGTTTATTACCTTGTTAAACAAAAATATAAATCTAAATAAAATATGACTTCGCGTTTGTCTAGATTATATTATTCTCAATCCGGATATTGGAAAGGGATGACGGCAGTTAATAAACTAGTAGAAAAGACTGGCTTGTCAGCAAACACAGTTAAACAATGGTTATCGAAGCAAGCTGTATGGCAAATCTATCTTCCACCCCCGAAGAAAATAATAAGACCAAAATTTGAAAACTCCAGACCAAATGACACACACCAAATAGATTTGTTATATCTTCCCCATGACAAAATATATAGAAAGAAATACAGGTATGCCCTTACTGTTATTGATATAGCCACCAGGTTTAAAGACGCGCATGCTCTTAGGACAAAAAATTCAGCTGAGGTCGCTCAAGCCTTAAATGCGATTTATTCAAGAGGGCCTCTAAGGTTCCCTAGACTTATTCAATGCGATGAAGGGTCTGAATTCAAAGGAGCTGTTAACCAGCTTTTGTTAAAACATAATGTAACTGTTAGAAGAGGAGTTGTTGGATTGCACAGATCACAGGGTATTGTAGAAAACTTTAATCGGCAACTGGCAGAAAGATTATTCACTTATCAGTATTCAAAGGAGTTGTTTACTGAAACCACTAATACAGAATGGGTTGTTAGGCTGCCTCGAGTTTTAAGGGAAATGAATTCAGAACCAACCAAAGTTACAGGATTAAAACCAATCGAAGCTATTAAAAAGAAACAGATTGTTGTTACTGTTTCAAAGCCTGGTCAGCCGGATCTAACTTTGATGAACAAAACTGTTAGATACCTTTATCAGCCTGGAGAAGTTGCTAATGACACTAGAAGACGAGCTACAGACCCAATTTGGTCATTAAGCGTTTATGAAGTTGACAGAGCATTATCTACTGATCCGCCCGTATATTATTTAAGACCGAGAAGCGATCGTAGAACACCACAAAGAAACTTTGTAAAAGAAGAACTTCAGATTGTTCCACCAGACACAGAACCATTAAGATTTCCTAATTAAGAAAATAAAAAAGACTAAAAATGACGGACACAGAAAGGTTCTGTAAGGATTTAGAAATGCTTTTTGATTCTCCCCACTTTCATATGTTAGAAGATGAACGCTGGAAAATCTTTTTTGAATGCAGACTATATGATCCAGATATTTATAATGATTTTTCTTACCCCTTCACTGGACAATATGAAATAAATGAAGATTACAAAGTTGAATGCAACAGTGACTTCTCAATAGTCTTTCATAAACTTACAAAAGAAGAATACAACAAAAGTGACTTGTACCCAAAATCATATTACTTTAAATATTTTTGGTTACATTTTATTAAACAAGTTCGCAAACTAAATCCTCATGTAGTCAAACAAACTGTTTGTGATTGTGGACCCGACTGCGAATGTGATCATGACTGTGAGCATGATTGTTATTGTCTTTGCAAATGTGATGGCTTTTCATATTAAAGTTAGGGTTAGTTTGTTTTTTTAATTCAATTTATTCAGTTTAAAGTTGTTTTAAAATACTATTTTAAGTTTTGTTATAAGAAACTTTGTAAAAGAAGAACTTCAGATTGTTCCACCAGACACAGAGCCATTAAGATAAATGAACTATAATCATCACCACTATTACTTACCTTCAACCTTTTTTTTTGACTTAGTGACTTACATCTAACTTAATTAAGTCGACTTTTAAAAAAACTTATAACTTACAATAATTAAATTATAAACGAACTTACTTACTTACATCTAACTTAATTAAGTCGACTGTAAAAAAAACTTATAACTTACAATAATTAAATTATAAAAGAACTTACTTACATAAGTATTTTATAGCCAGTTGGTTGGTCAGTTTTTAATAATAATTTTAAGTGCTTGCCTTTTTTTAGCTGTTCTTTTAATTTAATTCTTTCCTCTTTTGATTCAATTACGTCATTTTCTTTTAAACAGTTATCAAAGCTGTCACGGTCTTTGCAATAAAACAGGCACATGAATTTTACTTGTCCTCTAAAATCCTTTAATATCGAATTAAATTTCTGCGTGATTAACCAGACACTAATTTTCACATGGCGTCCACTGAAAGCCAGCTTGCTCAATATGTTCCGTTTTAATACAATATTTTTTTCTGCACTGCAATCATCGATTAAGAATAACGTATTACCCTCATTCTCAAACAGGTTATAAAAATACGTTAAATACTCATTGAGCTTGCCATTGGTATTTACAACAAAGATATTTTCATCTGTCCAGACATACTTACGATCTAAGTAGGTTTTATTATATTGAATAGTTGGGCAAAAAATTATTATATAATCAAAGTGTCCTGCGTAATATTTTTCTAACAAATCCAGAACAAAGACGGTCTTTCCGCATGACGTCATGCCAACGATCATTCCGCAATGAGGATCACGAGGTAACAAAGAGGTCATTTTTAATATACTAAATCTTTTAATCTTCCATTTTCAATGTTTAGCTGAGCGTCCATAATAATATACATGTATACTGTAACTGATTCTGACCTAGCACTTGCTTCCCTATGCAATTCAATTGTTATACCATCTGTTCCGTTTTCAATTCTTCTTCCAGATCCATGAAGTTCGTTGGTGGGTATGGTTCGAAAGTCTAACCACAATGCAAACTTATTCACAAGAGAATCTTGCAGTCTTGTGTCATGTAAATGAAGATCCTTTGAAATCAAATCCACAGTGTCAGTCCGTAATCTACCTCCACCCAAGATTTTCCTAATCTCATCAAACTGTTGAAACCCCATCATTCCATTCGCGAATAATTGATTAGGTTTACCTTCAATCACGACAGACGCTTTTGAAATATTAGGATTGATAAAATTTTCGCTGTCACGATTATAATTAGATTCTTTCACAAACAACAACAGTACACCTTTAAAACTTCGAGCAGGTGAATTTATGTTGATAGTCCAGAGTGCATCTAATAAATCTTTATTAAACTGTCTGTAGCGAACGATCCTATCATAATAAATTGCTAGTTTGTCATATTGGCCCCTGATCATCCTACTGAGTTCAGCGTGAGTGACCACTTCATATTCAAGCGCGATGTCAGTAATTGTATACCTAGCATCATTGTCAGAGCTAATTACTACTTGAGAATAATCATTGAAAATAATTTCGTAAGACAGCCTATCGTTAAATGAACCTTGATGAAATGGCAGATGACTGTGTAGCAGTTCAAAATCGAGTGGAAAATAAAACCGGTTTTTGTATACAGCAGCTAATGCATTGTCACCTTTGTTAGAAGTGACAGCATCGCCAGCTTTGATTCGAAGTTTCGCCACATTGGCGGCTTGAATCCCCTGACCAACTAAATCTTCCCTTTCATATTTACTCAGCCACAGATCTGTGTAACAAAACAAAACACCGGCGTCATCGATACTTTGGATTTCTCGCCCATCAAGTTTAATAACCATTCTTTTAATTATAGCTCTACCTAGATTGTTGACTATGGTTCTGTTAGGATCGTCGTCAGAATTCAGACTAATTTTAAATCCCAATTTAGGACTGCCCGGAACTATTACATCATCAGGACCTAAATTTGGAAATCTTATGGTTAGTAGCTGATTAGGCTCTATGCTGCTTGGATTGTTTGTAATGATTATTGTGCTTTTCTCACCTTTGATGCCTAAAGGCGTCCTCAATCGACGTGTAGGGTCTAACAAGTTTCCGTAGCTTTGCATTTTTAATGCGATAAAAAAAAATTATATTTAAAATGGCAGAAGGCGGTGAAGCTCTTGATGAAGTGTTTAAACCAAATGAGCCTAATGAAGACCTCGACGTTGACACAACCAGCAGACTTCTTTCTATGGTAGGAGACGACATGAGCCAAACAAGGCTAAGTATAGGAGAAGAATTACGTCAAGTAACTGAAACCCAAAAAGCCAGAAAAATCAATAAATTTTACAATTACATCGGGCGCGAGTTACCTGATTATGTTAGTCCCAGCGACTTCGAACTAGACAAAAATAATCACTTGTTTATAAACACTATTGTATCCGGTAAAAAAGTGAGAGTACAGTTAACTATGTTAAAGAATCCTGATAAATTTTATGCGTGGTCTACTTTGAAAACTAAACTCCCAGTGACTGTAATACGATCATTGGGGCTTTCCGATAATAGAGTGCCAGCGTTGCATCGCCAAGCAGTAGCTTCACTTCAACGAATAGATGCATCGTTACCAAATTCAGAAATAGAACTACAAGACTTAACTGACTTAACTGACTTAACTAGTTCTGCATTAGAAGTCAATACAGAATTAACAACCTTAAAAACCTTACAAACAAATGAGGACACCAATATTGATCAGGTTATGGAAACTATCAATGACACGCCATTATTGCCACTGCGTGAACTTCAAGGCTTAGATAAAGCTTTACAATCTGTGAGAGGGGAGACAATGATGAATTTAGCCAAGCTCGGTGAGCTCGACAAACATATAGAAAAACAAAAAAATAAACTAGCAGAAGCTGATGACGCCAACTTAAGCATTGAGGTAAAACAAATGATTCAAAAGAGGCTCACCGACCTTTACACAGAACGCGCTGCAAGGCTAGAAGCCTTATCCATAAACAGAGAAAAATTAATAACTAATTTTGCCAGAATAAAAGAAACGGTGCATAAAATTTTACACGAAGACACTACACTTGCAGAAAGAATTCAAACACTGTTCAGAGAGCAAGGTGTTACAATATTTAGCATTCTTACAGCTGTTGGGATGACAATAAGCACACTAGTCTTAGCACTGACTAGAACCGTAGGCATCAGTGCCGGTGGACCTGGCGTACCTGGTGGACCTGGCGGTAGTCCGGTTAAAGACTGGATTAAAAAGACGTTACAAAGCATAGCTAACTTATTGAAACGCTTAGGTGACAAACTTGTAGACGCACTTCCAGGAATATTAGGTTCTGTATTTTCATGGATATTTAATACTGCTTCTAAAGTTGTGGTTTGGGCGTCTGAGCATCTGTGGTCTTTGTTTATAATAATATTACTCTGGCTACTTAAAATAGTAAATCCCAATTAACCCAGCAAGCAATAAACCCCCTGTAAGCGCTAGACGCGAAACCCCATGATCAATTACCGGCAGGCCTTGCAGTTCCGCCAAGCTTGGCAAGCTCGGAAGTGGTGGCGAACTTAAAGGTTCATTATTAGGCCTAGCAGTAAATACCGTATTTGCTGTATTCACTGTATTCACTGTGTTCACTGTATTTATTGTAGGATTGTAGCCTATATGAAACTGAGGGTCGGCAATCACTATATTGTTGTTGTAGTTTGATATAGTTCCTATCCTAAGCTGAAGGTCTGAAGGCAACATATACAGTCCTAAACCTATTACGTAATCTACTTTCGATCTAGCATACTTTAAAGTGTCCTGATATCTTTTAATACTTGCGGGCAAATCTACTGCCGAATTAATAGAATCTTCAATGTTGGCTAGAAACTGCTTTTGTGCATCGAAGCTAGTTCCTTCCCCAATGATATTACTTCGTGTTTGTGCTTGAGACCCCAGAATTAACCACGCATACGTACGAATAGATTCATTCAGCCTTTCCACCCGTTTGATGTGTCCAATATAAAAGTGCTGTATGCTGTACTTTGTTTTTGTCTGATATACAGTAAAGGAACCTGGCTGTTGTGGTTAAATGATGTAAATCCAGGTACGTAAGGCCCCGTGTATAAATTACCTACAGCGTATCTAAATAAAGTTCCCATTCCGTGATTGAGGTCTAGTTTTTGTCTGAAGTCTGTTTTAGTATCAATTCCGAATTCATTGCACAACCTGTGATACGCTTTCTTGTCAAAGCCGTTGTTAAAGGGATTAAAGTTTTTGTCGGTAGGTAACGGAGCCTGAAGTTCAGACAACACCCGCCTCACTTGATAATACAAATGGAACAGATAAATAGACTTCAACATGGGATCTGGGTGATTAAGGTGATGAACGTAAGAAACTCCGCAACCAGTTGTAGCGCATGACACGGCAAAATTAATTTGATTCTGAAAGAACTGCATACCCCCGTTGTTTAGCCATTGGTTAGCTAAAAAGTCGCTCGTAATGTCTGGGTTGAGGTAATGATCAAAAATATTATGGGGGATAGTTTCGAAATGGACGTTGGCTGCCACAGCTATTGTCAGCTTGGTTAGGTCGACTGCTTTTTCGTAATAATAAGGCCCTGTAGTATACTTTGCAGCTTTGTTATATTTATAAGGCGCATACATTTTTATTATATTAAAAAAATATGTTTGTAACTTTCGAATCTGTAAAATCAGGTGTGCCCATTGAACTTCAGCATCCTATTGACAACAAAAACAGGGACCTTAACGTAATCCTTCACGAAATATTCTACACGGTTAAATGGTTAAATATTAGTCATGATCTAAACAACAACTGGATAATGATTAATAAAAAAGGCACTTTATTCATGGCGGCTATTATGACTTCTGCAGACTTACTGAAGAATTGTTTAAACCTCATTCGATTGAAGCAAAAATGAACCCTGCAAACTTGATAGTAACTTTAACTTTCCATAAAAACCAGCATAAAGACATTACCAGCGTTACACTTGCGCCAAAGCTGGCAGAAATATTAGGTTTCCGTGGCAATGAATTATCTTTATCTGACAGCTCCAGCACTGTCGGTAGTTCTATAAGATTTATTGGATCAAACCCTATGAATTTGTTAATTAATAATAGATTGTTTGTGTACCTTCATCAACTGAAGACATCGGAAAACTTAGTAAACGGAACTCCTAGTACATTGCTAAGGATAATCTCAACTCAGAGAGAATCTTACTGCGATCCAGTTTCATTGAAATTTCTGCCTCAAAAACGCCACTTAAGTCAGGACTATCATACTAGTTTATGCTTCAAAATAACTAACCAAAACAACGAAATTGTAGACTTTGAAGATCTTACAATTATTCTTGAGATAAAATAAAGTTTAATTTTAAAATACAATGTCAATCGGCCCCCAAATTCCAGTAACCTGTCCTACCATTGAATTGAAAGACTTGGCAGACACAATTGACTTTGATGCGAATGCTATTGTTGGGTCTATTTACGGTTTTGAATTTACACAAAATGGATATTATAAACGAGCGCTAGTGCCGGCAGTGCCGGCAGTACCTGAAGCAGTGCCGCCGTCAGTACCGCCAGAAAAACCATCTATCGATCAGCTAAAGGATTTTAATGCCGGTAAAGTAGATCCCGATTTTAAGTATGCTATTACTAAACGAGAAAATATCTGGTCTTTAACACCTGTAGACACAGAATTAGATTGGCTTATTAAATTCAAGTGCGAAAGCCCTTACACTTTTATGGGACCAGACAATAAATTTAAGAAAATTATTAACGCCGGGCCTATGTTAGTTAGTCTAGTGCCGGATGAAAACAATCGGGAAAACATAGAAGTCAAAGCCTACAAAAAAAGCAGCTATGTTTTACATAAGCGTGAAACCGCAGGGAAAAATGTCAGAGTTGTTCTGCAGCCTCCTTTACAGATAGGTAGTGCAGCCATGATAGCACTGGACATAATTGCTCACAGGCCTACGCAGAGAAATGTTAATGTAATTCTGCAAGTGTCTCTAAGTTGGGCTGATTTAGATGAGAATCCCAGACGAATTACAGTATTTATGAAGAAAAGGGAAAGCGAAGATCAGTATTCCGTATTTACTTCATCACCCAAGATAACTTTTGTCCCTGTTCCAAATCCTATTGACAGAATAGCGCAAATTAGCCTAGACAACGTAGATCTGTTAGCATTTTATTTCAGCGATCAGATATTTTCTGATAGTCAAATAGAATATTTTGCTAATAAACTAAAATCAAGTTAATTATTGTTAACCCTTTTTTTTCACACTAAAAATATGACGACAAAATTGTATCCTGCTATAGTAGAAGCAGTAGTGGATGAACAACCAATGCAACCCAGTGCTCCAACGTTAGACTTAAGTAATGTTCAAACGTTCAGGTTGGAAGAAATAAGAAAAGTTAGGACTCAAATTGAATCAGATATCCAAAAGTACTCTAGATGCAGACGAAGGTATTCCGGCGCTTATAGCGGAATAAATTACGTGTCTACTGGTCTAAATGTTATTAATGCAGCGGAAGCTGCTATCAGCGTGGGATTATTGGTGACTGGAATCGGTATACCAATTAGTATTGGATTAGGAGTGGCTGCCGGATTATCTTCAGTAATGTCAGTTTTACTTGGCGTAATTAATACTAAAGTATCTAAGAAACTAGAAAAACACGACCTCATTTCTAGCCTGGCGATAGCTAAACTTACTAGCATGAACTTAATAATTTCTAAAGCTCTAGAAGACACTCAGATTACAGACCAAGAGTTTGTAATTATCCAGCGAGATTTTGAAGAATATAAAAAGTTGAAGCACGACATACAATCTAAATCTAGGTCTGCACCTGTTAATGTTGAAGAAATTAAAAAAAAATTAATAGAGGAAGGGAGACTACTGGGACGGAAAGAGCAGCTAGATGCTTTGAAGAAAAAGCTTGGCGCTTCAGAATAAATACAGTTAACATTTACTCAAGCCTTCCAGGACTTCCTTCTTACTCATAGTCGTAGTCGCAGTCGTAGTCGCAGTTTCTACCTGTAATTTATAGTGGCCTAGAGCGTATGCGAACTCCTTAGTTACTCTTATTCTCTTTGTGTCATTAGCGCATAATGTTTTTTTGGTCGTCACAGCAGTGGACACTATATGGTTTTTAGACTTTATAGTTGTGTTAGGGTATGGTTTAACTTCTTTTCCATCTAAGGCTTCCAGGTAGTTTTCATGTCTGATATCTGTTTTTTATTGCAGCTTTTTGGGTGCCTTTTGCTTTTGAAGATTCTCCCGATTTGTGTTTAATACTGTACTGCTTAGATTGCAGTCCTGCGTATTCTTCAATAAGTTTCCCGTTCATTTCATCTTTCATCAAACCTATTTTCTTTTGGTTTGCTTTGCTGTACAAAGGGTGAGTTTCAGGGTAGTCACTAGTATCGTAATGTTGTAGTTCCGATTCTAAGTCTTTATAAATGTCTTCAGTAGGGATGTCTAGTATAAGGGAGTCTGTGTCTGTGTATAAAACTCTGGCCTCTGGGTATTTAGGTTTAAAGTAATCATAGTAAAATTCGAACATTAATAATTTAGAAAGGTCGAGAATAGTCATCCCCATAAACACTGGTTTGTCTAGATTAACTTGCGTGGTTTTCATGGTAACTGCATACAAGGAGTCATGAAACTCTTTGTAACCAAGGTATTGAGGTTTAGATGTTAATTTAATTGCTTGATTGGGTGATGTAATTAGCCTGACGTCTTTTCGCTTGTATGGGTTCTCCATAGTTTTACCAAAACAGCTGTTATTCAGCAGCTTAAAGAAATCTTTTTCAAACGTAGATTGCGCTTGTTTTCTGAGCTCTGTGTTTTTATTGATGTACCTGGCCAAGACATTCGTTTGTTTAAAGAATAAAAGCTTATGAATCGCTGTGCACTTCATGCCGTGTCTGATGTAGAACTGCAGGTTTCTGTAGTGACAGACGTAATTAGATTTATTATAGAGGTTGGGAATAAGTTTAAGTTGCTTGTCTGTACCATGCAATCTTTCTGGTGCTAATGGGTAATCATTATGTAGGTCGTGTAAGGCATTGGGGTACTCTAGGTCAACTTCTACAATAAACCCTATAGTATGATCTTTAGGGTGATTTAAAATACTGTTTAACCAAGTAAAGTTTGCGGGGTTTGGATTAACAAGTAATTTGAAATCTGAAACCGGCAAAAGCTCACTCATTGCCCAACCGTATAAATTGTTGGCGTCAAAGTACATTATATAATTAGATTTCTGCGAGGGGTCATAGTGTTTCAGGTATTTGTTGTTGGCTTTGCAATAATTATGAGCTGCCACGCTTATTCCTCCACGAATGCCCGACTCAATCATTGTCATCATTACCTGGTCAGTTATGAGATCGATTTTAGAACCGCTAAGTTTTAAGAAAGCATCCCAACTCATTCCTGGCAAAGAAATATAATGAGAAGGGTCGAGGGAGTAATGATGTAAACTCGTTTCTCTGTATTTTTCAAACACATCAGCCAACAAACAGACGTCGGCTTTTAAATATATGTCGTGGTAGTCACCAAGGTTTTTACATCCGAGTGCATTCCAGACATTCTGGGCGTGTTCATAATCGGTAACAGTTATGAAACTTTTATTGAGTGAAGAATAGAAATTCTCTTTAGGTGGCAATTCTAGTTCTTCAAACACTTCCCAAGAATCCATGTATTCATAAGGATACACGCCTTTCCGAATAAGTGTAACGTCTGGAAAATATTTGCTAGTGATAGGATAGCTGGGTAAGTTCTTAGCTAGTGTTTCTAAACTGGAAGACAAATGTTGAAAGCTGTCATAAAACTTTAATTTATTCAGAGTGAAAGTTTTATATTTTTCTTCTGTCTCGGCAATACATGACACTTTGTATGCTTTCGTCACTGCCTGCATGATTAAATGGGAGTCGTAATTTCGAAGATTGTGAATGAAAATAGGGAGAGAGAAATGTTTGATTCCATAGTCTAAGTTGCATTTCTGATGAGCTGCACCTCTAAATGCCCCTGTTATGTGACAATGATCTCTCACTCTTTGGGACTTCGTGTCCTTCGGGTCAAACTCTTTATTACAAATGTGGCAATGTGTAGCTGCTTTAAAATTATGGGAGTCAGATTCAGTAAATATCATGGGCGCCGGATTATCTAGCTGCAGTAAACACAATTTGTATATTTTGTTCATCTCATCTAAGAACTTCCGAGCTGCGTCAGGCCCTCTGTAAATTACCGGCTCTGTATGTTGTCCGTCGGCTCTAACAACTACATACCCGAAACTGCAGACTTCGTGAAGGTGTGTAAGGAATGAATTAGGCGTACAAAATCCTTGTGGGCCTTGGTATTTTAAAATCAATGATTCGAAGTCGGCATAAACTATATAAGGCTGCTTGAATTGTTTGTTGATGTTTTTAAAATATACTTGAGAACCCGGCTTTGGTAACACAAGGCGGGTTTGAATATCTGTCATGGTTTTGCATATTTTACTGTGCTTGTCAGCCACTTGGAGATTAGAGACTCTAGTTAAACAGCGTCTGCACAAATATTGTTTGCCATGATGTTTTGAAGTGTGTCCTAATAATCTAGATATGTTTCGTATCAGTGTATAATGTTGCATGCTAGGATTTTGCGGGTCGGTTATTAGTAAAAGATCGACGTGGTGATTGTGGTTTGAAAACGATGGGGCATTAGGAGAGATTCGTAAAGGCATAAGTTTTGATTCAGGGTCCCAAACATATACATTGACTGTTATAGGAGAGTTTTGTGATTCAAATTTGTCAATGGCGTCAAGGCTAACAGGGAAATTAATGTCTTTGAGATTTAAGTTCGTTATTTTATCTTTGTATAGCGCCACCCTTTCGGGATGTTGTTTCGACTGAATAGGATATAATTTAGCCAGAACACACCAAATAAAACATTTGTCGTCAGTGTTCTTAATATTCAATACAGCCTTTTTGTCAAGAATTTCTTTGGGAAGAGGGATGTAAGATTTCCCTTTGATTGGATTATACTTTGTAATGTTCAGTTCTAATGATTCTAGAGTTCCTTCGGCCCACCCGGACCCTTTCATAGTTGCGCGTTCTATGCTGTCTTGTAACTGGTTGATCAAGATGTTGTTATAAGCATTGTCTAGGTCTGAAGATTTTAACACTTCAATTTGACTTAAAGAAATCCACACAGTCATCGTTTCATCAATACTGCCGGGTTTAATAAAAGTTATCTGCGCATGGATGCGTATTTTAACAGGGGATTTGAAAGTAAAATTGTTAAGTACAAATTCGTAATTATTATAAACAGATTTAATAACATTTTGACTGTCAAAAATAGGGAGTTGTAAAGTTTGAAAGATGTCTTTAAACAAAGGAGATTGCAAAAGACTTTTTGTGTCCGTCATTTTTATACTGATAACAAAACTTTAAATTAAAAATGTATAGTAGTTATTACCTCCCTTTAGGATCATCGTTATTGTTTAACGCGCATGTGTGAATGGGGGAGGGGTGGTGGTGATGGGGATGGGTGAGGGGAAAGTGGGTAATGGGGAGGGAGTGTGAGGGGATGGGTGATGGGGGGGGAGGGGGGTGTGATGGGATGGGGAGGGAGTGAGGGGTGGTGGGTGATGGGGAGGGAGTGAGGGGTGGTGGGTGAGGGGTGGTGGGTGAGAGGATGGGTATGAGGGGGTGGGGTTTGGGAGTCTGAGGGTGGAGGGAGGGAAAAAGTTGTTTGCTTGTTGCGTTTTGAGTAATTGTTGTGAATGCAATTGGGATGGGGAGTGGAAGTGGGGAGTTATAGTTCAATAGCGGAGTCGCACATTGGCAACCCCTTTGTTGTTGACGAGCGAGGTGAAGACAAGCGTGAACAAGTGTGAGTCATGCAGTGGAGTCTTTGGCTAAAAATAAAAATCGCAACGCGTTCCGAAATGGCCTGGTTTTTGGCCATGCCCTTCTACAGTCTCGCCAGGTTTTGCCTACTAATCAATAACTTGATTACTTTGTTGCTGCCGGTGTGTTTTTTCTACAGAATTTATTCTTTGCTCTGCCATTTTGCTCGAAATGCCTCATTATCTTTCATAAACTGATTAATTTGTTTAGATTTGATTATGAACTCTCTTATTGGAATATCTAGCCTATGAAACTTAGGATAATTAGCAAAGTAATGAGGCTTACTTAACAATGGCTGCTGTTGAAAACACTGCGTCATTGTTACATCGCTCTGTTCACACTAGCTATGAAAATTCATTAGATTTAACAAAAACAAAGAAACCTGAAGGTCTCGTCATAACAACAGTTGTTGAAGGTATTTCCTTCTAAATAAAGAGAATTTTAAATTTCACGATTTTACCTTCTGTTAAGAAATGGCCGGTCTTACTGAAACCGATAAAACAGCATTACCATAGTTCTTGACTGTCATTTCTTCAGTATTAATATTTGTTATCTTCTTTAGGCTTAAAAAGAAATCTTTACAGTACTTGCATTGAAATAGATTGTTCATAATCATCATTACTATTTACCAAGAATATAACGCACCTTTGCTCACTATTTTAAAACACATACACTACACGTCTGAACTCAACAACACCCCAGCAGTGAAAGAAAGTACTCGAACAGCTCTGCTTTAGACTGCACCTTCTAACTATAGGAAACATCCGCTAAAAAAATAGGTCCTATCAAAAGCAGTCTGAGCGCTTATAATTAATTATAATTAATAAACTTAACCTAACTCTTATATCATAAATAACCATATATATCCTAATACCAACATCCACTATCATTTATTTATGACACTAAGTCATCAAACATATAATAATTGATGACGAAATTACTGCGCAAAGCCTGCTAGACTGGTATGGGGTGATTTTCTGTGTTGTGCTCAGCTGAAAAACAATACCGCTTGCTGCTTAGTCACGTCAAGGTCACGTCCGTTCAGCAACACGTACCGAAGCTAGGCTTGTGGTGCAGTTGTACTTGGGTTGGCTTGTGCATAGGCTTGTTGTGTATAATGTTGGAACAATGAGCTCCGATAGTTAGAGCGTCGTTCTAATAATTAGGGGGTGGACTCGATCACAAAGTTTTTTCTTTAAACCTCTTTTTAAATAAAATCGTGTTGGTAAACTGATTGGTATCTTTTCATTATCGTGATTTAGTACTACTCGGGACTGTCTTGTTAAAGGGAAGCAACCACAACTTCACTTGCAACATTTTCTGAATGCATAATATTTTATCTGATTACTCCCCTTTAACCATAGGTAGGGAATAAATGCTTTTTTGAGCTATGCGTGCGTATGTGGTCGTGTATTATGTACGATGTTCTTATCCTATCCCATAACTCGGAGGTCGTAGGGGCACCACATAGAATACATTAAACTAAAGACACTCTTATCTTTATTTTAAGATGCTTAAAAGAGCATATATTATAATAATTCAACATCACGGAGCGTGTTGTCGAAGAACTCTCTTTTAAAAAGCTCATAAAACAGCCATAAATTGCAATAAAAGGCCTCCTTTAGTAACTCTATGAGCTTTGGCGCACAGAGCCCATTATTGCTATCTCTTTGCACGCTGGCGGGCTAGCCGTTTTATACAGGGAGTCTCTGCGTGACTGCATCACAGTGTCCCAGAGCAGTGACGACTTCAAGTCGTTCGAGCTGTGCAAGGCTCAACTGACTTACGCTGATCAGGGCATTACATTCCTGTGCCTCTACAGACCCCCACCAAGCAAGAAGAACAAACGCAAGGACCATGAGTTCGTCGCAGAGTTTCCCCAACTGGTGGACCAGTATGCTTCCTGCAACACGAACGTATTATTCCTGGGCGACTTCAACTTCCACTTCGAGTCAAACTCGGACTGTTATGTCAAGGCGTTGAAGTCTGTCCTGAATGTGCACAACATGGTCCAGCTGGTTGACGGGCCCACCCACAGGCGAAATCACATCCTGGACTGGCTCATTGTCAGAGATGACTTCGTTGGAAAGATCTTGGACTTGTCTGTGATGGACAAACTCATATCTGACCACTTCCCTATGACCTTCAGCCTCGACCTCAAGAAACCTGACCCTAGAAAAAGAACTGTTACTTCTCGCAACATAAGGCGGGTTGACCTAAAGGCCTTCAAAGAAGATGTGGCTGCGTTGCAGTTCGGAAAAGAAGATCCTGTGGCTGACTACAACCGTGGGCTTACGGATGTCATGGACAGGCATGCTCCTCTCGTGACGCGGTGCGTCACGGACCGTCCTTCCGCTCCGTGGCTGACGCTGGAGGTTAAGGAAGCGAAGAAACAGCGACGTGGCGCCGAGCGCAGGTGGAGGAAGTCAGGCCTCACAGTTCATAGAGACATATTTGTATACCATAGGGAGAAAACCAAGAGACTAATTGAAGATGCAAAGTCTAGGTACACGACTCAAAAAATAGAGGAATGTTCCTCTAGTAAGGACCTTTTTTCAGTCGTTGGTCATTTGACTGGTAAGAAAGGTGAGAAGGTCCTGCCAAATTGTATTCCACCAAAACAGCTGCCAGACTCTTTCTGTGACTTTTTCACTGACAAAATATGCAAAATCAGGTCAGAGCTAGATAGAATTAGTGGTAATCCTGACTTTACACCCTTCATGGGAACGCCAATGCTAAACTTTGTCCCTGTAACGTGTGACCATATCAGAAGAATTATTTTTCAGACACCTAAAAAGTCATGTTGTCTTGACCCCATCCCAGCAAACCTGTTGCATGAATGTTTGGATGAGTTAACCCCAATCATCACTGACATCATTAATCAGTCATTGTCATGTGGTGTTGTTCCTTCATCCTTCAAACATGCTGTTGTCTCTCCACTGATAAAAAAAGCAAATCTTGACGTTAATATCCTCAAGAACTATCGCCCAGTTTCAAATCTTCCCTTTCTCTCGAAAATCCTTGAAAAGGTTGCTCTCCGCCAATTGCTAGACCATTTTGAAAAATCCGATCTCCTTGAGCCGTTTCAGTCCGCTTACCGCCAGAACCACTCCACAGAAACGGCTCTGGTGCGAGTTGTGAATGACTTGTTGTCTGCCTGTGACCGTGGTCATGTTTCCGTACTGTCTATGCTAGATCTATCGGCTGCGTTTGATACGCTTGACCACGCCATTCTGCTTCAACGACTGCATGTGACCTTCGGTCTTTCCGGAACGGTCCTCCGCTGGTTCAGGTCATACTTGGCTGATCGGACGCAGTCTGTGGTGATCGGGAGCTCATTTTCAGAGCCAACCACACTAGCCTTTGGAGTCCCTCAGGGTTCGGTCCTGGGTCCCGTACTTTTTACCGCATACATTCAACCCCTGGGCTCTATCATCCGCCAATTTGAAATGCATTATCAGATGTTTGCGGATGACACACAACTCCAAAAGTCTGGTCCCCCCTCTCAACTTCCTATGATACTGAACACCACCCAACAAACCATTGAATCTGTCAAGACCTGGATGAACATAAACAAACTCAAATTGAACGATGACAAAACTGAAATTATTCCCATAGCTACTGATCATAAACTAAAATCTCTCTCTGACTCAGCTACCATCACACTCTCAGGCACGCAGATTGAATTCTCTCAGATTCCGACGGTTAGAAATCTGGGAGTCCACCTTGATAGGGCACTTTCAATGGAACTCCACATTAACACTCTCTGCAAGGCCATTTTCCTGGAGCTCCGCAGGATTAGTCATATAAGACCCTTCTTGACAGTGAGCGCGACAAAGAAGTTGATGTCTGCTTTTGTACTGTCAAGAATGGACTACTGCAACTCCCTGTTTGTAGGTCTTCCCAACACTCTACTGGACAAACTTCAAAAAGCACAGAACAACGCAGCCCGTATCGTGCTCAAGAAGCGCAAATTCGACAGTGCGAAACCGCTTCTTCAGGAACCATTGGTTGCCAGTGCGCGCGCGTGTCGAATACAAAGTTGCGATGCTTTGTTACCGCAGTCTGCACGGTCTAGCACCTTCTTATCTGTCTGAGCTCTTAACGCCATATCGTCCATCCAGATCTCTCCGTTCCGCTGACGCTGGTCACCTTTCTGTGCCACGCATCAAGCTGGAGACGTATGGTCGTCGTTCTTTCTCCTTTGCTGCTCCTACACTTTGGAATTCCTTGCCTCAGCCTCTCCGTGACACCCCTACTCTATCTGCATTCAAATCTAGACTTAAAACACATCTTTTCCATGAACACCTCTTGAAATAACTTCCTGCCCACCAGCCGTCCTCAACCTCTTTTGTGGTCATCGTACCTTCATCATCGTCATCATGGTTATCATCATGGTCGTCATCATCATCATCTTCGTCATCAGCCTCATCATATCATCGTCACCGTCGTTGTCATCTTCTTTCTCAGTGTCGTCGTCATCGTCATCGTCGCTGTTTTCCTCATCTTCGTCGTCGTTGTGGCCCAGGTGTGTTTTGCTGCTTGAGTGTCTGTGCAGGTGTTGTGTTGTGGTGTCTTTTTGTGGTGATCATAGTAGTTGTTCCATGGCGTTTTTTTAAGTAAATTGCTCGTTTCTGTTTCTGTATGAAATGCACGTATACTGATAGACAATTTTATTGTGCTTTGTATGTTATTGTGTGTGCGTGTGTGTGTGTGCGTGGGAGACATAGAGTGAGTGGGTGTGTTTGACTATGTTTTAATACTGATGTGATAGAGATAGACAATTTTTTATTGTGCTTTGTATTTTATTGTGTGTATGTCTGTGTGTGTGTGTGTGTGTATGTGTGTGTGCGTGGGAGACATAGAGTGAGTGGGTGTGTTTGACTATGTTTTAATACTGTGGTGATAGAGATAGACAATTTTATTGTGCTTTTGTATTTTATTGTGTGTGTATGTGTATGTATGTGTATGTATGTGTGTGTATGTGTGTGTGTATGCGTGGGCGACATAGAGTGAGTGGGTGTGTTTGACTATATCTTAATACTGTGGTGTTTGGTTTTACTTTTAGTGTTTGATGCTTTTATTCTTTTATGTTCCTTGAGTATTTATTTTTGGCTGGCTGTAACTGCGCTTTGAGCTTCTCCTGAGGGAAAGGCGTAGAATTTTAAATGAAATAAATTATTATTATTATTATTATTATTCCACAATGTAATCCGAAGTACCACGTGTAGTCCACAGTTTTTGCATATGTGGTCTGCTATTCTGCAAAAACAGACTAGTGGTGTTTGAACAATGGACCGCATAACATTAGAACTGTGGACCACAAATTGTAGGATGTGCATGGTTTGTGTGCCAAATATATTACCTTTTGTGAGATTCAAAGTGTGGGTGTTTGTGTTGTAGCCAATCAAGGCGGTAGGCACCGTTATTAAGAGCTCGTTGGGTTGTTTTCACTTTAATCGTTCAGATCTAATAGCCATCTTTTTATCCCACCTTGATAATAGAATTTTTGCAGCACACCACATTTCTATGAAAAGCATAGAGTGAGTGGTACCTTCTTATACACCAACAACCAGGAAACAGTGGACTCAGTTCTTTTGTGTTGTTGTTGTTGTTGCTGTTGTTGTTGTTGACAGCAATTAAAACTTATTTGCAATGAAGCAGTAAACCACATATTGTTTGCTTGATACAGTTATTCTTTGTGCTTTTCAGTCAGCAGTGCTGCCACAAGCGCTCCGAGAAAAGCGGCCACGGCCACTAGCACTGTAACCAGCAGCACAGTCAGGGCTCCCAGGTGTGCCAGGACAGCTAGCAGCTGGCATCCCAGGATGGCCAGGAAAAGATTCAGGCAGCAGCCGTCGACAACAGTGCCAGAAATGCAGCTGTACTTTCGAAATAAGTCCATTACTGCCCATTACCAGGCACAGCTAGCAGCTCTTTCTGTGGCATCTATGAAGAAAAAAATGATCACGAATGAGGGGTTCTCAGAAGAAGAAATAAAAGGAATTTTGAAAAAGGTAAAAACAGTTGATTCAGTCGACAGCGATTCTGATTGAATTGACAGTGTTCACTTTTGTCAAAATTCCTGTTATTGCAATGTTTTTTTAGTTAGTAAGTTTGCAACGCAAGCTTTTGAAATGACAACTTTTACTTTTTGATGACATGTTTAAACAATGTGGTCTACATAATGTAATATTTTTCTATTTAAATGTGTGCCAATAAGAAGTCATACATAGTTTAATTTTTTTTTTTAAATTGTGCCATGTCCATAAAAAACATTTACACTGGTCTTATCTTTGAGAATATAAATTGATGTATCCAATAACAACAACAAAATTGGCACCATAATTAAACAAGTAAACAAGAGTGCTTTGAGTTTTATTTCACTGACAAATGCTGCTTACAATAGCCCTTTTGCTGCTGGCTATTTTTTGGCATCGCGCATTCTGTAGCGCCACAGTATTTTGTTATT
This sequence comes from Oncomelania hupensis, assembly GCA_036898135.1. Classification (NCBI taxonomy): domain Eukaryota; kingdom Metazoa; phylum Mollusca; class Gastropoda; order Littorinimorpha; family Pomatiopsidae; genus Oncomelania; species Oncomelania hupensis. The sequence goes on from CM072520.1 coordinate 48,639,083, forward strand.
TTTGGTAATACTTAATAAAAATGTACAGCTGGTAAACGGTGAAGAATTGAGTTTTGCTGTAAACATGTTTTGAGTGCTAAGAAAAGGAGGAATCTAACTTTGTTTAAACGGTTACTAAACTGCTGATATTTGACAATTTGTGGCTGGATTATCTTCCACTCCTTCATTTTTTTTAACGGCTCATCAGATAACGGGCCTAGCGTCAAAAATGATTTCCCAAAGCATCTGGGTGACTTGCAAGGCTTTTTAAGTTTTCGGAAATGTAGATTATATTTATTGCTTGTTGAACTCTCTGGATCTCTTATGATGCTTGAGCGTGTCGAGCACGCCTTCGAAAATGATGTCAAACGGACACGTTCACGTGATCTGCTCGATGTCGGGTGGATGTTTGCGGCACTAGCTGTCGATGTTTTGTTTGAATTTTCTCCGTTTGTTGGTTTTGGCAGTCGTCTTTTCGGTGTATTTTACTTCATAAAGTTGCTTTTGGTATAATTTTGTGGCTTCCGTAGATACTCGTCGTTCCATCGCTTGGTTTTTTCGCTGTGAATCCACTCAACTTTCGTGGGGTGTAGCTACTGTGTAACCATCATGGCGGCGGGGTCTGTATTGCCAATATTCGTGCAAGAATTATCATTGCCACCCGAAGAAAATAAGCCCTACAGTGTGCATGAAATTTGTGGAGCCTGTGAAAAGAAATGTGGTTATGGCTCTATGCTTGGAGCGCAGAAACTCGGCTCATTGTGGAGACTTTATCCCAACTCTACGGATGCAAGAAATAAACTTCTATTGTCAGGTTTTACTCTACGTGGCTGTCTCATATCACCTCGTGATAAAAACCCGTTTGTTATTATAACAACGAATGGAGAGAGTGAGATCCAGACAACAAAGCTTACCATCTCTAACTTACCCCTCTCTTTCTCAAATGAGGAAATTGTGGAAATGATCAAGAAAATAGGAGGGAAGCCTCGATCGGCGTTGTTTATGGAACGGGACAGAGATAGTAATGGTGGGCTAACACGGTGGCTAACAGGAAGGCGTTTTATGTTTATAGAGTGTCCTCATCAACCCCTACCCCAGCGAGTCGAAGTAGGGTCTTTCAAAGCACAGTTGTTTCATTACGAACAAAAGTTGGCTCGCCAGCAGCAGCAGCAGCAGAGGCGAAAGTGTGGCAATTGTTTGCAACTGGGTCATACCTCATTTGAGTGCGTCAACGAAGTGGTGTGTTTTGAGTGCAAACGGCCGGGCCACAAAAAAGGCTCGGTTGAGTGTACTGCTCTTGACAAACAGCCTGTCATTGAAACAAGCAACATCAGCAGCGACAAAATTACCGAGACAGAAAACAATAAGATCAACGGCGCCGATTGTAGTGTCCCTGAGCATGATGACTTAGGCCTAAGCTCAAAGCTGCCACAGCGAAAAAGTAGGCCTCGCCATTATAAACATGGATTAGACCTGGGCGCACGATCAAGGTCATTGTCAGTCAAGCGATCCTTGGATACCTCGCCGTCAGAAAAGGGTAGCCCGTGCAAGCGTACCCCGCCCATTCCAAATCATGACTCTGTGTCGAAGGAAAGCACTGTCATCATTGACAGTGGCTAAATATAGCACAGTGCATGTTAGGCCTATAAAATGACACTTTGCTCGTTTTACGGACTTTGAATATATTCTATTTGGACTCCTCTGATGATCTTTGGAACGTTCTACGGACTATGGTTTTCTCTCTCTTTATTTTCTTCCCCCCCCCCCTCCTCCCAAATGAGTTCTTATTTCATTAATTGAATATATGCTAATGACGAGTATTACAATTTGTTCTTTAAACGTACGTGGTCTGCGTAACAAAACCAAAAGAAAAACACTTTTTTATAACTTTAGAAAACAGCAATTCGATATTATTTGTTTACAGGAAACCTATATATTGGACAGTGACGTAGAACAGTGGGAAAGGGAATGGGGTGGTAAAATTCTCCATAGATCTGCCACTAGTCACAGCATGGGTCAAGTCATACTTCTTCGTAGTAAATTTCCTTATATTTTTGACTGGACCACTCACTCTCAGCGAATCATCAGTCTTTCTGTGCAGACTGATGGCGAACTGATTTTTGTTGTTAATGCATATGCCCCAAACTCAAGTCAAGAAAAACCGGCCTTCATAAAGAGCCTATCAGAATGTATTAATAATATTAAGCTTGTAACTAGTCATAAAATAGTTTGTGATTTTAATTGTGTATTAGACAATCAAATGGATGTAGTTAGCGGAGAAAATCATAGGCAACCTGATGTTGAGCTCTTCAACTCATTCTTGGTGGATGTGGAACTTAACCCATATAAGCCTATCGTCCCCATATGGGGACGCCCGGCGTTTCTTTGTTTTCCTATATGAAACTTCTAATAATGAACAAATACTCCACATCAGCAGTGTAAGGGAGAGAACAAGGAATAATAAAATCGGTTTTTATAGTTTCTTCCCTTGACAGTGCATTTCCTTCCCCGCCATATTTGTGTAATCCACGTGGTGAAAAGCATCAGAATGAATTCTCAAAGAGGGAAAGACTGTACTTTTGTAATTATAAACAATTATAATAATATTGCTGAAGAAAACATAAAGCCATATATGTATTCTAGAAACGTTTTCTGTATTTTTTGGATAAAGTGAATGGTTTGGCTACAGCATGATGTTGAACTGGTGTCCCCGTATGAGGACGCTAGGCACAAATGCCCACATGTTTTCTCAAGCTTTTATTTCTGATTTTTTCTCAGAAACTTCACAGTAAATGAGGTCATAGACATGCTGGAAGCCGATGGAATGTTTCAAGAAGCTGATATATATATTGATCCACCAGAAGTTGATGGCCTTACTGATGAGGATAGTGGTGAGGAAGATGGCGATGTTCAGATTCACAACCTGTGTGGACGACAGCTTGCGGCGAAGGCAACAGCTACTATCTCCGGTCCGCAAGACAGAATTCAACTTGAATACCAGGAAACTGATGCTGACGTAAGCGCAAACATTACATGAGAATTTCATTCCAGCGCACTACAAGGAGGCCAGACTTAGCATCTTGCCTGTAGTCAAGGGTCCAACGTTCGGTCTTCTGAATTTCTGCAGTTGGTCTCACTGGGCAATCTTCCAGCCTGTTTGCTCTAATGGTACCGGTACATCCAATGCGTTTCTGTGTCAGACAGTCCACAAGTTTCAAGGACGTGAAGAGGTAGTCGAAGGTCAAATGATAATTATCCCCTGACCCTTCTTCCTGAAGCTCAGCGATGAGATCCACGACAACGGAGCCACCCATGCCAAGACCTGGGTACTCTACAACAGGCTGGCGTCCCTTGGCTCTCTGGTACGGCTTGAACTGAACAGCAAATCCTAACGGGGTTGTCAGCACCCACATCTTGAACCCGAATCGTATAGGCTTACCCCTGATAAACTGCTTGCCTCCGTGCCTCCCATAGTATGGAATCATGCTTTCATCGATGCTCAAATTCTGCTGTTTCATGACTGACTTGAAAAACACAAGACAGCGATCGTTGCACATCTTCAATGTTGCCAATGTCGCTTCCAACACTGTCGACATCAATCCAGTAAAGTCAGCCACCCGCTGGTCTAGATCAACAAACAAGTTTGTGAAGATTGATCAGCCATCTGTCATCTCCCACTACAACAAAACCATGGGTGGCGTAGATCGCGTGGATCAAAACGTACACAAGTATAGAGTGGGCATCAGGTCCAAGAAATGGTGGTGGGCCATTTTCTCTTTCTCTCTGGATCTCTGTGTCCAGCAGACATGGCACATGTATCGTGCAACATCTGCTGCAGAGGAATCTACCATGGATCTCCTGGCTGTTCGTCATGCCATTGCGAACACATATCTGAAACGGGCACAAAAATCTTTACGTATCGGTCGTCCCCTTAGTCGAACACCCAGGTTGGAAGGAAGAGTTCCAGCAGCAGTTAGATTTGATGGCAAAGATCATCTTGTGGATTGCATCACAAAGCAGAGAAGGTGCGCACATTGCGGAAAGAAAGCACGACAGATCTGTACCAAGTGCGGCGTTGGTTTGCACCACAAGTGCTTTGTGGTGTTCCATACCTCCTCTTGAGCAGGTTGAAATGAGCCTTGTATTTTTATTGAAGAATGTTTTTGAAGACATAAACTGAACTGATGTTTGGAGTAACAATGCTTACTAAGAGTTTATGGAAATTTTCTCCAGATGTTTCTCTCCCAGGTTTTATTGTATTATATTTTACTTTATAGTATTTCTGTTCAAAATAATGCTTAGCAACATAAGTAGACACAATTACAGTGTTAGAAACATTACTTGCAGTAAATAAAAGACGTTTACCATGTTCAAGTGCTCTTTGCTCTCAGTTTGTGTATGTATTAAAACATGTGGGTATTCGTGCCTAGCGTCCCCATATGGGGACACTTGTAAAACATGCTCCAGACACAGGAAACGCAGAACAAAACCAAAAACAATGTGAGATCCAGTCTTAAACCAATACTTGAGCTCAGAAAACACGCAAAACGTCAGGGAAAAAAATTCAGGCTTATATGGGTTAACGATGTGTGGCGTCTACATAACGAAGCCGTCAAGGAGTTTACGTGGTCCAGGAGCAGGGGCGGATTATGGCGTTGAAAAGGGGGGGTTTCCAGGTCACTTTAAATAACTAAAGGAGATTAGTAATGCACCGTATTGACAGGAGTCAAAGAAAAACTGTTGACCCGTTGACTAGTGAGTACATGAAAATGATTATCCTACGGTTTCCAGTTAATCAGCAAAGCTGCAAGAGGGGATGATGTATCTCTGTCGCCATTCGGGTCTTGAATTTCCTTGCAAATGCGTCTACTATGGCCATTGCGTCCACTTCAAGTTTCCTGTGGAGTCTCATCAGTGCCAGACCATTCAAGCGCTCTTTTGTCATGGTTGACCTCAGGCTGGGTTTTAGGAGTTTGAGCCCACTGATCGACCTCTCACACTCAGCAGTGGTGACGGGAAGCGTTGCAAGCAGTCGAAGTATGACATGGAGGTTAGGGAAGAAGTTTATGTTGCAGTGCAGTAGAGAGGCAGCAACTGTTGAAGGGCGTGGTTGTTATGTCTGTCCTTTCCACTTGACGCACCAGCGGTGGAACTCTGCTGGAACTTTTTAGAGGATCTGGCAGGTCAGATGCCCACATATCTGCCAGACATGTAATGCCCTCAGGAACCTTGCATGCATTCTCAACAACAGCAGCTAGGTCTGCGACGAGCAGTAGTCCATCTTGGACTAACTCAGTATTTTTAAAGCAACTGCTGAATTCGGAAAGTAGGTGGTCCAAGAAAAGCGCTGCTATGCTGCGTCTGAAGTACTGTTCTGGTGTGTCTGCTGGCTGATTTTGTCTGAGTGTCTGTCCACATGCTGTCCTCGGCATTGTCACATTTTCATGGACACTTTCTGCACGCTCCACTGCCTGAGTGAAAGACGTCATCCAGGTTGCCTCGAAGATCAGCAAGAGCACTGGCTGTCCCTTCAATAGCAGCATCTGCTTTGACGATGTCCCGTGTTTTCTTCTGCAGGCTCACTGAGAGAGGTTTAAGGTTTCTGAGACAGTTTCTTGTAACCACAAAAGACACAACGAAAGCACTGCTTGTGGTTGCTGCTCTAAGTCCTCGGCACTTAGAGTGTCACTGTCCCAGTCCTCGCTTTTGTTCTCCATGTCACCCAAGCAACGGTACACGTATGTGAACAAGTTAGTCATGGTTTCAAACGCATTGTGCGTTTCAATCCATCGGGTCCGACATAAGTCTACAAGGTTTCGCTTGTTGGTGATGTCACAAGCTTCCAAGATTTGCTCCAAGTAGCGATGACTTTTGGGAGACAATGAAAAGAAGAGTGAGAGTTCCTTCATTGTCCAGAACATGTTGTGAATGCTCTGCACACCACACGCTTTTACGATGCACAAATTGAGGCAATGTGCGTCACAATGAAAGTAAATAGCCTTTTAATTCAGCTGAGTAATCCTAGCCTGTACCCCTTTGAATTTGGCAGCTATGTTTGAACCACCATCATACCCCTGATCCCTGATGTCTTGAACGTGCAGACCCCATTCTTCAAGGCAATCAATGATATTTTCTGTGAGTGCTTCACCTGTGATTCGTTCACAATGAACAAAAGTTAGAAACTCTTCCCGTATGACCTGGGACCAGTCCACAAAGCGCAAGACAATCGCAAGCTGCTTCCAGTTGGCTGTGTCACATACTTCATCAGCAAGGAGAGAGAAATGTTTTGCCTTTTTGACTTCTGCCACCAACGTGTCCCTGATATAGTCACCAATCAACTCTATGATGTTGTTTTGAGTGGTCTTGCTGATGCATGTAGCATTACCTGTGCCTTCTGGTTCTGATTTGGCTCGGAAGAGTCCGCTAAACCTAAAGCAATAACCATGTAATGTAATGTATGACCTGTGCCAGATTGAGAGGATTCTAAATGTTGCTGAAGAACTGTATCACCAGATTCGATGCGAAAGCGGATGAGCGCGTTGAAGTTGCTGCGATTTCTTCACCCAGGACAAATTTAGATTTTGCATGGCTCGTTTTACCACTGGCACATTCTTGTTCAAGGTTTAGAGAGCGAGATAAAGCTGTGTGTTTTTTGTTGTTGTTGTTTTGGTTTTTTACAGCCGAGGGGGGGTTTCCGTGCAACTAGGAAACCCCCCATAATCCGCCCCTGAGGAGGAATCCTTTTGTAGCAAGAAGGCTTGACTATATTCTGACATCAGATTCCGCACTGGAAAAATGTTTTAGTTGTGATATTGTTACTGTTGCTCAGAGTGATCACAGAATGGTGTGTGTTAAGTATTCATTGTCTTCGGTAAAGAAAGGTCCGTCGTATTGGAAGTTTAATGACAGTCTACTTCAAGATATTAAATTCGTGGATGAGATAAACAGCTTATTAGAAAAGTATAATGAAGAAAACTGTCAAATGGACTCACAAGAGAAATGGGATTTTTGTAAAATTAAGATAAAAGAATACTGTATTAGTTATTGTAAACAGAAGAAAAAGATAATTGATCATCAAAACAATGCACTGCAACAGGAACTAAATGAAGTTGATAAGAAGTTAGCATTAAATACTGATGATAATGAATTGATACATAAAAAAGAAAACTTAAAAAGGCAGGTTGAAATACTTGAAGTACAAAAGGCTAAAAGCGCGCAAGTTAGATCCAGAGAAAAATTTATTGCTGAAGGCGAAAAAAATACACGTTATTTTTTGGGCTTAGAGAAAGCTCGAGCTAGTGCAAAAATAATGGACAGACTAAAAACTGAAAATGGCACTGTATTGGTAAGTCAGACTGATATTTTACAACAGCAAGTAAATTTTTATAGTAATGTGTTTAGTCGTAAGGATGATTTTGATGAAGCGCAGGCAGAGCACTTTGTAAGAGACTTGAGTATTCCCCAATTAAGCGATGAACAAAAACAAAACTTAGACGCGCAGATGACTAAGCAGGAAATAAGTAACTCTTTAAAAAGCTTGAGAAATGGCTCGGCACCAGGGTTGGATGGTTTAACTACAAGTTTCTTAAAATTTTTCTGGTCAAGGGTAAAAGTAATGGTGGTAGCATCAATACAAGATGCCTACCGAAAGGGCGAAATGTCAACTTTACAAAAACGAGCAGTTATTACTTTGTTACATAAAGGAAAGGAGCTACCACGAGATGAACTGAGTAATTGGAGACCTATCTCTCTTATGAATACGGATTATAAAATCCTTGCAAAGTGCTTGGCTCTGCGTTTATCATCGGTGATAGCCGATCTTATTTCAGAAGATCAAGTTGGATTCATCAAGGGTAGAAAAGCGAGTGATATTATTAGGCTTATTGATGATACAATTGAGTATACGAATAGTTATAATAAACCCGGCATTGTTCTGGCACTAGACTATTCCCGTGCCTTTGACTCTATTTCCAAAGAGTATATGACTTGGGCTTTCGGGAAATTTGGTTTTGGGTCTACTTTTATCAGATGGATCAAGGTATTAACTAACAACACGGAAAGCTGTATTAATTATTTAGGATGGATCTCGGAGGTTTTTGGGGCAGAATGCGGAATACGTCAGGGTTGCCCTTTTTCGCCGATGGCCTTCGTGTTAGGTCTAGAATTATTGGCCATTAAAATTAGAAGCGATGATGCTGTAAAAGGCATTAAACTTCCTAAAGCATATTTAGGTCCATTTATCTCAAACGAGGTTCTTAAACTGGCTATGTACGCAGACGACATAACAATGTTCTTATCAGACAAGAACGATCTTGAACAGGTTTTACTTATTGTAGCAGGTTTTACAGCTATTTCTGGGCTGAGGTTGAATGAAAAGAAAACTGAGGGAATGTGGATCGGATCAGTAAAACATAATAAGGAACAGTTCGGCCAAATTGTGGCTAAGAAACAACTGAAAATATTAGGCATTATTTTTAAAAATGACATGTCCGCTTCAGTTATTGAGGAAAATTGGAAGAAACGACTAGAAAACACTGAAAGAATTATTCAACAATGGGCAAAACGTAATTTAAGTATCTCGGGCAAACTCTGTATTATAAAATCCTTTTTAATTTCACAGTTCGTGTACCCTATGCAAGCACTGGTTGCTCCAGAACCAATATTAAATAAGCTTAACACTATACTTTTTCGATTCTTGTGGAAGAAAAAATATTCAAACAAAAAAGCTTTTGAAAAGGTGAAAAGAACTGTAATGTGCAGTAGCAGAGATAATGGAGGGCTTCAGATGATAAATGTCTTTGATATGCAAACGTCGTTCCTGCTGAATTGGATCGCAAGGCTTAATGAAATAAACAATGGAAAATGGAAACACATTCCTATAAGTCAGCTAAGCATGCATGGTAATAAATTAGTATGTTTAAACGCCTCAGTAACCTCCAAATTGTTTATCGGAATGGAAAAGATATCCTCCCCATTCTGGAAACAAGCTTTGTCAAAATGGCTTGATAATAAACACTTGTGGGTCAACAAAAAATCCCCATTTCTCGGTCAATGTCTTTGGAATAATAATGATATAAAATACAGAAACAAAATATTATCTATAGATAGTTGGATAAAGGCCGGTATTAATTTTGTTGAAGATATCTGGGTAGGTGGGGATATTGCTCCAATGGAAGTAATAGTCGCTAAAGTAGGTTTTAACCCGACCAGAATTTTCGAGCACAGCGCGATACGAACGGCGGTACAAGCTTTGTGGCGACGACAGGAGAGAGAGCCTGTTCTAGTTCAGAAAGCAGGCACGCAGTCTGAGTGTAATGAAGGCTGCAATCCCAGTAAAATTAGTGCTCGAGACTTTCGTCAAATGATAACTAACGAAAAATTGTCCATTCCTTGTTCAGTCAACTTTTGGCAAAACAAATATAATATAAGTATCGAAAAACATCACTGGTCTCTGGCTCAAATTAGCACAAAGGAAGAGAGACTGAGATTGATACAATGGAAACTATTACACAACATCTATCCAACAAACATTCTTTTATGTAAAATGGGTATCAAAGACTCCAATAAATGTGACTTCTGTTTAGAACCTGATTTTATCGAACATTATTTCTGGAAATGTAAAAAATTAAATATTTTTTGGCAATATGTAATGAAACAGATCTTTACTGGCGAAAATGTTGTATTGAAAGAAACGGACGTGTTGTTTGGTTACAAAGTAAATAATCTAAATTCAAATAAGATTAAAGTTGTTAATCATATATTATTGATTGCGAAAATGACCATCAGTAAATTCAGATACGGAGAAAAACTTAACCCAATATGTATTTTTGATAATGAAATGGTATTGAGGAAATACGTAGCTATATAATTATTTTATTTTATTGTATGTTATTATTGTTGTTGTTATTATTATTATTATTATTGTTATTATTATAATTTTTTTTTTCCTCCCCTTACCTTACCCTTCTTTTTCGTTTCGGGAAGGTTCGGTGCTGAGGGGTTGTTGTTGCTTGTGTCCCTGTTTAGATAACTGTGAAGACCAAGTCACGCTGTTCTGTAATAGTGATTTGTTTTATGTTGTTTTTTTTTTCTTCTTGTTTGCTTATTTAGAAAAAGAAAAGAAAGGTTAAGACAGAAATATAAAAAACAAAAAATATTAATAAAAAAAAAAAAAGAACCAATGAAGAAGATCTGAGAAACCCCTTTATTTGAAGAAAAAAAAACGAGGAAAAAAAAAAAGAAAAAAAAAGAAAGAAAAAAAAAGGGAAGACTCGATCTGCATGCAACTGAGGTTCAAAAAAAAAAAAAAAAAAAAAAAAAAAAAGATGTCAAACGGACACTAGGTAGTGACGTAAAGAAAAACTATCATAAAATTGCTTTTATCAATGATATTTTGAAAAAAAATTGTTCTGAATTAATTCTTGTGTGCAAGAAAAAAGGCCTTTTTGCCCGAATGGTCAGGTGACAGTTTACAAAGCATTGGGGAAACACTTTTGTTGTCATGTCCTCTGACATTTTATAGGGCAGAGAACAGGTTAAGGAGATGGCTTGTTCTATTTACATTTTATTTCACATCAAATAAGTGAATAATCGTGTCTGGCTTATTTTCTAGTTGCTGTGTATGTTACCGGAAGAATTTTTTTTAATGAGTTAGTGTGTTTGGTAGTACGTTCGAGGTTATTTCCCTTTATTCTTCTAATCATAATTATTGTATTGTTCTTATTATTAAGTTGTATGAACCGGGTTTTTTTATCGCTGGGAGAAAGCTGAATACCGTGTGATTAGTTTTGAAATAGGATATATATATTCTGTAATGCGATATTTTTTGGGACTTTTGCTATGATAACCTTAGAGGCAAGACTTCTTTATGAACTGTGTAGCCCTTGTTCCACAAATAGGGTAAGTCATAAATTTAAACTATTTTCATCTATGTGAATAACATACATGTAGATTATTATTATTATTTTTATTATTATTATTATTAGTGTTATGATTATTAATGTTGTATTGTAAAATATAATTACCTTTTTTATTGGGCCAATAATTATATCTTTCCATTGTCCTTGGGTTTGCTTGAGTATGAGTGAGCATCAACAGGTTCATAGTATCCATTTTTAAAATAATAGTTTTGTGGATTCTTTTTTGTAATATAGTCTATAGTTATTTTCTATTAATATTTATTATTTTAATCAGTTATTAATGTGATAAATATAGAATTAATTTTGATAGATATACTTTTGAGAATAGTGAGAATTAAACAGAATGGAGATTGTTAGTGAGCATGGGTTTTATGTTGTGTGTTTCAGGGCTTCATTTGCCATTTCTTCACTTAATGTTATCTGTCATCTTCGAAAAAAATAAAAGAACAGCAGAGGAAAACCGAACTCCTTGTTTGGACTGGATGATAGTCTTTTACGTGTATCTGTATCCTGTCCTGTCACATGTACATGTCTGCAGGATACACATTTCTTTAATTTTCTTGTTTAGGATTCAGGAAAGATTTGAGTTCAAGAAGATCCTTTCTAATTCCAGGGTTATTTTTCTCAAATCACACAAGCCATCAAGTGTTGAATTGTGGGCCAAACATGGTTGTTTGATTTCATTTTAATTTTTATTGTTTTTAGTACACCTAACTCAAGTTTTGGAGCAAAAAAATAATTACTTTTTGATGACATGCTTGAACAATGTGATCTACGTAATATAACATTTTTCTATTTAAATGTGTGTCAAGGGGGTCATACTTTTTTGTTTTTAATAATTGTGGCCTATAAGTTTATTTTTGTTTGCCATGTCCGTTCCCTTCAGCATGTCCCTGCAAATCTTTTACACTGGCATTATCTCAGAGAATATAAATTGATGTATCAAACAACAGCAAAATTGGCAACATGGTCAAGTGCCATGAACGCTAGCAAACACTCATGTAGATCATTCTGTTGCTTTCCTATTGACTTCATGTTCTTGCCAAATGCACTACTGCTGTTGAATGTCAACCACATATGCCATACCTTCATAGCTCTCACTTGCAGAAGAAATTCAAGCATTGTGTTCTCCCTCAGTGAAATCTGCCTTGTGGATTCCATTTGGGCGCAGCCATTTTGTGAGAAGTGAAAGAGTCATAGTTAATAGTTGTGTGTCCATGCAAAACTCACTCTTTTGACATGGTTGGTCACATTCTCCAACATCTTTTTTTTTATCTTGCAGGCATCTCCGGCTTCAGGTGAATAACTTATTGCCTGTAATGATAAACTGATAAAATTATAGCGATAGTTTTGGAGAAATCGACCTTGCATGTTTTATTGGGTGTAGCCATTACTAAGAGAACGGCAGAATTGTTACCTATAAACCAGTTTCTCGCTGGGTAAAATTTGCCTTTAGGATTTTCTTGGCCACAGCCATGAGCAAGAAGTAAAAGCAGTGTTGACGTAAAGGTTGAATTAAAACCCTTCAGCATCAGTATTTAAAGCCACTTATTTTGTGTGCATTTGGTACATGTATGCATTATTTGTTGATTTGTATTGAAGGGAGGAGAGCCTGCGGTCATTGCCTTTTTTGTTTTGATTTACACTCATACTTGAGGCCTTTGTTTATAGTATTTGTGCCAAATTGTGTGTGTATATAATCATTTGTGTGTTGGGTTCAAGGAGAGTTATTACAACAAATTCAAAATTACAAGAGGTTATTGCTTGTTGCTTTTGTACACTCCGTGTGAATGTATTTTAGCTATCATGTTAATATTTGTACCATTCCTTCATTTTCTCAAATCCAGCTCACAAAATCATCAACACTTGTTTAACAAAGTAGCAAGAATTTACTAACAGCACGTGCATGTACAATTTGTAAGAAAGATTGTTCCTGGTTTAAGAAATTAGCAGGAATTTAATATCTACCCATTTACAAAACAAATTCTTTGTCAAAACATTGTTCCGGATGTAACAAACTAGCAGAAATTTAATGTGAACAGCCTACCTATTTACAATACAAATTCTTTGTCGAAAAGGATTGTTCTGGATGTAACAATTTAGCAAAAATTTAATATGTGCCTCACATGAATTTACAATACAAATTCTTCGTCAGAAAAGATTATTTCAAGTGTAACAAATTCGCAGAAATTTTACATGAACAGCCTACCCATTTACAATACAAATTTTTTGTCAAAAAGGATTGTTCCGGATGTAACAACTTAGAATAAACTTAATATGAACTGCACATGAATTTACAATACAAATTCTTTGCCAGAAAGGATTGTTTAAGATGTAAAAAATTCGCATACATTTAATATGAACAAGACATAAATTTACAATACAAATTCTTTAAAAGGATTGCTCCGACTGTAACGAATTCGCAGAAATTTAAAATGAGCTGCACATGAATGTGTACGTACAAATTCTTTATCAGAAAGGATTTTTTTGGAATGTAACAAGTTAACAGAACATAAGTTCTCCTGATGTAATTAGCAGAAATTTAATATGAACGTACATGGATTTAATAAATTCTTTGTCAGAAAGGATTTCTCCATATGTAACAATTAGCAGATTTAACTCTGTCAGGACGGAGGAGAGCGATTGTGCTCCACCCGCGCACAACACTTTAGTACTGACAGTCACGATCACAGATTCCATTTTCGTAATTTTGCGGTCTTTACATGATTTCATCATGCAAAACTGAACTGCTGTTTGTAACTACCTTGTTTGTTTGTTTTTTCTGTGATTTTTTGTTTAACTTATGCAAATGGCCAGTCTGTACAGTAAACAGGGGAGAAAAACAGCTCCGTCCTGAAAGAGCTACTATGAACAGCACGTGGATTTATAATACAAATTCTTTGCAAGAAAGGATATATCAGGATATAGATTTGTGAGTGGCTAGTAAAACAAGAAAGCACACCTGCAGCAGCCTAACAATCATGGATACTTTTGAACAAATTGTTCACACATGCTAACACAAATACTTGCACAAAATATAACAATAAGATTACTTACATTATATTACACCTGACATTTTTACCGTAGATGTACATTAAAACAACCTTCCAAGGACACTTTTTTGGTTGTCATACGGCTCAAAAAAGTCTAATTCATACTGAGACATGCACACACTTGTCTTTAAACACAGCAACCAATGACACATATTGTACACAGTCATATCCATGATAACCAAACATCAGCCATGTTAATCAAACGAGCACTACGCATACTTCGGAAATGTTGATTTATCACCACACAAGTAGAATCGATGCAGCAAAACACATATACAGCTTTGGTTGTTGTATTTTGTAGTTATGTAGGGATGTACATGTATACATCAAAGACATATCTGATCCAGAAATTATTATACAATAACATTTAGCTGCTTGGTACACTCAGTGGTCAAAGTTGTTTCTGATGATCCTAGCTCTGGTTCTTAGGCCAGCAGCAGTCCGTGCCCTTTCATTGGCATTTTGCGGAACCACTTCAGCTGGCAGAGGATCAGCTGGCAGAGGATCAGCTTCTACAAACAGAACATTTTATTATTAGTGTATTACAAATAATGCAAGAAGCATGGAGAACAATAGCACAATATCGCAGCATTTAAAGTAACAAAAATATATAAACTACTTTCACAGTTTGCACTTGCTAGGATGTTTTTGCATAGGTAGCAAGTGGGAACGCTAAATTCAGCTAGTCGACCGTTTTCCTAATAATAATGTTCACAGTGTGCGTCTATGTATATAATTATTATGTCAAATATGGGTACTTAACCCTTACACTGCTCTGTATAAAATGTGCATACACATTTACATTTATTTACTTTTTGTATTGACTCATTTATTCTCCTTACATATATATAGCTTTTGACTACCCGGTCGGGATTTGCCTATATAAATTGTTTGCAGGAAATGCAACTGTCAAACAGTTGGGCCAAGTTATGGGTACAATATGCATACAGTATTAAAGTACGTGTAAACGTGTGTACCTTCTACCACATCTTCTTTGTCACTGTCCACTTCCGGCTGCTCTGCCATGCTGTTTCTGCGTGCGATGTTGTGCAGGACGCAACATGCTATCACCACTCTGCCTGCTCGCTCAGGCTGTAGCAGTAGACCCCGTAGGAGGCATCGCCACCTAAAAAACAACAATAATTGCCTTTTATCATTGCACAATGACAAACTTTACATACAAAAGTTCAAAGCGCTGGGTTGGTGGGTGAAGGGAGGATTCAGACGGTTCAAACACAACCACAGACAGAAAACATGTATGCGCACGCACACTCACACACACAGAAGAAAAACAAATAATATACAAAAGCACAGAACTAAAATTAAAAAAAACTACATAAACAGGGAAAAATATGCGTAAACCTATAAATGTTTACTCGCTTACAAGTTACATACTCGCATGCATACACAACAATTGTTCTTGCGTAGTGTGCATAACTGCACACAATACACACAGAAACCACAGCCCTTCAAATGCCTGGAAGTATTCAACACACAAACTTGCATGCACACAAACAGACATACATGAACACACATACTGGTGTACTTCAAAAGTCTAGATGGAAAATAAAACCCACACCACACCTCTGCTTGAGCGAGTAGAGCAATGTGCAAAGTTGTAGTTGCGTTCAGCGACTCCGACAGTTGTAGGGGGAAATGGCGTCATAAGCCAAAGGCGCAACATGTAGGCAGAATCGCCAAGAATAATGCCTTGCACCGGTGGTTGGGGGCTCTCAAACTGCTCAAACAGTCTGCTGCGACGCAGTATCCTTGCATCATGTGTAGAAACTGGCCATCTACAGTTGACTAAAAAGGATACAAAATTTATTAATAGCAACTGCACACATAGACATACAATGTTGCAATTGACCCACCCTTACAATTTTAAATTACCAGCACATATTAACTCTCTTAGACATTTAGAAGTTGTAATTTTGATGCATTGTTACAGGTGATGGGTTGGAATCAAATTGCAGTCAGAAAGCTTTTTAAGTCATAGGAAAACTGTTCTATACAGAAATATTATAAATATGTGCACACATGAATCCACATTTAATTAAAAGCCAGCATTATGAAGTATGAGAGGGCAACCTTAGAAATAAACCAAAAATTCCATACAACAACAAACAATAAATATTTATAGAAAATGTGACATGAATTGTTCTTACCCTGTCACCCACACTCGCTCTTCACTTTTTTCTCCCATTAAAAAAACACAAACCAACAACCTCTCTCCCACCCACCCTCCCTTTTTTTTATTTACAAAATTAAAAAACATACAATTGCAACAACATATTGAGAAAGGTGCACAAAAGCTCAACTTAAATTCATGAGTGGTACCCAAACAAATGAAATTACAAATATTACATGTAACAGCATACAGTACTAATTTTAGTTAGTACTGGTACTGAATACAGTAATACTAATAAAATTGATATTTTTACATTTTTCGAACAAACCAATAAAATATGCTTGTTATGACCCACCTGGCGATGACATTGATAATTTCCAATTGGTAATTGGTGATAATCTGTAACAAAATGTGCAATGGTTCATCGAACGTCCAACCTCATTGATAGGCAGTATTTTCTGTTGTAAACTGTTTTACCTCAACCTTTTTATCTGATCCCAAGGATGGTTAAAGGGGTTTCACTGTTATACTTATTCAATTTTCAATTATAACAAAGCTCCAATAGGCAATAGGTATAATACAATTAACAGGGTGATGGAAAGGAAAAAAAGCTGGTATTCAGTGGTGCTTACCTGCACATTGATGGAATAGAAGTTCTTCCTGTTGATGTAGTCGCCTGAGTTTTCACGTTTGGAAGCATCAATTCGGACATGTGTCCCATCGACACACCCAATTACATCTGAATAAAAACAATTATCACAATGTTTAGAACTGTTTGCATACATTTGAAATGAGCACATGTGATCAACACAAAGTATGCATGATGACTATTTTGTGTGCTACTGTAAATTATTACAATTATATAGCACAGCATTGTGAAAATGAGAGAGAGAGAGAGAGAGAGAGAGAGAGAGAGAGAGAGAGAGAGAGAGAGAGAGAGAGAGAGAGAAGTGTGGTCAGTAAAGTTCTGACAGTATAGCATTGTGAAAATTACAGATGTACAAGAGAGAGAGAGAGAGAGAGAGAGAGAGAGAGAGAGAGAGAGAGAGAGAGAGAGAGAGAGAGAGAGAAGTGTGCTCAGTGACAGCAGTCAGGCACATGACTACACCCATATAATACAGTAACAGGTCGCCACATCAATTTTACCTGGAAAAGCACGGTAGGCGAAAAACAGACGCTTCTGGCGATCAGCCTCCGCTTGATCAGGAAACCTGATGTAATGCTGACGTCGAGCAAACAAAGCATTGGTGACTCTTGTCACTGTGCGTGAAACTGTTGATTGATGTACTCCAATCAAATCGCCTGCATCTGTCTGCAGCAACCCTGTTGCAAAGTACCGAAGTACCAAACAGATCTGCAGAACAGGTGTTAGGGCGCCTGTCCTGTCGACTGGATATTCCAGTTCATCCCCCAGATCTCCTGCCAAGGTAAAAATGGCGTGCCTAGGCAAGCGAAGGCGCTTTACAACCTGCTGGTCGTTCCACATTTCTAGCGGATGGAGCCTGTCACGAAAAACTCTTGGAACACGTTCATTATGATTTAGAATCCAATAGATGGCCGCCATGTTTGCTTTCGGTAGTTACTAACTTCGAGCTCCTAGTCCACTTCCTATGTGGACTACCGTAGTTGGTAACTTCGGTGAGGACTACTGGCTCATGCATTACGAACTACCGCTCAAGTTGGTAACTTGCGAACTAGTTGATAAGTTCGACACGAAGTCTACCGCCATGCATTGGACCCTAGAACTCGTTGAGCTGGTCAGGGAGGTCTTTGTTGTCTGCGTCAGCAGGAGGGGTCCTTTTTCTTGATGTGGGTGATGGTCTGCAGGCCCTGCCAGACTGCGCGAGCGCTGCCGGACTGGAACTGTGCTTTCAGCTTCTGGCGAAACTGCCACTTGGCCGCGCGGAATGCTTTCTCCAGTTCGCGCTTGGCGTGTCGGTAAGCCGTCTGGTCTCAGCTCCTGTGTGCCTCCTCCTTGGCCTTCACCTTTGCCTTGAGGGCGCCGGTGAACCAGGGCTTGTCGTTGGGTCACACTATGGCATGCCTGTCTAACCTAGTCACCCTTTAGTACCCGCAGTCCAATCACGGTCTTCGTGCTCTCCGATGGAAGAAAAACCAACAGACACACACACACTTTAAGCGTCACATCATATACAAGACGTCACTTCCTAAACACAGCGCGTGCTCTCAATCTGATTCACCCTTACAATCACCCACACTATCTTCTTCTCTTACACCGGCCTAAGAACTTCTCTCAGATTCAGTAGTCTCAGCTTCTTCTGCAATATCACCACTCTCACCATCTTCCTGATTCTTTTTTTTTTTTATGTCTGATCCAGCAGTTTGTAACATATCAACAACTTCTTGCACTATGAAAGCTCTTTGACTATGATTGTCTCGAAGCAGATAACGCCATTTGGCTGGCAATAATCACACAAAGCCAGTGAGTACTAAATTAACCTTCGCTGCTTCATTCTTCAGCTGAAGATACAAAAATAGTACTGTACTATGAAATTCGCAAAACCGAGAATTGTAATTATCACATAATAATTACAATTCTCTCTTGATAATTACAGTTTTTACGTGATCCGATTTAATTCTGGTTAAGGCAGCTTCCTATCCTATCCCATAACTCAAAGGTCGTTGTGGCACCACAGATGATCGTTTAACCAGCGTACTCCATCTTTCTCTGTCCTCCGCAACCCTCATGGCTTCTCTCAGTGTCAGGCCATTCCATTCTCGAATGTTGTCCTCCCACCTCTTTTTCTGTCTACCTCTTTTTCCGACTCCTTGCACCGTGCCTTGCCGGATAGTTTTTGCAAGGCCCGATGCTCTGTTGAAGTGACCATACCATCGAAGTTTCCGTTTGTTCACCACTGTGGGTATGTCATCGTGTTGTCCAATGGCTTGTGTGATGGTCTGTCGGAATTCGTCGTTGGTGATGTGCTGGGTACCCTATAGGAAATCTTTTGTAGCACCTCATCTTTATGCATTGTATTCTTCGTTGTAGATATGCTGTGAGGGTCCATGTTTTGCAAGCGTATAGGAAGATGGAGTGAAACTTACAATTCTCCTTTTTGGCGCATTTCCAGATGGATTGCTAGAGCCAAAACTGAAAATTAATAATAATAATACTATTACTGGATGCCATATACGCGCTTTTTCCCAAATCAGGCTCAAAGCGCGGCGATCTGTATCAACATATACGCTCAGATGTTTCACCCACTCTCACACACACTACAAACACACATCTATAACTCCACCAGTCGTGTAAAGCAGGGAGATCGCTAAAAGAAGACGGACATGAAATCACATTTTATTTCTGAAATTTGTATATTGACTGCATCCAATACCATTATTAAACATGATCACGCGAAGATATTTGTTATTTTTCCAATGATAATTGCAATTATCCCTTGATATTTGTAATTGCCTTATGCCATTTGTAATTCAATATTATCCCATGATATTTGTAATTATCAGGTTTTGGCGCTAGGAAGGTGTGGCAAATACTGATAATTAGTAATTAACTCTGTGGATTACCGGTATCTATGTAAATTAAACAGAACACGTGCTAAGTCCAATTATCTCATGATACTGATAACTATCTGTTTTGGCGCTAATAGGCCGCCATAATAAAATTTGAGTTTAGTTTAGTTGTGTTTTTTTTTTTAATAAAGATTACGTCATTGACGTAAAAAAAAAAAAAAACAACCACACAATAAACACGCACACACACAAAAACGTCATAGTTGAAAACTGCGATTGCAGTGGTTCTTGGCGAAGCCGTGGGCAGGGGACCACTGCGATCGCAGTGGATAATAGGGAATGAGTATTTTCTCTCCATTTTGTAGACATATGAACACAGTATTGATAAAGTGTTTAAGAGTTTTATAACGTTTTCTTCTAACGAACATTTGAACAAACTAGCAAAGACATTCCGTGAATATGTCGTCCTCAAAGGTGGAACAAGTATCACCAATGATGGGAACATCGTGGCGATGGATTGCTGGCGCGCTCATTCTAACCACTGCTTCGTTAGGTAAAAAGGCTTTTGTGTTTTTGTTTCTTGTAATGTCTTTTTCACCAACATAAGACTTGCTGTGTTTTCTGTGTCTCATAAGAATTAGTTTGTATCTTTCCTTCCCTTATTCATCACCATCATTATCATCATCATAATTAGGAAACATTTCATGTTCACTGCTGCGACCTGCTAGGTCTACCTCTAGGTACAAATGTGCTCTGAGGGTGAATACAGTGAAAAACTGTCTTAGGGTGAGCTTAGATGTATCTTTTCAGGATTCATATTAATTTCCACTAAATAGCTAATACCACTAAGCATACGTCAGTCATGCATTATGTGCAGCCTAAAATAGTAATTTCTTTATTGATAAAGGTATACATAATGTAGCGGAAAAGGAGGCGACTGGTTGAGACTTGGGAGAGAAATTGTCTACCTTGATTTTCTTGGTTAGACTAGCCTTGGGTGGCTCCTGCTTTGCAGAATCCTTTGGGTATGCCATTGGGTTACGCAGGACAAGGCGAAACGACATTTGTTCTCCTCGGCTGACCATTCGCCTGCTGCTTTTGGTGGCGAGCGGGACCACATTGTCGGCAGGCTGGCCGAGAGACGGGAGTCAAATACTCCTCTCGGCTACAATAATTGTGCCGGTTACCCTTGGGATCAATGTTTATGTGACTTCTGGTGACCCAGTAAAATTTTTTCACACGGCTTTCGGCGAGAAGGCCCGAAGTTCTCTGCTTCCGGTTTCGGAATTGCCAATATTTTGAAGGCGAAATACTATCAAAAATGTTGAAGGCCATTGGTGCTGCTTCGCCGGTTGCACTGTGAGAAGCAGAATATGTAGAACGTTAAGTTTCTATAAAATTCCAGCAGCTGGAGTGAGCGATGAGCAAGAAACCTGGCGGCGAAGTTAAATCTATCCAGGGGCTTCAAATTGATGGTTCAACCCAAATAAGGCGAAGATTTTGTTCAAGACATTTTACTTGAGACTGTTTTACGTCTGGTAAGCTAGCATTCTTTTAATTTACTAGTACCTGATCGTTGCATTCATTTGAAAAGAATAATTATTATAGTAAATGTATGGTGCTGTAACAGACCTGATTTCATCGATTATCTTATGCAATAGAACGAAACGACCAAATCAGCTGAATGAAATAACATTTCTTATCTTTACGATTTGTAATTGAAGTAATAATAATAATAATAATAATAATAATAATAATAATAATAATAATAATAATAATAACAGTGGTGTTCCTAGGATTAGAGGGCAATAGGACAAAATGTCCTAAATCATAAAACTAATCGGACATCATGTCCTGACTACATAAAAGCAATAGGACATTCAGATTGTGAAGCGAACCGATTAATGGTGCTTCTTTAGAAGACGGTGACTGAGAATAAATATGAATAAAGTAAAACAAAAACTCTGTTGTGTAAACAGTTTAAAAATGTATTATTTTTTTAAATGCAATGTTTGGCCAGATTATTTTTACGTATATTCTTCGTTTTTCTTCAAAAACGAGCTCAAAACAGACTGCCCTTTAGCAACACAAAGCTTTTTCTTCGGCGGCATTTTGAGCGTAGTAAGATCGTTGCAGAGGAAGTATGGTGTCGGTTATTTCCCTTTCAAAAGTGTCAAGAGTTGCGGCCCTTTTGTTGTTCGACGGAATGTACTAAAGAGTGATAATAGTTTAGCATTGTCCAATATTCAAACTCGTTTTAACGGCTTTGACGCTCCAGTTTGTACAGATGTTTCTTGCAGTGACCGCTCTAGTCATAGTACTATCGGATAATGACCGCTAATTTCGTAATAGAATCGGACATTTGACGGGACACAGGTTTTTGCATTCGGTCATTTTCCAAACGAATCGGACCATGACCGATGTCCGAGGCCTCGGGACATCACTGTAATAATAATAATAATAATCATCATCATCATCATCATAATAATATGCAATTGTTACTATCTCAAAAGTGATCCCACGATCATAGATTATTGAAACTATAGATCTAACTCTATGGCAGTTAAATTAAAATTTATATAAATTAAACTTTTATGATAACAAATCAAAGCAGAGAATTCTTATTAATAAAATAAGGGAGTTTTCATTTAGTTGATAAAAAGTAATCATCATAATATTATGGGCAACTAGCATCACATGCCCCATAATCCTATTCGCATTCACACTCGTCTATTGCTACTGCTACGTATCCATAATAGCTACACACGTAGGTTAATCCAAATAGCTGCATCTTCAGCCAGCAGCAACTGTATCTCACTGTTTAATTAAATTAATGATAATGCGTATGTTTGTACCGGCATGATACTTCTTTTAATGCTGGATTTTTTTTAAAAGCCAAAAAAATAGCTTACCATTCCATCTTTTGAGGCTTTTGAGATTATATGCAAATTCGAGCTGATTTCAGAGTTGTGTTGTTTTTTGTGGGTACCAAGATGTGCATGCAGATTTAAGCTAGGTATAAAGATATAACTTGTACAAGAAATGGAGTAGCTAGTACAAGAATAATTTACACTGTTGTGGATATACAAACGCTTAATACGTGACAATACTAGATTGCTGGTAGTGGAGTGTTTACTGTCCAGTGTGTAGATTATATTACCAATCCTGCCAAAAAAGAAAATGTACCCAAGCGGCAGCGGTATTTAGTCATATAGGTCTGATACATGAATTTATCATTAATTATATAGACAAAACGGTATCATTATGATATTTTTTTCCATTCTTATTGTCACTGCTTTTGTTAGACCATACATATGTTTTGAGAACTATAAACCTACAGTGTTACATGTTCCACCATTTGCAGTTGATTTTGTTTGTGGATTGCAGGTTCTGGGGGGTGATGTTTGAGGCCAGAAGTTCAAGTTCGGATCAGTGACAATTTTGTGGCTCCCAAGCTTCTATGCCCAAGCCACTGACAAAATTAAGAAAGAAGTATTAAGTTCAAGAAAATGTTTGAGCCACATGACAGTGGTGGGACCTAGAGCAGGAAAAATAAAAATTATTTTTTCAGTTAATAAATTATTATATATCAGTTATTATTGTAGAAACTGTTACAGGTATTTATGAATAGTGGGTTCAGCCCTGATGCTTGAATTTTAATATGTGTAACTCGAATTCGTTTAGCCACGCAGCCTGTTCACTCAGCAACAAGGCAGGAAATCGTCATATAATCGTCGTATACAGTTTTCCAACAATATTCAGCAAACCTCAACAGCTGCATACAAGATCGTTTTATGAAAATCACTCAAAACTATTTCAAGCAGACAGTGCACTACTTTTAATAACCTCTCTGCAATCACGAAAAACTTCGAACAGTCCAGAATGATGCTATAACACCCAATCAAAATAAAACTCGTCACCGGAACTTCGCACTGTCTTACGTCATAGAACATTCTATAGATTAGAAGAATTGCTTAGCTATTACGAGACAAATTTGGAAACTTTGATCAATAATTAATAAACAAGTAATTCCAGAAAATTATGAGCAATATCGACCGACGAAAATTATCAATAACACAAAAAAGCTTCTTCTAATACAGCACAAAATCAATTCAAACACGCTATCATTGCATGCTTTGAGTTTGCAAAATAAAATGATCGGAACTATTGAGCGCGTCTCAATCGTAAAAAAAAAAACAATCATTTATTTTATAAAGCGAGAGCATTGCTCTTAGCACTGATCTCGCAAATGCCCTCTAACCAGAGGTTAGCAGAATATATGATGTATGGTAAATAGTGGTTTGATTTTGTTCTGAAGATTGTTTTTTCTTAATCTCCTAACAACAGCCAAACACATTCTAGAAGTTTATGAAGGGGAAAGCAGCAGTAAATTCACTAATATATATTGCATTTGTTTTTATTGAGTTGGGCAAGTACTGCAGACACCATCTAAGACAAAAAAGGGAAAGTTGCTGAGCCAGAGACATCAGCTAGGTCAGTAAAGACATCAGCAGGGACATCAGCTGAGCCAGCAGAGGCACCATCTCTTAATTAAAGCAGCTTGACATTTCTTTACAAGTCATACCAAAGGGAAATATACAAGGTCTTAAACGAACCGAAAGACCACAATGCACGACGTTCACAGGCAGTCTTCACAAATAAAAGATAAGTGAACAAGTTACTTGATATACTAGTTTATTCCACATTTCAGGGAGCATTTAACTCCTAAAATGCCAGTGAACTTTTTCTCCATCTACATAATTTGAAATTGAAATTTTTATTATTATAGTGTTTTAAACATGACACCAATTTTTTTCACTTTAGGTATGCTAATTTGAGCTGTATATTAATTATTGTTTCACAAACTTCAAGCATACAGTATAAACTACATAACATAATGTGTATACAAGGTGTAGGACAGAGTAGTGAAACTTGGTACTTGAGAAAAATGTGTTAATGCTTTCTGCTTTCATGAAATTATGAAAATTACTGTTCCTTTTGTAAATGTATGCTTCGATCAGAGATTGTTTGATTCATGCTGTTGAGTCTGTTGAAGCCCATGATTGTGTTACGAGAGAGTTGATGTTCTCAACTAACAACAAACACCAGATAATTGAAATTGTTTGTGCATCAAATTTTATTAATCAGATTTGCAATCAAATTTAGTTCACTGAAAGCTACATACATACATACGTATTATACTACCAACTGAAATGTTCCTGCTGGAAATGTATTTATTCCAATTCTATGTTAATTCCATTATAGTATAAAACAAAATACAAACACAAACTAAAACCTAATGTTAATGTTGCTCAGAGCTTTTTGTCTAATACACATGATTCTGTTTAGTTTCACTCAGTCATGAATATTCGAGGCTGCAACTGATGTTTTTGATTTCATTATTTTTCTCCGATTTTATGTGATACAGGTATGGAAAACTAGACGTTTTTGCAATTTTGAGTCAGTCATGGTTGGTGCTCCACAATACAATGGCAGCATGGAAATTGGCCCAAACCCTCTTTTTTGTGGAATATCTATTTGGTAGGCACCACCAAGCATTGGTTGCAAGACAAGTCGCACCTATGCCTGTGCGACTTGCATTTTGACAACTGCGAGTTGTCAAAAACAAAAGGTGCCATTCGTCATAGCAAAAAGTGCGACTTGTCATAGATTTTTCATTCCTACGCCAATATGGAGGCTGAAACAAGCAACCAACTGTAGTCCGAGAATTTATTTTCCTGGTGGCGCTTGAACCTCTTACAGGGAAGATGGCCAAGACAAGAAGTGGACAGAAGAAGGTGAAAATGCTCAAGAAGAAAGACGAACGAACTGACGCGACCTCCATTGTAATACCATCTGAGGAGAGATTGGCAGCCGTTGAAAATCAGGATGACGGTACCAACATGGAGTCAAGGGCAAGAGATGCACCCACATTACATTACATTACATAATTGTTGCTTTAGGTCCAGCGGACTCTTCCGAGCCAAATCAGGACCGGACAACCCCCAAATCCGCATAAAAGATCTGCCGAAACAACCCTAGTGGGAAAACTGAATGCCCTCCACCAGCCAGTCATTTTACAATAAAGACATCCCACGCAGGGGACGGCTGAGGCTTCACCCCAACTTATCGAACCCCCGTTTACAAAAACAAAATAGAATACAAACATCATTATAACTTATCAACAAAACACATACATATAAAATGCCTACATTGCTAAATAATAACATCATAGGAAGCCCTAGTGACCACCTGGCAGAAAGCGTCCAAAATTCCCAAGCTGATCCAACAGACCTCATACACAAACAAGGAGTCTTGTCCCGGAAGTTTTCAAGAAAAAAGGTAGGAGACTGGTCTAGCGAAGAAGACGATAGTATAGCAGATTGATAGAAAAGAGCAGGAATGAGAAAGAGCAAATGAGAAAGACAGCGACAGTGGGAATTTAAAGCACTAAATTTCCAGAAAGTGGGGATACTATTTATACTGAACCCCCCGGCACCCCAACGGGGTATGCACTCACATCCGATAGCTAAACAATCGCTACTACCACCACAGTGAGTGTGATTTTGGAGTTAAAGCATCTCATAACACCGCTTTGCTCTAGAATATCCGTGTTGGAAAACATCATCCGCGAGCAAGACGGGAAAATAGATAAGTTGTTGGCGGAGTTAGTTAGAGCAATCCGACTTATGCGGAAATTCTAAAATCGCCATCGGTTGGTACTAGCGCAAAATTGATCAAAGCATCTTCGAAATCTGCAATGTCAACTCCGAAAACCGCTTCCGTCTATGAAAAATCAAGATCTAAGCAAAATCCTCGCATTCCAAGACATGACGCAAAACCATCTGCGTCATCATCGCATCACGAAACACCCGATGACGTAAAAGGAAAGGAATGGGAAATAAAATTATTATTTGCACGACTCTGTGTTGAATGGAGTGCATGAAAAAAGGCTGGGGCAATCGTACGGATTTGAGGCAGTCAAGAATAAAGTCTTCACTATCAACCTTGAGGCTTCCTTCAACTCAACACATAATGAAATTCCACCCAAAGCCGTTGTTATTCATTGTGGCATAAACAACCTGAAGAAGCAAGACCCAAGATCCGCAAGCAAGCAGTTTGTTAAATCGGTGAAGAACATCTCTTCCAGCTGCCCTACATCAAAAATTATTATCAGCAAACTTTCAACAATATCTGACACCAAGCTCCAACAAAAGAAAGAATTGTTTAATGCCATACTATTCTCCGAGCTTGTGGAAGAACCGCAAGTGTCCTTCATCAACAATGACATCGTGCCACTACACGCCCTGAGAGACAATTTTCACCCAAATAAGCGGGGCTCCAGTATCCTTGCTGGCAACATCGGCCGTCATATCCATAAGATTGTGTGGGAGAAGCCACGAAGACCTGCTCGGCGTCTTAACCGTGCAGACCACTTTCCTGGTTATTATGACTGGAAAGGCAACTTCTAACCTCACTCTCCCATTCACTTCCCAACTAAATGGTATTAACAAACATGCAACACTGGGACAGTTTGTTTCTTATTCATCAAGCGTAGGCAACAAGAATTGAATATCACATACATTATTTTATCTTTTCATACTCTTTTAATTAAACCGTTTCATTAGTACATTGCTATATCAAAAGAGAAAAATTTTCTGTTTTCCAATGGAACTGTAGATCCATTTCTAATAATTTACAGTATTTACATCAATATTAAACTGAGAAAGATTATCATGCATTGTGTTTACAATCATTACATACAAACAAGAGAAAGTTACCTAAACTGAAAGGATTTTATTATCCACCAGTGACATATTTACATAGCAACAAAGTTCAAGCTGCTGTATACATCAGGAATGACTTGTACTATTATATAACATCATCACCAGTTCCAAAGGACTTGATAGGCGTTTTTTTCTGCCGCAATAAATTAAAAGTTAATCAAGATGTGAGTGTGAATATTGTATCTATATATTACCCAAAAGGTACGGACAAAAGTAACAGTGACTGGCTACGTTTTTTTGACACTTCTGAACAATGGATAATATGTGGTGATTTTAATTCACATTCGCAAGATGATACTGTTTCTAAATATATTTATAGTCGTGCAGATTGGGAAATGTATCAAAATCTGTTATTGTCATATGATACACTTTTTTTAAATTCCGATGATATTAATGATGTATATGTTAAATTTATGCAACTAATTCACCTAACATCAGCAAAGTCTATTCCCCAGAAACGAACATACAGTAAGAAAAACATACAGGAAATATATAATAATAATAATAATAATAATAATAATAATAATAATAATAATAATAATAATAATAATAATAATAATAATAATAATAAAGTAATTTTTTATAGCGGGTAATCCAGTCTATGAGCAGACTCACTACGCTTTATATAGTCATTACATAAAAATACATGCACTCGATCAAACATCGCTTTTGCTATGATACACCAACAGACGGAACAGTAAAAGTAAAAACTATTTACAACTATGTAGGCTTACACAAATGGCAAAAAAGACAGAAATGGAATAGCAAAAACCTATTCACAGCTATTTATATGCCCGGTTAGACCCAGGAAGAAAAACAGTATAAATATTTACAGCCGTGTATACACTTACGGATCAGACAGAGATAAAAGAGGAGAGAATGGCAAATATCTGGTGGAATGACACATGTAAAACAGAAAGAAAAAACGATTGCTTATAAAATTTGGTTAAACTATCAATCAGTAGAAAATTTTTAAGAAATTAAAAAATCTAAACTTAAATGTAATAAAATAACTGCTTTTGAAAACAGACAATTTTGGTCGGAATATTGTAAATCTGAAATAAACAATTCTCATGATGCTGCAAAAGTATGGAAAAAAAGTATCAGAAATGAGAAATGGATTTCAGCTTCCTCAGTGTCCTTTAAAATTATTAAATAATGATTTTCCCTCACCTAAAGAAAAAGCTGAAGAACTTGTAAAAGGTTTTGCTAATGCTAGTAATTTGTCATCTAACAAAAAATATTAACAAGAACGTTTGGAAAATACTAATGAATATGAAGCACCCCCATCAAATAATAATTTATATATTAATTCTGAAATTAAATATCATGAAGTAAAAAAATGCTATTTTAGATTTAGGAAGAAAAAAGTCTGCTGTAGGATTAGACGGTATATCTATCATATAACTTATTGATGCATCTTCCTGAAAAATGGATACACATTTTACATACTATTTTTAACAATTGCTGGCATATGGGTACTTTACCTGATTATTGGAAATCT
Source organism: Oncomelania hupensis (assembly GCA_036898135.1). Taxonomy (NCBI): domain Eukaryota; kingdom Metazoa; phylum Mollusca; class Gastropoda; order Littorinimorpha; family Pomatiopsidae; genus Oncomelania; species Oncomelania hupensis. The sequence continues at coordinate 48,667,945 of CM072520.1, forward strand.
TCTATAATAATACCTATTTTAAAATCAGGTAAGCCCCGATCACTTACATCAAGTTATAATGTAGACCAATATCACTAACGTCTCATTAATGCAAAGTAATGTAAAAGATTATTTTAGAAAGAATATCATATTATTGTATATAACATAATATTATACCAGTTAATCAGGCTCGTTTTCAAAAAGGAAGATCAACAATTAGACCATTTAGTAAAAATCACAACCAATATTAAGAGACAATTTGCAAAAAGAAAAAGCGTTTTAGGAACATTTTTTGACATCACCAAAGCATATGACAGAGTATGGCATGCAAAATTAATGTACAAACTAAAATCAATTGGTCTGTCAGGTCGTATGTATAATTACATTGGCACTTTTTTAAGAGATAGAAATGTAAATGTAAAAGTGGGGAATTCATATTCGTCTAGCTATACAACTAATATGGGAATTCCACAAGGACCAATTTTATTTAATATATTAATGTATGATTTACCGAAGGAGTTGAGTAACAAAGTATCACTTGTTCAATATGCCGATGACATAGCAATATGAATGAATGTAAATTTAAAAAAGAAAATATCCTTGTATGAAATTAAATATATTATCAAGTTATCAACAAGAATTAAATAATATCAGTCATTTTATGCATCGCAATGGTCTTGACTTGTCAAAAAAAAAAAAAAACAACAACCCGGTATTATTTAATCATGGTCAGGAGCCTAGACAATTTCCAAAATTAAAAATAGAAAATGAAGAACTCAAGTATGTAAAAGAGGTTACATTTTTAGGCGTTTATGTAACATATAAACTGCATTGGAAACGACATATAGAATACTTAATACAGAAGGCTGTCATAAGTTATAATTTATTGAAAATTATTAACAAACAAGTTTGTGGACAAGACGTAAAAACATTGTGCTTTAGTTAGATCCAAATTAACATATGGACAGGAAGCGTATTTTTCATCCCCTAAATGTTATCTTAAAAAGTTACAAAGCTTAGACAGTAAAGCAATAAAATTAGCACTATGGGTCCCAATTCATACAAAAACCACAGAGGCCTATAAACTTGCGGGAGTTATTCCTCTTGATGAATGGCGAAAGTTATCATGTGCCAAATACATAGTAAGAGCAAATGCAATTAACAACAGTACTGACGAAGAACTGTTCATACGATCTAATTTAGATTTTCCTAAACAAGCCCAAAAGTGAACTTCTTTACAACAATAGGTACCTTTACAAAAGATCTGATTCAAATTGTCTTAACGCATATTGAGTGTTTACATAAAACTATTATTTCACCTATGTGGGAATTAGAAAAGGCTAAATTTGATATCTGTTGCTGTAATGAAAATTAGAACCACAACCATCTGCTTACTGTATTTGAAGTTCGATATCATAGACATGAGAAGTTTTCTGGACAACTGAAAATATATACTGATGGATCGGTTCTTCACACAGATGAAGCAGTAGCTGCGTTTGTAATACCGGATTTAAATATATCAGAATCATATTATTTAGGGAATTATACTGCTGAATTAATTGCGATATTAATGGCTCTAAATACAATTTCTAATCTTTCTGTGAATATATGCAGCGTTGTTTTATGCGTAGATTCTATGTCAGTTTTACAAGCACTGGATTCAGATAATAATGGTGAAAAAAAGAAATTATTTTGGAAATTAAAAATATTATTCACAGTTTGATAACTAATGGCACTCAGGTGAATTTTGTCTGGATTCCCTCACATAGTGGTTTCCTTTATAATGATTGGGCTGATCGGGCTGCAAAACTTGATTCTTCAAATATTAATTCTCAAACAATAAAAATACCGTTGTCTACTATAGAAATTCAAAACTCTATAGAAAATAAATGTGTAAAAGACATTAAACTTAATTGCAACTATAATAAACCTTGTGGAATTGCTAGGTCAGTTTCAAGTATGGCACATGGAATAATATTCCTATCCTATCCTATCCTGTCCCATAACCCGAAGGTCGTAGGGGCACCACAGATGATCGCTTAACCAGCATACTCCATCTTTCTCTGTCCTCAGCAGCCCTCATGGCTTCGCTCAGTGTCAAACCAGTCCATTCTCGAATGTTGTCCTCCCACCTCTTTTTCGGTCTCCCCCTTCTTCTACCTCCTTGCACTGTGCCTTGCAGAATGGTCTTTGCAAGGCCTGATGATCTGGTGACGTGGCCATACCATCGGAGTTTCCGTTTCTTCACCACTGTGAGCAGGTCATCGTGTTGTCCAATGGCTTGTGTGATGGTCTGTCGGACTTCAACGTTGGTGATGTGTTGGGTATAGGAAATGCACAGAAGTCTTCTGTAGCACCTCATCTCCATGCTTTGTATTCTTCGTTGGAGATCTGCTGTGAGGGTCCATGCTTCGCAAGCATATAGGAAGAAGGAGATGACCAGAGAGCGCAGCAGTCTTACTTTGGAATGTAGACTGATGGTTCTGTCTTTCCAAATGGGCTTCAACCTTGTCAGGGCAGCAGTTGTTTGTGCGATCCTGGAGAGGACTTCCTGTCGAGACCCATTGTCTGACACAATGGCTCCTAAATATTTGAAGCTGTGCACTGTGTTGAGGGATTGGCCTTGTACTTTGATGTCCGTGTTGATGCCATTGGTGTTGTTGGTCATCATTTTGGTCTTCTCTGCACTTATTTCCATTCCATAAGCTCTGGAGGTGGTGTCAAGCCTCTGTACAAGCTGTTCAAGTTCTTGTTCCTCTCCAGCCAATCCATCAATATCATCCGCAAAACGAAGATTGGAGATTGCTCTGCCCCCTATGCCGACTGTGCCCTCGTGATCTGCAAGAGCATCTGACATGATGCGCTCCAGGAAGATGTTGAAGAGTGTTGGAGAGAGTAGGCATCCTTGACGCACACCGATTGTTGTTCTGAACCAGTTCCCGATGACGCTGTTATGGAGGACTGCACTGGTAGCCTTGTCATACAGGCTTTTGATGACTTCTATAATTTTAGGGCTGATGTTGTACACTTTCATGGTTGCCCATAGAGCTGCATGCCAGACTCGGTCAAATGCTAATATTAAACTCAATTAAAACCAAATATTGTAAAAATGTAAAATGTATATGTGGTGAATCTATTTCTCTGAAACATGTATTACTTCAATGCAGTAATATGCGTCCATGTTTGCCAACTGATGTTTTTCTTATCGATTCCATTGAAAACATAAGCTTTGATATAAGCATTAGATTAACAAAAGCTTTGATTGATTCTCCAGTTGCTCAGTTTATATAATTATGTATTTTATATGTATGGATGTTTGTCTGTATCTGGTGTAAATGTGTGTGAATGCGTGCGTACGTCTTATCATCTCGATGAAGACGTTAATAAAACAACCAACCAACCAACCATCATAGATTTTTTTAATGCGTGTATTGAGGGTTTTTGTTACCGTATCTGAAGTTATCTCCCATTCTGTACACTACTTATAGGATACATTCATTAAGAAAACATGAGTTTGAATTTTCTCACACATAAATACTTAATTGCACGAACATTGAAAGATAGCCATACTAGTTATTTCTTATCTCCCTATCTCTCTTAATAGCATACAATCAATATAATTATACCAACAGGGTAGTAGAGTCTCATGGGGTGAGGGTAGAGTCTCATACTGCTTGAAGCAATGTGCTTGTGTTCTTCATATGTGATGTGGGGTGGTAAGAGTAGAGTCTCATGGGGTGAGGGTAGAGTCCCATACTGCTTGATACAATGCGGTTATGTGTTGTTCATTCGCGTTGTGGGGATGAGGGTAGAGTTTCATATTGCTTGATGCAATGCGTTTATGTGTTGTTCATTCGCGTTGTGGGGATGAGGGTAGAGTCTCCTACTGCTTGATGCAATGTGTTTATGTTGTTCATGCGTGGTGTGGGGGTGAGGAGAGGGAGGGTGCACCAATTATTAAGCATTATGACCCCCTTACATAGCTTTTATATAGCATATAGTTGAAGAATACGTAGAAAAGCAAGGTGAAGAACAGATGTGCACGGCGTTCACAGGTTAGGAGTGGTCCTCATTCGGCTCTTTGCAGTCCGCTGGACTCTTTAAACAATGACTAATTAACTAATACAAGTTAGGATGACCTTTTTTTTTTAAAGTACATGTGTGCACCGCGCTGACAGGTTAGGATGACCTCTTATCATGCGCATGGGCGTTCGCACTTTTCCACAGTTGAAACTCTATCCAGTGTTGTGGCCAGCATGCCTCACCTCAGTCGACTAGGTCTTGGATCATATGGAACCTGTTTTAAATCGTTTTGGGGGGTTTATTCATTGTGCCTTTTTATAGGAGATGAATCATCTCCTTTCATAAACTGAACAATTTGTTCAGACTTTATAATTAAATTTCCTATTGAAATGACTAGTTTATGAAACTTTGGATAATAAACAAAATTATGAGCCAAAAGGCGCAGTTTTCTGACACAGTTTTGAGAGATATTTAGTTGTCTTGTACATATTTACTCAATTTTATTTTCCTATTTTTTTTTACAATTGGGAAAGTCTTCTCTAAACCCAGTCAAAAATTTAAAGCCTGACTAATTAATTTTACCTGATCATTTTTAATCATTGAAGCTGCTGTGACTAGAGCCTCGGTTATTTTATCATAGTGTTTAGAAATACCGATTGAGATATATCCCGCGCTTGTACCTATTGAGGATTTGGTTGGATCATTTTTTTTTTTTAATTTGTCTTTTAAAAACGACGAGCTTTTTTCAGGGCGCTTAGAGATATCAGATTGAGGTGTTTTTGGTAGAGTTTTTGAAATAGTTACTCATCTGCAAATGACATTTAGTATTTTTATAAAACAGCAATTTCACCTTCTGATTCTTGAGATTCTCATGAAATAATTTTGTCTTCATCAGACCTTAGCGAGCCGGGGACTAGAAGAAGTGATTGTTCACAACAACACAGAGCCTTCGCAATTCCAAATGGCGCCACCACAAAAACAGCACATCTTCCTTGATCAAAATCCTAAGGTGGCGTTTTGCCGCTATGGCTTATGGGAGAATGTTCTGGAATGATGTTACATCATTTGATTTACGCTCCGCACTAGTTCTAATGCTGCACGCTGTGTTTTAGTGTTTCCACTAGCATCGCGTGTGTGTAGACTGCTGCACTGTGGTATGACGTCAACAATCATCCATCGCCGCCTCTATCTCTGTCTCTCTATCTCTGTCTCTCTCTCTTATGTATGTATGTGTATTTCGGTACATTAATTTTCTTAGTTTTTAAAAAAAATTCTTACCATTGTTAAGGTTTATGTTATTTTCAAATCAATTTTATGTTATTTATTTTGTTCTGACTTTTTGATTTCTGTTATTTTACAATTTTATTAAGGACTAGCTGTAAGACATGTCCATATGACCTAATGCTATTATCCTTTTAAAGGTTTCGACTTCGACTTCGACTTCTCGCTCTGCGTCTGTATAGATGCTGTTTCATGATTTGATTGATGGTATTTAAGGTTAAAGAAGGTGTGTGTGAGATCATTAAGTGCTCTAAAATTAAAACATGGGGAAGGGGAGGGGCAGATTGCCCAATTATATCCTCTGTCTTGTTTTGGTAAACCATTTACTGATTTTAGTTACTCGCCTAATGCAATTGTACAAACACTAAACGATTGAAGTTAGTTAGTCATTGTTTATAGCAGACGATTGAAGTTAGTCAGTTTATTGGATCCAGAGGACTGCAAAGAGCCAAATCAGGACCACAACTTCGTTGAAAGAGGAATCACCCCTGATCCGCATAAAAGATCGGCTGGAACAACCCAAATGGGAACACTGAAGGCACTCCACCTGCCGGCCGCTTTACAATAAAGGCATCCAATCTGGGTGACGCTGAGGCTTTACTCTAATTTATCGAACCCCCGTTTACCAAAAAAAAAAAAAAAAAGAATTTAAACAGCATTATAACATATTAACAAAAGACATACCTAGAAAATGTCTAAATTGCTTAATAATAATAGCATACAAAGCCCTAGTGACCATTTGGATGAAAGCGTCCAATATCCCCAAGCTGATCCAACAGAACCCATACACAAACCAGGAGTTTGGGGAGAGTTTTCAAGAAAAAAGGAAGGTGACTGGTCTAGCGAAGAAGATAGAAGATTGATGGGAACAGCTTAGGGACGAGAAAAAACAAATGAGAATGACACTATTTGGACTATTTAGGACTAATCTCGCAAAAAAAATTGAATGTTTTTTTGGGTGGAGAAGGTGGGTGTAGAGAGAGAGAGCACAGACTCACTTTGCTAGGCATGTGAGTCAAAAATAGCGAGCTATAAAGCGAACGCCACTGCTTCCTTTCAAACAGTTTTGGTGAAATCGATCGCTGCATAATCTGTAGTTTCACGTTCTGGGGGAGGCTGTTTCTCTTTCCTTCGTTGTTCCTCGGTGAACGCAATAGTGACGTAGTGGCATCTCCCGCCTTTCTTCTCGCTCTCGCCTGTGACTTCTGCGTTTTCCTAAGGAGCGTAAAAGAAAAGGTTAGAACATGCAAGAACTGTGGCCTTATTTCCAAACATGTCTTGGAGGTTTTCTTTTAATTTCTACGTTCTTACATATCCATTTTCCAGCTCAAGAGCTGCTCAAGGCGCTGGCCAATATAGGATCTAACTCAAGCTGCCCTGGCACCTACTTCCTGCCTTGGGCGCATCGTCTGAAGCCCTGGTTGACCGTGCATCGGGAGAAGGGACCTAGTGCTTGCTGGGTGTATTTGTGGATCCGTCGCTCACCGTCTAGGTCATGAGCGTAGGATCTTTAGAAGTCCGTGCGATGGAATGCGTGCGTGCGCAGATTAGACCTCGGTTAATACTCTCATCCGAAGCATGCGCTAGGAAAGACGTCATGAATAATGATACTGTGTTCTAATTCACCCATTTCAAGGCTTATGTCTACGCGCGCGCGCACACACACACATACACACACACACACACACCAATATTACACACACAAATATATGTATATATTATAGCGTGATCTAACGCTTACATAGTCGCTTTCGAATAGCGCCCTCTTGGAAAGCAGTTTATTCAAGAAGTCAAGATGCGTTTGTATCCAACTTCCAAGTTGTGCACATTTGCACTTCGGTATTTATCAATGGTTGATTCATCCTCGATGTTTATATCTTGCTATGTGAAACTCGAATTTGTTTATCCACGCAGCCTGTTCACTCAGCAACAAGGCATATGTCGTCGTATAAAGTTTTCCAACTTTATTATTATTATTATTATTATTATTATTATTATTATTATTATTATTATTGAGGATTTTAATAACGCAATTATCTCGTCGTACTTGACCAGACTCTAGGCGCTGGCCGATACAGGATCTAACTCAAACCGCCCAGGACGCCCACCCGCAGCCTTTGGGCGCATGGTCTGACGCCCGGACAACTGAGCACTATCCTGGCCAGCCAGGGATGGGGGAGAAGGACCAAGTGCATGCTGGGTTTGTTCTTGTTAAAACTCCTTTAACTTGTCCCAAAAGATGTGGTCTACAATTATTTCATCAGCCTAATACTGGCGTTGAGTAATGCGCGCGTTGACCGAGTGGGGCTAAACAATTAAAGAACAAGACGGCAAGTCATTCAAATGTATTTCGAGGCACACGCCTAGCCCCCCCAAAAAAAGCATTTTCAAAAGTTTTAATTTTCTTGACAGTGTTGGGATTGGTTTTTTTTTCTAACGAAGCAAAATGGAGAATGTGTAATGACAGGCCACGGTCTGAACTATCTGGAAGCAACACAATTATCCAAATGGGCTCAGCCAATTTTTGTACATACAGCGCAAAACGTGTTTAGAAAATGTTGAAGCACAATGACCTTGACCTTTGAGAAAGTACACATAGGTACTATGATATAACATGCTTAGCAGTAAAGGTATGCACCAAGTACAAATGATATATTTGGGTCAAGTTATTCTACAGATTAGGCCAAATGTGTGTTTAATTTTTTTAGAAAGTAAACTTCGGAGCGACGGACCGATCGACAACCGGACTGCTACTGAAGGAGACCCATGATCTGAAGTATCTGTACACTAAAATTCATTCTACAAAAATCCCTTCAGCCGTTTTTGAGATATTGAACAAAATGTGTTTAGCAACAAAATGATTTTCATGACCTTGACCTTTAGAGTGGAGCAAATATGATGGCACGGGAAGCAGGCCACTAACCTAGATAATGTCTCTATAAAGTTTGGTCATAATCCGTTCAGTGGATCTTGAGATATGGCTACCGAAGGGCCTACAAGCAGACAGGCCGACATTTTGGCTCGTTTTAATTCCCGACTAATTCAAAGTATTACCAGATATATTTTGTGGAGTTACTTGTTCCTCCCGGCGGAGTATCCACAGTATAATCCTGAACAAGAAGAAGTCTGGAAATATAAAGAGCGAACAGTGCCAGATGGCAAACGTGTCGACAGCGGTTAAACTCACAGCTTAGCTAAACGGAAGCTGAAAAATTCAAAGCAGAGGCATGAACAGTGACAGATATATGGCAAAACGTGTCGACAGCTGCGCGTATCGCAGCCTAACCTATTGATAACCGGTTATCAACCGCCCTGATGATCGAGCTGCGCAGTATTCCTATTCCTTTGAAGTAGTGTATAAACTGAGGCCTTGTCTGTGCACGTAAGAATTCCATCGCATGGGTATTACAAGATCCTAAGGGCGCGGCCACATGACGAGCTTCGAGCGAAGCATTGAGTTGCGCTTCAGCTGCGCTGCGAAAAGTATAACTGTAGAAGCGACCACACCACGAGCGGTAGCCGCGCGGTTGTTGCTAGATTCGAGCGGCGGTAATGTTTTCGGCATTTATCGTCGCTCGAAGCTCAAGCGGTGGTTTTCGGGGTCCTTGACCTTGATTGGTTTTTGTGTCCTTGGCCTTTAATCAGTCTTCTTATCACCCTGCGCTGACGGAATCAGAGAGCTACAAAATGTCCATTTTAGCAGCAGATAAAACAAGTGAATTTAGTTCTTTAATCCAAGAGATTGTGGCCGAAAGAACAAACAGATTTTCGAACAGGGAGGTTCGAGCAAAGCTTTTTCAGGAGGTGCCTGAATAGGCAGTGCACTCAAGTTAGTGATTGAGTGAAGATGGTTATACATTTTGTAATAAAATGACCAATTGCTCTTTTCGTATAGCATAGGCCTAATTGACAAAATTGCAGCTTTATCATTTGCGCTGTCAACCATGAACGTCTGCGGTAGCCATTGAACAATTAAATAATAGTACCAACTAAGTGTTTTATTCTTTATTATTTGTTGCAAATGAAATACAGATCCAGATCTATTAAGCGAATTCACCTTTGATGTTTTCTCTCAGATTTAGAACCTTGCTCATAGTTCCAAATTCAACGCAGATTTAGATCTGGACAATGATGGTAAATTATCCATGAACATTTATGACGTAGGTATTGTGTGTTTAATGCAAGCCAATAAAAATTAACAAACATATATAGTTAACTTTTTAACTTGGGTTTATTTCTTTTACATGTACTACGATTTACACCTGGGGAGGGAGATAGTACGGGAGGAGGGGGTGGGGGGGCTAATCGGAATGTATTGATAGAACCGCGGATCGGAATGTATTCACTGCCATCCATAGTATGGCATCGACGTCAAGATTGTTCAAAGATCAGTAGGGAAAAGAGAGAGAGAGAAAGAGTGGGGGGGGAGGATGGGGGGGGAGGATGGAGGGAAATAGGGGAGAGAGAGAAATAGGGGAGATATAGAAGGGAGGGGGAGGGGGGAAGAGAGGGGCGATGGAAAGAGAGATGGGATTGATTGAACATTTATGAAAAGAAAGTGACCATAATTTTAGGCCAGGTTTAGTCTTACCAAAGAATGTATATATTATACCCTCTTTGGTCTTACAACCAGTCCTGTGGGAAAAAAAGCTAGGCCGGAGTGGAAGGGGGAGCGAGAGGAGAGAAAAGATAGATGGAGGACATAAACCGGAGAGAGAGCGCGCGGGTGGAGAGGGGGAAGTGAGAGAGGGTGGAGAGAATGGGGAGAGGTGGAGGGTGAACAGTAAATGACCAACAGTTGGGTGACGTGCATGAATGCAGGTCTATCTTTGTTGTTGTGTTGTTGTTGCTTTTTTTAGTATTTTTTTTAGTTTTCTTTTAATAGTACATGCCATGTTGATCTTAAAAAGAATAGTAACCAGCTTTAGGTTTAAAAGTACAATGCTTGTGGTAAACTAAAGTCACGTGAGTCTGATCCTTCATTATTACTGCTGTCAGTTAGATCAGCAAAGTCATATTAACTGTAGCTTTCATGCCAGTTTACTGCACCAACCACGATAAAATACTCAACCAGCTGTTCTCTCACCCATGCTAAGTATTGTCCAGGGCGACCTGAGTAACACCCCACCTAAATGTCCTGTTCACCACGGACTTGAGAATCATCCCAGATCTCCTGTCCCTTTTCATATCAAGTCAAGTCAAGTCAAGTCAAGTCAAGTCAACTTTATTACCCAATGAATTCAAAATACATAGGATTTTGTTTTGGTGATGCGGTAAAACATTCAGTCCCTCTGCAACAACAAACAACCTTCCACTAAACATTAAAACATTAAAATACTCTAATAGAGAAAGATATTCTAAGGAGTAAAGCACAAGCGCACGCCCACTCGCAACCTCCACACGCACACGCATACTCACGCATACCCGCATGGGTATCTAAATTAAAACGTAATGAGATAAAATACATTAAGGAAACAAAATTGCACCACTAACACATTATCGCAACTAATAAATTGGCGTTTAAGTATAACACCTCATGCTATGTGGATAACAGAGGACACTGGTACCGAGAGGGCAGCCTCGGGGAAGAAGCTGCGTCTAAACCGGCTAGTTCTAACTTTTAGTGCTCTGAAGCGTTTACCTGACGGGAGGAGCTCGAACAGATGGTTGGCTGGATGGGATGGGTCGCCAGTAATGTTGCTGGCCCTTCTTGCCAAACGCGTGCTGTATGAGGACGCGAGGGATAATAAATCGCAACCTATGATTTTTGCCGCGCGTTTCACGATTCTTTCGAGTTGAAACTTTTCGCCCGAAGTGGCGCCTCCAAACCAGACTGTGATACTGAAGCACAGGATACTCTCAATCACGGCGCGATAGAAAAGCGTGAGTATTGTCTGGTTAAGTCCGAGCCTCTTGAGCTGTCTCAAGAAGTGGAGGCGCTGCTGACACTTCTTGATAATGGACATGCTGTTATTGTCCCAAGACAGGTTGCTGGAAATGACCGTTCCAAGAAATTTAAATGAATCAACCTGTTCTACGCATTCACTGTTAATCATAAGAGGTGAGATTGTGCTTTTATTCCTGCGAAAGTCGATGACCATTTCTTTTGTTTTAGATACATTGAGCTCAAGGTTGTTATCGGAGCACCAGCCAACCAGCCGCCCGACCTCCTCGCGATATGCACTTTCATCTTCACCCGAAATGAGACCCTCGATTGTAGTGTCATCAGAGAACTTGACCACTAGCACCGACGGATCTGACGACCCACAATCGTTTGTGAAAAGGGTAAATAAAAGCGGTGACAAAACACAACCTTGCGGAGCCCCAGTATTTAGGACTCGAGAGCATGATGTGGCTTTATTGACTCTCACGACCTGTGGTCGGTCCAACAGAAAATCAAGGACCCAATGACAAATGGAGAGATGGACGTTCAACAGCGCCAGTTTATCAAACAGTTTATGAGGGATGATTGTATTAAAAGCAGAACTAAAATCAATAAACAATACTCTAGCGTATGTACGCGAGTTCTCCAGATGTTGGAGGATGTGGTGGAGACCCAGAGCGACAGCGTCCTCAACTGACCTGTTTGCTTGATAGGCGAACTGGAGTGGGTCCCGAAGGTGAGCCGTGCATGCCTTTAAGTAGGTGAGGACGAGTCGCTCAAAGACTTTCATGACCACAGAAGTGAGCGCTACAGGCCGGTAGTCATTGAGCTGGGTGACCTTTGACTTCTTGGGGACGGGGACAATGACGGATGATTTAAAGCACTGAGGGACAGCATGCTGCTGCAGAGACGTGTTAAAAATATCAGTAAACACTGGGGCCAGCTGATCAGCACATGTCCGAAGGGTAGAAGTGGACACCTTATCCGGTCCTGACGCCTTCCTCGTGTTTTGCTTCCTGAACAATCGCCTCACCTCAGTTTCCTGGATGGTGAAAGGCGGGGTTAGAAGCGAAGGGTCATCAGGCAAAGGGGGACGGTAGCCTGGGTTTGGATCAGTGCCCTCATGACGGAAGACTGCATTGTGCAAGGCAACAGTGCTAGCACAATGTTTTCAGCAGCCACAATGTGCAGATTGCTGTTTTTAGCACTCACCATTTCCCAGCATGCACTCCAAGCCCGCATTCTAAACAACGGCTTGCCATAGAATGGCGATAATTGAAGATGATATGGACTGTGTTGATGAGGGTCATTAGTAATGGCTTGGGCGATAGGAAAGGCTGGGCTACCTACCCAAAAAATAGGAAAGGTGAAAGTTGGAATTTGGTAATGGGGCATATTTACTGTATTCCCTTCAAGGAAGAGTTTCATGTGAGACCTTCCTGGAAAATATTCCATCACTCTCCCGTAGGCTCTAACTTCAACAGAAATAAATTTTAGTTATGGGTCTGCAATGCTTTGAAAAAAACACAGATAATAAACTTCTGAACGACAGCTAGCATCACGCTCGCAGGCAGCTAGCTGTAACAGCTTGTCATGTGGCCACACAAGCTGTCACCGAGCTTACAGCCAGCTGTGCAGCTAGCTAGCCGCTAGCTTTTTGACGCTTTTGGTGTGGCCACCCACCGCTCAAAGCCCGTCCAACGCTACGCCACCGCTAGCTCAAAGCGCAACTCGTCATGTGGACGCGCCCTAACGCTCATGTCCTAGACAGGGGAATACCAGATACAATCACACCCAGGATGCACTATGTAATGTAAGTCCAAATGCAAAGGTGCAAGTCGTCTCAACCATCCACCTTACACATTGATTCCAGTACCACTAGGAAACTTCGGGGCTTCTGTACTAAAATAAACAAGTCAATAATACTGCATCACCAGTCCATCTGTCTACACAGAATTTGTTTGGACACTTACTTTCCTTTCTGATGCATTCTGACTGTTGGCATACACTGTAGTTTTATCCTTCGTGTAATTTTCGTACAAATCTCGGTCAACCCGATCCACAGAAATGGGCGTTTCTTTTGGCCAAGGACCTAGCAAAAACAAAAAGATAGCTGTGAAACTGTTGTAATGCTATACATAGTATACGCTTACGCCAGTCTCAAACAAAGTCGCCCACAAAAACAAACAAAAAAATTATTCAGCCAAGTGAAATCAAACATAGCATGGCATTTCGGTGTTTTTAATCCATTTGTTTCTCATTATAACAAAACACTTGGAAAATGCTTGGCTGTTGGTAACACTATTACGCAAACATCCATACAACGGGCACATATCAATATGACTGCATTCATAACTCTATCACGTATAAGACACCTATAGTTATATATTATGTATCTTTTGTCCAGTTGTGTCTGTCTTGTCTTCCCATTCTCCCCACCCCTTGCGCGCCTTGATCCTTAGGCTAAGGCGCCTTACAAATGACGAACATTATAGTTATGACTGCAGTCATACTGAATATTTGCCATTTGTATGGATATCTGCGTGATAGTGTTACCAACAGAAATAATGTGACCTTGGCCTTTACAGGCCTTCTGATGCTCATGTATGATCAAATAACCCACGGGTGTTGCATACTATGGATTAAAATATAGAGCCATTCCACTGTATGATAAAATATTATTTAATGGAGTTGTATACATTGAAATCAATGTGGATAGAATTTCCTGACATGAGGTTTATTTTAAAGCAAACGTCTTGTAAATACATGCAATGCAAATAAAAGTATATCAGTCCTTGGTACATTTAAAGCTATCATATCCTATCCTATCCTATCCTGTCCCGTAACTCGGAGGTCGTAGGGGCACCACAGATGATCGTTTAACCAGCATACTCCATCTTTCCCTGTCCTCAGCAACCCTGATTGTTTCGCTCAGTGTCAAACCAGTCCATTCGCAAATGTTGTCCTCCCACCTCTATTTTGGTCTCCCTCTTCTTCTACCTCCTGGCACTGCGCGCTGTGCCTTGCCGGATGGTCTTTGCAAGACCTGATGATCTGGTGACGTGGCCATACCATCGGAGTTTCCGTTTTTTCACCACTGGGAGTAGGTCATCGTGTTGTCCAATGGCTTGTGTGATGGTCTTTCGGACTTCGTCGTTGATGTGTTGGGTATAGGAAATGCCCAGAAGTCTTCTGTAGCACCTCATGGGGTGGCCTCGTGGCGCAGTGGATAAGCCGCCGGTTTCCTATGCCGAAGGTCGCGGGTTCGATTCCCGCAAGGGGCGAACGTATGTGACTTAGGTACGAGACTATTGAGGTCACCGAGGGTTTTCTCCGGGCACTCCGGTTTCCTCCCTCCCTTCAATAATGGTACAGGACGCAGTCAATATAAAAATTTCAAAAATAAAAATTCGATTTTCTTTCCGTCTTCTAATAGCGATCTCCCTGCCTTTACACCACCTGTTTGAGTGATGGATGTGTATTTGGTGTGTGTGTGTGTGTGAGGGTGGATGAGACAGGTGAGCGTGTATGTTGGTATAGATCGCCGCGCTTTGAGCCTGATTGATTTGGAGAAAGGCGCGTATATACATGTAGCATCCTGTATTATTATTATTATTATTATTATATTATTATTATTATTATTATTATTATTATTATTATTATTATTATCTCCATGCTTTGAGTCTTCGTTGTAGATCTGCTGTGAGGGTCCATGTCTCGCAAGCATATAGGAAGCTGGAGATGACAAGGGAGCGCGGCAGTCTTACACTTAAAGCTAGAGCATCATTTCTGAATTGAAAGGTGGCAAACTAGAAAGACTAGAAGGGCAAAGCCCAAATGACTCACATTGCTCCTTATTGATATGAATATTCAACATGAAAATGAGTGCCCATAGAGAAAAGCTAGAAGGGCAAAGCCCATATGACTCACATGCTCCTTATGGAACTCGCAATATGAAATATAACATGAAAAATGAGTGCCCAGAAAAGAAAAAAAACTGAAACCGTGAGAAAGTAATACCGACTTTGATCTGTCTATGCTCTTGACCTTGAGATCACCTTGAGCTTCGGCTCTAAATACACGCATGTAATATCAAATAAACTACAGCAAAAGTTGCATTATGACAAAAAAAACTGATCTTGGGATGACCTTGACCTTCAGTGACCTTGCCCCTCACGTGTCCTCTTATGCAGGTATGATCCAATAACCATATGTGGTTGCATCTGTGTGTTCCCCCGTAGGGGTGACGGGGGTTTCCGTATAAATAGTATCCCCACTTTCTGGAAATTTAGTGCTATAAATTCCCACTGTTGCTGTTTTTCTCCTTTGTTCTTTCTCATTCCTACTCTGTTCTATCGATCTACTATACTATCTTCTTCTTCGCTAGACCAGTCACCTACCTTTTTTTCTTGAAAACCCTTCCGGGACAATACTCCTCCTTTGTGTATGAGGTCTATTGGATCAGCTTTGGAATATTGGACGCTTTCTGCCAAATGGTCACTGGGGCTTCCTATGATGTTATTATTTGGCAATGTAGGCATTGTATGTATGTGTTTTGTCGATATTGTATAATGATGTTTGTATTCTATTTTTTTGTGAACGGGGGTTCGATAAATTAGAGTATAGCCCCAGCGTCCCCTGCGTGGGATGTCTTTATTGTAAAGTGACCGGCTCGTAGATTGCCTTCAGTGTTACCACTAGGGTTGTTTCGGCAGATCTTTTATGCGGATCAGGGGTGAGTCCTCTTTCACTTCTCTGGCCATGATTTTGCTCGGAAGAGTCCGCTGGACCTAAAGCAATAACTATGTAATGTAATTTTGCGTACTTTGGGTTAAATAAACATCCATTCTACTGTATGATGACCTATTTTTTGAATGTTTTTGTAAGGCCTAAAATGACCTTGCCCTTCAAGATCAACACAAAAAATGACACCGACTCAAGATCAAGACTGTGCCTTCGCGATCTGCAAGGGCATCCGACATGATGCGATTCAGGAAGATGTTGAAGAGTGTTGTACAGAGTAGGCATCCTTGACGCACGCCGATTGTTGTTCTGAATCAGTTCCCAACGTCTCTGTTGTTGATGACTTCAGTACCGTTAGTGCTGATGTTGTACACCCTCAAGGTTGCCCACAGACCTGCATGCAAGGCTTTCAAACGCTTTTTTGAAGTCTACAAATACTTGATATAGATGTTTTTTGGTGCTGTAAGTATTTCTCGCAGATTATTATCAAAGAAAAAAACGGAACATATATATATCTCTCATAGTTTATGGTCAAGGTCACTTCAAAGTGCCTATACTAACTGACTTTAGACAGCTCCAGTGACCTTGACCTTGTAGGGCGGTTGACCAAATTTGCATAGGAAGAGTGTCTGATTGATTTTCACATAATCTAAGCTCAATATTAACAGCTAAGAAAATATGTTTGAAAAATTTTCATTTTTTGACTAAACATTTGTTGACCCTGTGCCTTGAAGTGAAGTCATTCATTCACTGCACTGATCATTTATGGAAATGGATCATTTTCAGGAAATGGAAATAGAGAACAATTTGAGCAAGAACAAAAGCAAGAAGGCCTACAAGACTGTGAATCGGCTGATAAGTGTTAACAGTCCAATGTCTCTACGATCCGAAGCAAGTCTGGCTTGTGGCTTACAGAAGAACAAGAAATATTGGATAGCTGGACAGAGTACTGCTCTGACCTTTACAACCACACACCAAACGGAGACCCATAAGTTCTAGCTTGTTCCGAGATCAGAGAAGAAGAAATCCTCCCAATTCTCCGAGAAGAAGTTGAGGCAGCAGTGCAGTCGCTGTAAAGGGGAAATGAGCAGGAGTGGACAACAAAGCGCAAAATTGCTTCAAACAGAAGAACCGATTATTTCGTCAGCTCCCTTTAAAGTGTTCTTCTTCTTTTTCACCTGTCTTCGTTGTCACATAGGTTCAAAAGTTCAGGTGTGATCCACGATTTCTTCTTTGGGCGGTCCTTGCCAATGATCACCGTGGCGGCATCTGTCACAGCTGAGTTGAAGATGGTGTTCACCTTCTTCACCGGCCCCCAAAATGAGCAGTGGCGCAAATTTCCCTCCAACTGTGGCTTGGAATATTTATGCCACCTCTAGGTCTTGCAGTTTGTCCAGGTCGAACTTCAGTCGGGTGCACTTCGTTTTGTTTACTCTCTTCAAGTGGAGCCGGAAAGACATCATCACGAGATCGTGGTCACTTCCGATGTCTGCTCCTACCAATATTGACGCATTATTTGAACCGTTTCTTGACAATGATGTAGTCCATCTGGTTGTAATGTGATGCTCCCCACTGGGACTGTGCCAGTTCCATCGTCTGGATTTTTTGTGGGGAACACGCATTTTTGCCGGTATCAGATTGTTGTTTCTGGAAAACTTTCAGATCTTCAGACCCATGTCATTTGTGTCGTTGTTGCAATGGTGTCCACATGTGTCTCCCCAGTTGTGGTATGCATCTTTGCCAACCTTGTTATTCCAATTGCCTTGCACTATGAATATGTCATTCTCGGCACATGATTAAGGTCAGCTTGCAGATGTTCATAGAAATCCTCGACTTCGCTGCCGTCATAGTATGATGTTGGGGCTTAGGCCTAAATGATGGCGAAGTTGAGGGGGGCTGCTCTCAGACTGATGATAATGAGTCTACAGGAGACTGGGCGACAACCCATGACAGTGTTTAGACTGTCTGTGGGGATCAAGAATTCAACGACGTGTTCGTGCGTGTCATCTCTCCCACTGAATTTAAACTTGTGGCCTTTGTCGGTCGCAGTTTCACCTAGCCCTTTCCAGCGCAGTTCGCTGATACCTAAAATGTTCCATCGATAGTGGTCCAGCTCGTGGACACGTTCTTATAATTTTCCTTCCGCAGTTAGGATCCTGATATTCCAGGTTCCTATGACGATGTTGTCTGTCGTGCGGATCTTCCTAAATTGTCCATCAGTAATCCACTTATCCCCTTCGTCCTGGTGGCCAAAGGAAGGCGTTGTCCTTGGCGACGACCGATCTGGTATGGAGTGAGTGGTTCTTTTCATCATGGGCAAGAAGACCTGGCGGGGCCCAATCTTCTCCAGGCTGTTGGCCACAGCCGAAATCCACGAGTAAAATGTGGCTCGCCAGGTCACCGAACATGGCCGGTGATTTTTGTGTAGGAGACTTTCGCCCAGTGATGCCGTGCTGACATCACCCTTATTAGTCGCGTCTTACGACACGCCGGGAAACGTTGGGTCTATTCTATTCAGTGCCCAAACCCACATGACTTGCAGTAATCGCTGCAGTTTTAAAACAGACGTAACAGAAAGAAACAAGAATCATCATTCTAATGTGTAAGATTGGTAGATACTTTAAGAGAAGTGGCTAGTTCTGAAAATATTTCAAGATTTACCGTCCAGTTCTTTTGGCTGGCTTTTTTGGTCTTCTTCCTCATTGTCTTTCTTTGGCGTTGCTGACTTCTCTTTCTTCTGGGCCTTTGGTCGTGCGCCCGTTCTGTTCATCGCTTCAGGTGGAGCTATTGGCACGATGGATGCTGTTGTTTTTTTTTAGTTTTATTTACAGTCGCGTACGGGTATTCCGACTCTTCTTCTGTGCTTTGTGCTGGAATGATTGCCACCTTTGGTTTCGCTGCCACTGTAGGTTTGACTGTTGCTGCTTGTTACACTCGGTTTGATGTTGGTGTTTTCTTTATCAGTATCTGATTCAGCCCCAATGCTGGATTCCTGATAAGGTGTAACTCAGATTCGTTTATCCACGCAACCCGTCCAAATAGCATACAAGTCACAGAGTCGACGTATGAAGTTTTTTACTTTTTATTCAGCACACATCAACAACTGCATACAATTCTCAACTCAACTCAACAACTTTCAACAACTACTGCCAAAACAGCGCGGCACATAATTTTATAATCTCTCTCTCTTCCCGAACAATTTCGAATACAGTAGAAATGACGCACTACCACCAATCGAATAAAAGATCGTCATCACTGATTTACGTCAATACATATTTTTTCTCCTTCCGGAACGTCCTCTTGCTTCGACATGTATCGGGAAATTTTTATCGAGAGTAAACACGCGGATCCAGAGAATTCTACAACAATATCGACTAACGAAAATTATCAACGTTATACAAAGTGACGCGCAACAGCGGACCACAATCACTCTCGCTATCGTACAAACATATAACTGTCACACTCTCAATCAAAATGTCCGCTGGCGGTCACCTATAGTTGTTGAGACGAGAAGAGACAACCACAAACACAAACCACAAAATGATAACAGAAGAGGATGATCACAATCACTGTCACACTTTATTCATACAACATGCATACCCACTTGCATACCCATGATAATAATTATAATAACACATCATCTAGAATAGAATTCTTGCATATAAGTCCCAGAGTTTCTGTAACACAGTTACTGGAAAATAATAATGTCCAGAGTTCCACAAACACTACTGAATGTTCTCTGCACAGAAACTGCACCAAGTTCTCAATATATTATAGAATAAACTGTTCAATAATAAGAAGGAGGGAGGGGAATGAATGGGGATGGTATGAAAGGACGGTACTGGCCTGAATTCCCAGATGAGACTTCCGCTGATACAATAGCAGACTAACTGCCAGAAGTCCTAGTGAAGTCAGCACCTATGGTTATACAACACCACTGTCATCTGCGTTGCATCACGTGGCTTTGTTGACATCCGGAGAAGACCAGGCCAGCAGCATTCCATGACGTCGTAGAAGAAGTCCGGCATGATGGCCGCCCTCACGATGAAAGAAGAGAAGGATGATATGAAGATCGGTGAGAAACAGAGATCCTCAAGGCGATGATGTAAGGTGACACCGCGAGCCTGCAACCATTTGTGACAGGCTACAGTACAATGTCTCATCCCCCCTCGTCCTCACCATCCCTACCATCCCCCTCGACGATCACCCCCTCCCCTCTCTTCTCCACACTCCCCTAGAGTGTCCTCTCTCCGTCAATTCTGTCAATCTCCACGCACAATAAACAATATATATGCAACAATAAGAAAAACCCTGAAAAAGAGATTACATGCCATCTGGCTATTCATAATACATGTAAGCATATCATAATACCATTTATCATACTAATTCAAGGCCTAAACATAACCAGAATTCACTGGAGGCAACCATGACAGGTCTCCCTCTCATACTCCACCTTCCACCCGCTAGCATACAACTCTCCCTGTACACCAGCATTCACGCAACATACGTTCCCTGTTTACACAACCACGCCGTCCACCCTCACACAGGTAATGCACTCTCACAAGCATGCGCGCACAATACAGGACCACCAAATATTCAGGCATTACTCACCCAATTCGGCTCTTGACTGAGAAACAGAGAATCACTGGCCAAGTGACAAAAGGTAGATAGAACTGACTTCCAACGTGTGGCAAGTCACCGGCACAGGCCTATCCTGCGCTAGTAGTAGCTACCCAATAATGAGTCCAGCTGTCACTGCATATTATGCCGTCGCATAAACTCACACCTAACTGGCGTCAATGACACTGGCAAACACTATTCTCAGCTTATCTTACTGACAACTAATTATTCGTTTACAGGTCCCAGCAATAAGCTTCCCTGGTACTACCACTTCCGACAAAAGAAGGACTACAAGTTATTATACTTTATCACACACTTCCTGTCCCTTCTTACTGTCACGTATTAAACACTCTTCTGGTTTACCTACGTCCTCTATCACCTTCAGAGAATACAGCTTTACACTCAGAAACAACCTTCTCCAAGGCTTTCTCCCTCTGTTCTGCCTCGTTCTTACCCCTGTCACATTGCGACTTCGCATTTCAAACTTTTGAGAGCTCACCAACTGGTTCTGGTCGGTTTGGCAGCTACGGAACCGCTCCCTCTACACACACACACACACACACTGTACTAGGATACTAGCAATCCGAGTCCCTCTACGTATTTCCCTTAATCTCTGCCCTACTTATTTATTTCACGTCGCACCGCGACAAACCTCCCCCTCAAGACGAAGCTTGCTGAGTTCAACTTCATTTCTCATTCCATGGATCTACTCAGATAATCTGCTTCCAAGTTCTTTGCTCCTGCGATCGCTCTCACTTCAAATGAGTAAACTTGCAGTTGCAGCGCCCATCTTGTCAGTCTAGAATTTGCTGGCTGTGTTCTCTGCAAATACTGAAGAGGATGATGGTCCGTCTCGATGATGAAGTGTCGTCCGAACAGATATGGCTCGAACCGCTTGACTCCCCAAACCACCGCCAAGCATTCCTTTTCAATGGTCGAATACTTCTTTTCGGCTGGCAGCAGTTTCTTACTGGCATACCCCACGGGGTGTAGTCCATCTTCACTCTCCTGCAGCAACGCGGCTCCTATCCCTTGATCCGAGGCATCGGTTCTCAAGATGAAGGTTTTCTCAAAGTCTGGGAGTTTGACTACAGGCTCATTAGTCAACAACCGTTTAAGTTGGTCAAACGCCTTCTGGCACTCCCCTGTCCAGACCACTTGTTTTGCTGTCCTCTGAGGAAGATCGGCGAGTACCTTTCCAAATTCTCCACACAGTTTTTGTAGTTGAGCCCTTTTTACGCTATCCAGATCCGGGCTGATATCTACATCTCCTGGTCCTTCGGTTGTACGCAATGGAATCAGTGGTACCACCTGACCACAACCTGATGCTTCCAATGGTTCTTCCTGTTCCTCTTGAATCACCACTCCAACTGTTGGGATCGACACCGTCCTTGGATGGTACAGCTTGAGTAGGTTGGCGTGATATAAACACCTCTTCCTGTTCCGCAGAATGCGGTAATCGCACTGACCAACTCGCTGTAAAATCTCATACGGTCCTTGCCATGCTACTTCCATCTTGTTCTTCTTTGTAGGTAGTAACAATAACACCTGCTCGCCCACTTTGAATTGCCGATCGACTGCTTTGGCATTGAAGTTCTTCGCATGACGCGTAGTGGCTTGCCGCAGGTTTTGGTGAGCTAACTCGCACGTTGCTTCTATCCTGTTGCGTAAGTTCACCACATACTCCGCGATCGTTCTACGTTCAGGAGTCTGATCTTCCCTTGTCCAGAGCTGTCGCAGAATCTGCATTGGCCCACGAACTGTTCTGCCATAAAGTAGTTCAAATGGGGAAAACCCCAACGATTCTTGCGGGACCTCCCTGTAGGCAAACAGCAGTGCTGGAATGAATCTATCCCACTCTCGAGGTTGCTCCTGACATAATTTCCTCAACATGCTCTTCAGTGTCCCATTGAAACGTTCTACCAAGCCGTTGCATTGGGCGTGGTATGGTGTTGTACGCAATCCTTTGATGGTCAGAGTCCTGTTGATCTCCTTCATCACCTCGCCGACGAACTGTGTTCCATTGTCCGTAAGGATTTCCTCTGGTACGCCCACTCTCGTCCACATCTCAAAAAGAGCTTCGGCTACAGTGTCCGTGTCTATCCTTCTGAGAGGTACCGCCTCAGGGTATCTTGTTGCGAAATCCACCACCACCAGTATATATCGATGCCCCCTTTCAGAAGATGGTTTGATGGGGCCTATCAAGTCAATTCCAACCCTCTGAAATGGCTCTTTCACAATGGGCATAGATCCAATGGGTATTCTTCGCACATTGCCCTTAGGTGTAGTACGCTGACAGGTATCACACGTTCGGCAGTACTGGCGAATGTCTTGACACATCCCTGGCCAATAAAACTGGTTCCATATTCTGTCCTGGGTCTTTTTGGTACCAAGATGGCCACTCATGGGAGGATCATGTGCAAGTCGCATGACTTCTTTCCTTAAACTTTTGGGCACCACCAATTGTGTGTAATCCACTCCATCACGTCCTGAGTACTCTCTGTACACACATCCTCTTTTCCGGACAAAAGCTACCCTACCAGTCCGATGTTGTATGTGAGGTAACTTCTCATCAGCAAAGTGGCGAACTCTGGCCAATGAGTCGTCTGCGTTCTGGAGCTCTTGCAGTTTCCGTGGTGTCATGTTCAGTTGCGTGGGTTCTGGCACTACCAACTTTCCAGGTAATTCCTTTTCAGCTTTTTCCTGAGCCCGGGTTTGGACCTGAGCAGCACACCTGTAGTGTCGTTGCACTGGAAACACTGGAACATCAAACTTCTCTCCTGAGATGTTTTTGACGCAGTTGGGTATCAGCACCCCAACCATCAAACCTGGGATCAGAGCTGCTTCCACTTCTCCGGTGAAATATGGAGATTCTAAATCTACCCATGCTGTCCAAACTCGTTCCACATGGTTCGATGATGCAAGGAAAACGTCTCTTTGCCATCCGGTCAAACCATTCTTTATCAGTTCCTGTCTGACACATAGGATTTCAGCGCCTGTGTCACGCAAAGCTGATGTCGGAATTCCATTCACTTTGACTTCACATCTGAACTCATTCACTTGCGGCATAGCACTAGCCTCTGTCACGTTGCTTACTCCTCCCCCTGACCTCCGCAATGTAGGACAATTTCTCTGAAAATGTCCTGGCTGTTTGCACTTGTAGCAGAGTTTGGACGCCGTCTGGTCTCTACGTGACGTGACATTGGATGTCTTCAAATTATCCTTCACTGACTGCTGACTTCCCCTTTCCTGCTGAGGTCTCCTGCCGGACACTGTAATGGCCGCCCGAGCGTCGGTGTACTGCTGAGCGAGAGTTGCAGCCTCTTCTACATTTCCTGGTTTCCTCTCTCTGATGAATGTGGATAAGTCTGCAGGCAAATTATCCATTAGTTGCTCCATGAGAACTAAGTCTTGCAAATCATCAAAGGTAGCAGTCTTACCTGCTAAGCTCAACCATCTTGACAGGTATAACCTGGACCTGGCAACCAGCTGTCTATAGGTCTCGTTCCCATCACGACGCGTCGTGCGAAACTTTTTCCTGTAAGACTCTGCTGTAAGTTTGAAACAGATCAACAATGCTTCTTTCAGAACATCATAGTTTGCTGCTTCCTCATCAGTCAGACCTACATACACCTGTCGAGCTTTTCCCTTCAACAGAGTACCCATCCTGACAGCCCATGAATCTTTCCTCCAATTTTGAATTTTTGCGAATCTTTCAAATTGAGCTAGGTAGGATTCCAAATCATCTTTATCTTCCAAAAATGGAAGTCTAAATTCCATTGACGCGAACTGGGTGTCGGTTTTGGCTTTAGGTTCTTGAACCCTAATTCTGGCTAATTCTAGCTCAAGTTGTCTCGCCCTTTCTCGCTCCTCTCTTTCAAAAAGTCTATCTTCCTCGCTCTCTTCTCTAGCAAAACGTCTCTCTTTCTCGCTTTCTTCCCTAGCGAACTCAATAAGTTCTTTGCCCTTCAGGTCAAGATCCTTGCCTATCCTTAGGTATTTCTCTAGTCCCACATCCTCCCCCTTGCTTACCGGGGCATCTTGGCCTACTCGTGACACACCAAATCCGCCATAACCTCCTGCGTCTGTAGTACCACCCCCATAGCCCATTTTGCTAAATGTGTACTCTCCAGATGCTATGACCTTTAGTTCTGTATCCATGTACGCCTCACTTCTAGTGATCGACTCTGTGGTACTGGTTACTTGATAGAGAGAACCATAGACTTGGCTAGGAACATCAGGATAATCCCCCACCGAGGGTGAAGGGGTTCTATACACTTCAGC
The DNA here is from genome assembly GCA_036898135.1 of Oncomelania hupensis. Taxonomy (NCBI): domain Eukaryota; kingdom Metazoa; phylum Mollusca; class Gastropoda; order Littorinimorpha; family Pomatiopsidae; genus Oncomelania; species Oncomelania hupensis. The sequence continues at coordinate 48,692,759 of CM072520.1, forward strand.
CATCCTCCTTCTCCCACTCAAGTCTCTTCGAGATTTCCTCTCTGATCTTGCCTGCTCACGACTGCGTGTATGTGCAGCAACAGGGCTTAAATCTCCTTGATAAGACATGATAATAAAAATACTGACCAAAGTTTTTGCCTACCTTAAACTCTAATCTATCCTAACTCTAAATCTACACCCTAACAACCTACTCCAAACAACTATACTAAATCGCAGTGGTGCAACTCATCAGTCGCTTGTCTACTAATCACGAAGCACGAAAGTGTAAGTAATGTCGTACGCCCGAACACTTGGTGGTCCTGGGTCCCTTCGCCGTACAGCTTCCCGGACTCCCTCCAACCACCCACCGGCGCGCATTCAATCACCCACACAAGCACACTAAGGATCAGCACAGGCAACCACACACGATGAGATGTAAACAGACACACACAGGACAAGACACTCAACAACTAGGTAACTATGGGGCTAGCTGGTCTACACCACACTAGGTCCCCGGCATCTCCACCATTTGACGCGCAACAGCGGACCACAATCACTCTCGCTATCGTACAAACATATAACTGTCACACTCTCAATCAAAATGTCCGCTGGCGGTCACCTATAGTTGTTGAGACGAGAAGAGACAACCACAAACACAAACCACAAAATGATAACAGAAGAGGATGATCACAATCACTGTCACACTTTATTCATACAACATGCATACCCACTTGCATACCCATGATAATAATTATAATAACACATCATCTAGAATAGAATTCTTGCATATAAGTCCCAGAGTTTCTGTAACACAGTTACTGGAAAATAATAATGTCCAGAGTTCCACAAACACTACTGAATGTTCTCTGCACAGAAACTGCACCAAGTTCTCAATATATTATAGAATAAACTGTTCAATAATAAGAAGGAGGGAGGGGAATGAATGGGGATGGTATGAAAGGACGGTACTGGCCTGAATTCCCAGATGAGACTTCCGCTGATACAATAGCAGACTAACTGCCAGAAGTCCTAGTGAAGTCAGCACCTATGGTTATACAACACCACTGTCATCTGCGTTGCATCACGTGGCTTTGTTGACATCCGGAGAAGACCAGGCCAGCAGCATTCCATGACGTCGTAGAAGAAGTCCGGCATGATGGCCGCCCTCACGATGAAAGAAGAGAAGGATGATATGAAGATCGGTGAGAAACAGAGATCCTCAAGGCGATGATGTAAGGTGACACCGCGAGCCTGCAACCATTGTGACAGGCTACAGTACAATGTCTCATCCCCCCTCGTCCTCACCATCCCTACCATCCCCCTCGACGATCACCCCCTCCCCCCTCTTCTCCACACTCCCCTAGAGTGTCCTCTCTCCGTCAATTCTGTCAATCTCCACGCACAATAAACAATATATATGCAACAATAAGAAAAACCCTGAAAAAGAGATTACATGCCATCTGGCTATTCATAATACATGTAAGCATATCATAATACCATTTATCATACTAATTCAAGGCCTAAACATAACCAGAATTCACTGGAGGCAACCATGACAGGTCTCCCTCTCATACTCCACCTTCCACCCGCTAGCATACAACTCTCCCTGTACACCAGCATTCACGCAACATACGTTCCCTGTTTACACAACCACGCCGTCCACCCTCACACAGGTAATGCACTCTCACAAGCATGCGCGCACAATACAGGACCACCAAATATTCAGGCATTACTCACCCAATTCGGCTCTTGACTGAGAAACAGAGAATCACTGGCCAAGTGACAAAAGGTAGATAGAACTGACTTCCAACGTGTGGCAAGTCACCGGCACAGGCCTATCCTGCGCTAGTAGTAGCTACCCAATAATGAGTCCAGCTGTCACTGCATATTATGCCGTCGCATAAACTCACACCTAACTGGCGTCAATGACACTGGCAAACACTATTCTCAGCTTATCTTACTGACAACTAATTATTCGTTTACAGGTCCCAGCAATAAGCTTCCCTGGTACTACCACTTCCGACAAAAGAAGGACTACAAGTTATTATACTTTATCACACACTTCCTGTCCCTTCTTACTGTCACGTATTAAACACTCTTCTGGTTTACCTACGTCCTCTATCACCTTCAGAGAATACAGCTTTACACTCAGAAACAACCTTCTCCAAGGCTTTCTCCCTCTGTTCTGCCTCGTTCTTACCCCTGTCACATTGCGACTTCGCATTTCAAACTTTTGAGAGCTCACCAACTGGTTCTGGTCGGTTTGGCAGCTACGGAACCGCTCCCTCTACACACACACACACACACACACACTGTACTAGGATACTAGCAATCCGAGTCCCTCTACGTATTTCCCTTAATCTCTGCCCTACTTATTTATTTCACGTCGCACCGCGACACAAAGCCTCTCCTAACAACAATGCAAACTCAAATCAAAGGTAAATAAACTCTATTATTGAATACTTTGCAAATCGAAACGATTAGATCTATCGTGCGCGTTTCCGACGTACTACCATTCGCGTTTCAACGTAACACTGCTGCAGGTGAAATGTTCACTTCTACGTATTCAGACCGCGAGGATGCAGCTGTAACCACATAATTGAACAAACTGTCACCACCAAAATCACAAACAAGGCTACATTACTTTACATCCTTACGGCGTGTTCATTGTTGGGGACCTATCACCTCCTTTGAGATGCTGCCTCTAATAGTCGGTGGTAGGAGTGGGGTTGGAGAAATTCATACGACCATTCTAAATTGGCATAAAGCAGGAGTAAGCTATTTGGCGTTCATTTATGCCTTAGGAAGTGGGCTGCAACTTAGAATAATACACGAATGGAAAAGCGCTATAAAAGTACGATTTATTAAATAAAAAAACTAAAACAGGCCGGGCGTTAAAGATGTGTATTCAAAGAGAACGTTCACCAGAAATGATTATACATCTATCAGTACAACTTCTGTTAATCTGATGAATAAAATTTGATACAACAACGATTATACATCTAAATGAAATAAACCAGAAAACTGATAGCATTCAGATTTCACAATAATGACAAACAACTAGATAAACAAACTATAACAATGCTACTTTGGATAAAAGTAGACAAATCATATTTCGAGCTACTCTCTCAATCAAGCAGAATAAAAAAAAAAAAATAACAAACACAAAATACTTCCCATTAGAATTCCAACTAGAAAGACAAAGCCGCTATGACTCACATGCTTCTTAGCTTTTACATGAAAATGAGTGCCCAGAAGATAAAAAAACAACAAAATGAAGCAGTGACATTAAATGCAAAGTAATACTGACTGACCTTTCTATGCTCTTGACCTTGAGATGACCTTGACCTCTGGTTCCAAATATACTCATTAAATATCAAATAAACTACAGAAAAGTAACACACAAAAACAGTGACCTTCGGATGACCTTGAAATTCAGTGACCTTGACCTTGGATGACCTTGACCTTCACGCCACTCTCATACTCATGTATGATCAAAAAACCCGTTGTTTTTGCAGACTTGGTGTCAAATATAGAGCCCATCCACTGCATTGTGAGCAATTTGTTTCATATTGTAGCAGGATATAAAATGACCTTGACCTTCAAGATGAACGCAAAAACAGAACAAATATGAAAGATCAATATATTATCTAAATACAAGTTTGGACTTTATATCTCGTAGTTTAGGGCCAAGTGAAATTTTGTGAAAATTTGTCTTGTATTTTTACTAACATTTGTTGACCTTGTGACCTTGACCTTGAAATGAAGTCATTCATCCACTCTTCATTTATGAGGTCTTATGGATATTTTACCCACTTATCGTTTCGTTGTGAAAGTTGAAATAGGTTCTACTTGCAAGTTTTGCACTCATCATTTGTTTGTGAGGTTGTTGAATCAGTTTGGGAATATTGGACGCTTTATAAGGTGGTCACTGGGGCTTCCTATAATGTTATTTGTGCAATGTAGGTATTTTATATATGTATATGTTTTGTTGATATTATATAATGATGTTTATATTCTATTTTGTTTTTGTATATGGGGGTTTGATAAATTAGAGTATAGCCTCAGCGTCCCATGCGTGGGATGTCTTTATTGTAAAGTTACTGGCTGGTGGAGTGCCTTCAGTGTTATAATAATAATAATAATAATAATAATAATAATAATAATAATAATAATAATAATAATAATAAGTAGCATTTGTAAGGCGCCTACCATGCGGATCTAGGCGCGCACACACCAACATTCATATAATCATACATTCATGTTTTATATATAATACTAGACAGCATACAGACGCACGCACGCACACAGACACACGACGCCCACACAGACAGACACAAAACAAGAATAATAAATGATGAAAGAATGTAAATTATGTAAAGTGCTGCTGAAAGAGATAAGTTGCTTTAAAAACTTTGAATTGAAGGAGAGTGTCTGACATCGGAGGGAAGAGAGTTCCAGAGCTGAGGTCCATAGACAAAAAAAGAGCGGAGACCATGTGATTTCCGTTTATAGCGGCCTTGGCGGAAGAGTCGAGTATCGCTCGAAGAGCGAAGGGTGCGAGAAGGCGTGTACAGAGGACTAACTCATTGAGATATTCGGGAGCTGATCCAATGATGATATTATAGCATATACAGGCTGCTTTATACTTTATGCGTTCTAAAACAGGTAACCAGTAAAGTTTGCGCAACAGAGGGGTGCATGGTTGTTTTCGATTTGACTTGAAAACAAGCCTCGCAGCAGCGTTCTGAACTTTTTGAAGGGGTGCTAGGGTAGAGTCATTGCAGCCAATGATAAAGAGTTGCAATAGTCTATTCTGGACAGTACGCAAGAAGTAACTAGTGTTTTTGTGGCATCTACAGTGGAGAAGCGACGAAGTGAACCGATTCGCCTTAATTCAAAATAGCACATCTGGCATACTTTTGAAATGTGATCATTCATTGAGAGCTCAGAATCAAGGATAACTCCCAAATTTCTGGTCTTGTCAGAATAGAGAACAGTGGAAGATCCAATGGTAAGAGAAGGGGCAAAGATAGGAGTTGAACTGGAGAAAAGGAGAACTTCTGTCGTGTCGTCATTCAGTCTGAGCATGTTGTTTGGTCATCCATGTCTTAATATCAGTAGTACAGTCACGTAGTGTGTCCGTCACAGAGTCAGTGTCACAAGGTTTCGCAGACTTTTGAAGTTGTGCATCATCAGCAAAAAGGTGATGATCAACAAAGTGTTCCTTGATGACAAAGGACAGTGGAGTGGTGTAAAGCACGAACTAAACAGGACCCAAGACAGAGCCTGCGGGACACCAAAAAGGAGAGGTGAAGCAGCAGATGAAGAATTGTTGACAGATACATATATATTGAGAACGGTCTTGTAAGTACGATGAGAACCAACGGAGGGCTGTGGACTGAATGCCAAACAGACTCTGAAGGCGATTGAGCAAGATGGCATGATCGATCGTGTCGAACGCAGCAGAATTGTCCAGAAGAAGAAGAACAGAGATGTTGTCATAGTCAAGGGCACAAAGAATATCATTGCAAACACGCAGAAGAACAGTCTCAGAGCTGTGACCAGCTCTGTAGGCAGACTGAAGGGGATTGCAAAGGTTGTTGTCGTCGAGATGTGTTAGGAGCTGCTTAAACACTTTCTTCAAAATCTTTTAAAGATAGGCAGATTAGAAACAGGTCGGCAATTCTTCAAGTCGTTGTGTCCAAGGTGGTCTTTTTCAGCAAGGGTTTTACGACTGCAGTTTTGAGTTCAATTGGGACAATACCAGATAGACGAGAAGCATTGATGAAGTGTGTTAAGGAGAGGAGAATGGTTTTAAGGTGCTCATACAGTAACTTGATAGGGATGGGATCAAGTTCACAAGATTTGGAACAGTGTTTCTCAGAATGTCGCGAAGCTGACTTTGAGAAACAGGCCGGAATTGTGTTAGGCAAGGACCAGTGTATGGTGGAGGAGAAGGAAAGAGGATGGGTCTGTTGCTGATAGTTTGGATTTTCTCAGAAAAGTAGGTGGAGAAATCAGATGGGAATTGTTTGTATTCGAATATATTAGGCAAAGGAGAAGCAGTCTCCTTGCCCAGGAGTAAGTTGAAATTCTGAAAGAATTGTTTGCAAATTTTACTTTCAGCGATCTGTGATGTAAAAAATGATGTTTTTGCTTCTTCTATCATATTGGCTATTTTGTGTGATGGTTTGAAAAATCTCTTTGTGAACTGTCAAGCCTGACTTCAGCCAGCGTCTCTCTGCCTGACGCCGCTCACGTTTGAGCTGATGGAACTGGTCAGCAATACTGCTGAACCACCGGTTAAATTTACGTTGGTGGACCGTGCCGTTAGCTGAGAGGCGCGTGCTTGTCAAGTGCAGCTTGCACAGTAACATTGTAGTCAACAATAGAGCATTTAGTAGACAGGGTAGCAAGATCGGCTCTAAAAGCTAGTGGATCGATGCTACGCAGTTTGCGACCATTAATGGTAATTGGTTCCACAGGCAGTTTAGCGACATGCAGTTGACATAGGATTGCATTGTGGTCAGATTTGAAAGTAACCACTAGGGTTGTTTCGGCAGACCTTTTATGTGGATCAGGGGTGCGTCCTCTTTCAGCGAAGTTGTGGTCTTGATTTTGTGGTCCTGATTCGGCTATTTGCAGTCCGCTGGACCCTATAAGCAATAAATAACTAACTTGCACGTTTTCCACAGACAGACGCCGGCCGGACGGCTGACTGCGGACTCTGGACGGCGGACATACAAAGGGACAAACATGTTTTTACATTTTAAAAGTTAATTTTGGACTATTAAGGACTCATCTCGCACACAAATTTGCAAAAATCTTGATTTTATTTAAATTGGGAGGGGGGGGGGGGGTGGAGGTGGGGGAAGAGGGGATGGCGGTCTAGAAGAGGTGTAGGGGGTGGGGTTGAGTTCCATGTAAAGTGCAGGATGCCTGCGCCTATATATAAAGGGGTAAGGTACATTTAAAAAAGTGACATTTTGTGAAACATTTTAATTTTGTAACTAACATTTTGTACCCTGTGAACTTGACCTTGAAGTGGCATCATCCATTCGCTGATATTTTATGAGGGCAACTTACTAAGTTTGTTTGTGATAGTTGAAATAGGTTCTGAGATATTGACCCACTTGCAAGTTTTTCCATTGACAGGTGGACGACGGAATTTATTTATTATTTTTTAAATGTCATTGTTTTTACTTTTTATGATTAATCTCTCACAGGTTTTTCAAAAATCTAGATTTTTACCTTTTTTAAAATGGGGTGAATATACATAGACTCATACTGCTATGCATGTGAGTCAACAATGAATTCAGTAAATATAAATAAAATCAAAGTGCACTAGACTGAATTCGACCTGGACAAACTGCAAGACCCGGAGGTGGCAGAACTATTTCAGGCCACAATTGGAGGGAAATTTGCACCACTGCTCATTTTGGGGGCTGGTGAAGTAGATGTCAACACCATGACCACCACCTTCAACTCAGCTGTGACAGATGCCGCCACTGAGATCCTTGGCAAGCACCGACCAAAGAAGAAGCTGTGGATCACACCTGAACTTTTGGATCTGTGTGATAAACGAAGAGAGATGAAAAAGAAAAAGAACACCTCACAGGGACTGATGTCTACCGAAAAATCAACAATGACATCCGAAAAGGCATGCTCACAGCAAAGGAGAACTGGATAGAAGATCAATGCCAGGAAATAGAGAACAGTCTGAACAAGAACAACAGCAAGAAGGCCTACCAGACTGTGAAGCGACTGACAAGTGTCAAACAGCCCAAAGTCTCCACTATCCAAAGCAAGTCTGGCATATGCCTTACAGAAGAACAAGAAGTCTTGGACAGATGGACAGAGTACTGCTCTGACCTTTACAACCATACACCAAATGGAGACCCATCAGTTCTAGCATGTCCAGAGAACAGAGAAGAAGAAGAAATCCTCCCAATTCTCCGGGAAGAAGTTGAGGCAGCAGTGCAAGCGCTAAAGAAAGGGAAGTCAGCAGGAGTGGACAACATACCCGCGGAACTGCTACAAGCAGGAGGAGAAGCGATGATTGATGCCCTCACCATTATCTGTAACAAGATCTGGCAGAGTGGGGAGTGGCCTATACCATGGACCCAGTCGCTTGTCATCACTCTTCCCAAAAAAGGTAACCTTCAGGAGTGTGAAAATTACCGCACCATCAGCCTCATCAGCCATCCCAGCAAGGTCCTCCTGAAAATAATACTCAACAGGTTGAAACCCCAAGCTGAACAAATCATAGCTGAAGAACAA